>RJWM01000617.1:39939-201322 GCA_004363535.1 Dasyprocta punctata | reverse complement strand
GCCCGCTTGATTTCATGGTCCCCTAATGAATGGATCACAACTTGTTGTTTCAAAAATTCCATCGTTGATGCCACCCCACAGGCCTGAGGTACTATTCAGCTGTCTGCCTTCTGCACTGAAGATGTTAAAAGCCATTGCTCTCTGCTTGCTAAATTAGTTCTTCCTTTGAAAGTTAAAAGCTACCGCAAAGAAGTGTACTGGAAGCAACATTAATCTGAGGCTTTCTCAGAAGCCAGCATTAATGCACTGTCATCTGGAGCCAGTGCTGGGGATACCAGCGAGGCACCTGGCACCGCCACTCTGCTGACGGGCTGTCACAGGCAGGGAAGGGTTTCCCTCCAGACGCCCTCCGATGCAGCACCCCTGAAGGAATGCAAATGCTTGTGACCCTGGCCAGGAGTCCTTGTCCCCTCTTCCTGAGGTCAAGCCCCTACCGCGCGGTAACGTCATTGACCTCACGCTTGTGTTTAGTTCCGTACAGGGAGACAAGGGAGGGAACTTACATGGTATATGAGTCATGTGTGTGTCTGGCCCTGGTCTGGGTGTATTCTTATGTAGGCACCAAGGTAAGTGAGGTAAGTGTGAGAGCTTAAATACTAAGTGCTTGCTTTGCATTAGGAATTTACAAGTATTATCCCATTTCAATCTCATAGTTCTATAAGGTTGTCGCTGCGTGACTTCCAGTGTGGCATCTGGGGAAGCTGAGGCTGAGAGAGACAGAGCATAACTTCCCAGGGTTACATAGCTAGTGTGAAACACATCCACGACCAAAGCCTGTTCTTATTACGGTCACCCTGCCTTCTCTCTACGTTATAGATGGAAACTGGCTCAGGAGGATTAATCTGCAACTTCCAGGTTCCACCGCTAACATGACGAACCGAAGATCGCGAGGAGTCTTCTCCTGACGCCAGCACCATGCTCCTTTATTAGAACTGCTCCGCCCTGCGGCTGCCCAGCTCCACTGTGGCCTGCAGGAATTTAAGGGGGAAAGTGGGTACTCTAGGTGTGCAAGTCGGATGGCAAGGCCACGGGTAGAGAAACATGCGCTGTAGTGTTCACTCTCTCTACAGGCTTGCTGGGGGTGGTAGGTGAACAGAGAGTGTCTCGGATGAATTATTCTGTAACTGCAGACAAGTATGCAAGCTCGAGGACTCTTTTGAGCTCCCCAAGGATCAAAACGATAGGAATGAGGCTTTGAAATCTTTTAAGTTGATTATAAATGTAAGACTTGAGTCTCAATCTCTTCTTGAACCACGTACCTTATAAGAGGTCAAGAGAAATGTCATACTTCATTGCTTAGATAAATAGAAAATTACACAGTTCTTAGGATACTGAGTACTCAAGTTCTTCTCCACTGTTATGTTATAAAGCCCCAGGAAAGGAATTTCTAATGCCAGGGAAGATATTTAAAATGTGAGGGAGGGCAGAAGCATCTGGACTGGCAACTGAAGGCATCTAAATAATCACTGTAGTG
This sequence comes from Dasyprocta punctata, assembly GCA_004363535.1. Classification (NCBI taxonomy): domain Eukaryota; kingdom Metazoa; phylum Chordata; class Mammalia; order Rodentia; family Dasyproctidae; genus Dasyprocta; species Dasyprocta punctata. The sequence continues at coordinate 199,848 of RJWM01000617.1, read as the reverse complement.
GTTGTTAATACTGTAGCTGGTTATTTTATGGGAGTAGAATTGTAAAAGCACTGCCTTAAAAGGAACTTTATTATGCTTATACTTTGGGAACTTTATATATCACTGATGCATGAAGCTGTTTTTTTTAATGTGGTTATATCAGTGGCTACTGTATAGAGTGGCTTACTGATAATGACCTCAGAAGCTGTCAGGTTGTGGCAAGACCAAGGCAGTGGCTGTGTCTGCCCAGACCGTTCAGTATCTCCAGAGCCAACCCGGCACAGTGTCCACTGAATAATTTGTGGCACGGTATTGTTAATTTCCTTGTTTTGATTTCAAACAGAAAAGTTGCAGGTGGCAAATTCAACAGACACAAATTTGGGACTAAATATGAAGGTGTTAGTGACTGAACATGGTTCTATATTTTTAGGGACTAAGTCTAAGCTTTGATCACTAACTGACTCACATGAATACTAAATTAGCCTCATTGACTCTTTCTCTCTAAACAAATAAGCAAAAGCCCCACAGGGTTATTTTGTTTGTTTCCTTGCTTGCTTTTTGAAGTTTTTACTGTTTAACATTTGCAAGCTTGGACCCATAGTCCCTTGCCACTCGAACCCTGGTTGGATGAGTGTTCTCTTGTTTCTGTAGCACCGGGGTCATCTGCTCCAACCCACCCACATGGAGGAAGGACAAGTCCTAGGAAAGACTCAGCTTCAGCTTCGTTAATACAAATTTAATTAAGGTTAGCCAAGGGCACAGTCAGCTTGCTGCACTATTAGGTCAAGGGAAAATAGAATTGAGGGCCAAAAAAAGAAAAAGGAAGGGTAAAACTAAAGAAAACATGTTAACTGGAATAAAGGCTTCTATCCAAAACCCATGCAGGTCCTGGTCCTTCTGAGGATCCGAAGTATAAGACAATAGCAGGATAATCAGAATAAAAGCCACGCAGATCACTGGGGGATGCAGTTTCTCCTCACAGACAGTAGCTCCAGTTCATCCTTTGTTTTCCTTCTTGTATTCATGAGAAACAATAGGGAGATTGCAAAAGTAAATGTGGGTCTCAGCATTAACAGCTGAGTAAATAAAGGCTTTTAAATGCTTTCATTAAAAATTATGAGCACAGTGAGAGACCGTGTCTCACCCGTTAGGATGGCATTTACTTAAAAAGTTGAGAATAAGTGTTACTGAGGCGGTGGAGAGAATAGAACCCTGTGTACTGCTGATGGAGAGGTAACCTGGTGTGGTTTCGGTGGAAAATGGTTTGGTAATACCTCAAAAAGCTAAAGACAGACTGCACGACTCAGCAATTCCACTTCTAAGTTATAACCAACATTGAAACACAAAGGATCGAAAGTTAGGAGTTTGATACTATTTTTTGTGGTTTTGTTATAGGCAGCTGAGGTAGAAATACTATAGGCAGTCAGGCAGGGCTGGGCCCTCCAAGGAGCCAGTGCAGAAGGCCAGATACCTTGCAACTGTGGGAGAGACAGACACCTCCCGCTGTGGGCCAGGTCTCAAGACAAAAGGCAAAACAAATGCAACCACACCCTAAGTATAAACAGCAGAGACTGATACTCTAAATAGGTATGGCACACCTTCAGGAAGCCAGGAGTCACCATCCCGCCCCCCTAGAGGAAGAGTCCCTGCTCTTTAAGCCTGCCTGCTACGTGACTCGCTTCCCCACTTGTCCTTGATTGAATCAGTTTTATCTGAACAATTAATCTTACTGGTTGACCGTAGTTCTGTCCCACCTCATGCCTGCCTGCCTTGTGAGTTTCCTTGGTTTCCCCATCTTGGTCCCCTCTCAGCTACTGGTTTTGCTCTATAAAAGTCCCTAGAAAACACAGTGTTTGGCAACCCATTCGGGACCCCTTCTGTCTCTCCCTCAGACAGAAGCTTTCTTTCTCTCAACAAATACATTCTGCTTTTAACCTCCGTTCCTAAAATTCATTCTTTGATTTTAGAGAACATGAACTCATACCGGACATCTAGTAGATTGGGAGTTTCTGTCCCCAGCATCAGTTTTGTTTTGTTTTATTTTGTTTTTGAGGCAGGATCTTGCTACGTAGTTCAGGCTGGCCTACACTCACTATGTAGCCCGGGCTGGGCTCAAACTCACAGTGATCCTCCTGCATCAACCTCCCAAGTACTGGGATTACCCGTGTGTGCCACTATGCCTGGCTGGATGTTATTTTCAATACCCAAATGTCCACAAATGGATAAGTGGCTGAACAAAAGGTGGTGTGTTCATACAATGGAATATTATTTGGCAATAAAAAGGAATAGCATTTTGTCACAGGCTGCAACATGGACACTGGGAACATCACATTAAGTACATTATACCAGACGCAAAGGATATACTGTATGATGCCAATTTGGAGTTAGAGAGTAGAGCAGGGATTATTAGGGGTTGAGGGAAGAGAGAGTGAGTTATCGTTTAATGAGTGCTAGCTTCTCTTTGAGATGAGGAAACGTGTTATAAATGAAAAGTGCCAATGATTGCATGATGTCACCAACTAATGTCATGAATTTTACACTTAAAAGTGATTAAAAGGGCACATTTTATGTTCTGTATATTTTACTACAATAAAAACAGGCCATAGTAAACTGAATATGCAGTCGCGATGATGTGTACCATCCCCCCAGCACCCACACTTCCCCAGGGGCCGGGCCGAGCTCCCAGGCACGGGCCAGGCGGCGGAGTCTGCCGACCCCTGGCGCGGGGCGGTTGGGAAGCTGCTGTCCCTAGCTCCATGGGCGTGTCCTCGCATTGCTCCTACTGATATCTGTACATTTTGCTGAATAAACATTTCTTAAATCATTGTAAGCCTTTCGGCCAATCATCAAAGACTGTTTAATCGTGTGCCCTCTCTGGGGCACAGGCTTCTGGGATCTGACTCACACTACTATTCTGGAAGTCCCGTCCCATCCCTAGGCTCTTTCTCATAGAGTTTTAAGGGATCACTGTGGGAAAGATGCATAGTTCTGAACAGCACACAGCCCGTCAAAGGTGAATGCACGGATCCACCTTCGACTCTTCTGACTACGACCTGGAGAGGAGCAAAGAGGTCAAAGAGAGCTACGTTTGCTGGTGGCGGTGTGCTGGCCGCCACACCTGTGCCCACAGAGTTGGCGGGGAGAATAAGGCAGGGCCTCTGAGCAGATAACCTCCAGATCAGAAGCCAGGAAAGGAAGGGCCCAGCCACAGTGGGGGGCGCGCAGACCCCTTGGAGACAGTCTTGTGAAATCCACACAAGCACCAGTGTCTTCATCCAAGGCTTCAGATCCAGACTTCTAAGGGAGCTGGAGTCTGTGGCAGTGCTTGCTTCCGAGACAGGAATTGTGTTGGCTAACTGCTTATCCAATGTCCCCTGGGAGACTGGCATTGCAACGATCTAAATTGCTGTAGAACCTTGCTTCCATGTTTGCTTTCCCTTCTCATAAGGGCTATGCCACTGCTAGAGAGTTTGTTTATTTTCAGTTGGTTTTTATGGTGCTGAAGAAGCAACTTACTCAATACAGTAGGTACAGATGCTTTCCAAAACACAGCTGAGTGTTTTAAATATTTTTCTGACTCAGGTAATAAGGGAAGGGAAGTGGATATTTTTTTCTTTAGACTTGCTACAGCTTGGAATAGAAGCTCTCTTTCAAGAATAATAAACGACACAGGGGCTGTTTTCCTAAAGCTAGAATGATTAGTAAATTTTACTTTGTCTACCCCTCACTTGATAAAAGGCTGGAGACTGTTTTACTATTACTACTTTCTAGAAGAAGAAACAAAATTATTTACCAGCATGCTTACTAGGATGAATGGCTACATTGAAACCAATACCCTTGTAATTCTTCTAAATGTGTTTTAATGTATCTATCTATCTATCCATTTTCCTCCCACAGGTCATTTATTTGTTAAGATCTGCTCTGTGAAAAAACTCACACTTCATATTTCAAACATCAGTTAAAAAGGATTCTTCAGGAATGGTGCCAGAAATCTTGACAGCCCTCCCTTTCACATTGCCTCTGTGATTTCTGCCAAGTCCTGCCAGCCCGGCCCCTCTCAGCCGCCTTGCCCAAGCGCAGTCTGAATAGCAAGGAGGCCCGTGCTTGGATGTATTGTCTGGGTCAAGTTCAGAGTGTGTTCGTGTGTTTGTTTCATCGTGGGATAAAGATGGGGGGCAGAGGTCAGGGGAAGCATGCCAGAGAGATAAAGGGCAAATGGAGATCTTTGATTCAAAGTCTGTAGCTCCTTCACTTTCTCTGACATAGAAATCCTATTCATCCCACACTTCCTACCGCAAATCACTTTGGTACAACCTGACAATACAGCAGATACACAAGAACCTTTCCCACATCATACTACAAACACAGCCACCCTCTCCGGGGAACATCAGAGAAACTTCTGGGCTCCCACTTCCCCTCCATTTGTTTGAAGGATCAAGAGAACATAGCTCCATTTTCAACAAAAATTAAAAAGGAAAATCATGAAAAGAGCCAGCCTCCTCTCTCTCTCTCTCTTTTTTTTTCTCTCTTAATATATTGTTGCATCTGGGGAAGAGGAAATAGTGAGCGCCACTGATACTGTGTCCCCGGGGACTCCTGAGGGTCACTCCCCAGCTATTACAGGAGCAGGGCCTCCCCCGCCGCCCGCCTGCAAAGGGAGTCTGTAATGCGCATGGATGTCACACTGAGCTCCCGCTCTGCTGTGAATACATAAATAAATAAACCAAAAGGGAAAATTTGAAAGTGCCACAGTGCCTCAGGGAACCAGGCTGTGTTCACACCTGGGCTTTCACAGGGCTGGCAAGTTTTTAGCTTTAAGGCTTTGGAAATTTGAGAAAGGGGATTTGAAAAATCATTAGCCATGTTCCTGCTGGTCTCCGCAGGCCAGCTAAGAACTGTGTGTTCCTGAAGGGCAGGGACAAATTCCTTCCACATGTTTTTGTTTTTGTTTCTTCTTGAGGTGTTGTAGCCAACTGACTCTGGAACTTGAAACATGACAACATCTTGTTAATTCTTCACTGTGGCTACATAAACTGCACTGGATCGGATTTTCCAGAAAACTGGACTGTCATCCTTGGAGAACTACATTTTTTTTGGTTGTTTTTAAGAGAAATGTGTCTGTATAAGATTTAGTTCATACATATGATAGAGATGATTAATTCACTTTTAACAATGCAAGTTCAGGATCACGAACACAGTATTGCATTGCCGGATCACGGGTCCCCTCGGGATTGGGGGACACAGAGGACTCGGCACCCTCACTGCACAGTCTTGGGGTTCTAGCCCCTTTCATTTATTGTCTGAGTTTCTAACGCTAGGTTCATTTGTCTTCCCTTCTGCCATTTGTTCCCAGTATCTGTGTCTGAGAAACTATTGCCTTCTTCAGTCTTGACTAATTACTTCTTCACCCACTGCTTCCTAGATCAAAACTGAGGGAAAGGCAATTGGATTCTACCTCACACCTAGCGCATTACTTAGTAAGTCTGCTCTATTGCTAGCGAAGTAACAAGCATGGGTATAACGAGAGCCATGAGAATCTAACTGATTCTGTAAGTCATTATATGAGGAGATGGACTTTATATCAAGTGGTATTTTGATTTGTAATTAGAAAAATAGCCATACTGTTACTAAAAGTTGCCTTGAGTGTAATGGGAAGTGGGCTCCCCAAATGGACCTTGGTCCACTCTCTTTAAATTCTTTGCTGCCTTCCTAGTCCGGGCCAGTGCTCTGCCTCACAGAACGTTAACATCGCCTCTTGACTTGTCTCCCGCAGCATTCTGGCCGCCTTTTAGCCTGTCCTCTACACTATAGCCAGAATGAGCTTTCAAAAATAGAAATCTCATTTTTTCACTTCCTTGCTTTCTGTTAGAATTTTTCTTATTGGTATGCACAACGACTGCATTATGTATTGGTGGCTTTCCGTGAGGGTCTCACATCGCATCGGCGTCCCTCTCCTGCCGTGTCCTGCCCGCTGACTTCTCTCCTTCCTCCTGCTCCTTTACACCACCAGCGCGCCCCTCCTGCTTCCTGTGGCTCCCTCTTTCTGTCCTTCACTTCTCAAACTCAGTGTCACTTACTGAGAGAGGTCTTTGGCGACCACTCCAAATAAAGTGCATTCACTCTCTAACACAGAGTCACATGGACAGACCGATGAAAGCGAACACTAAGTATGGGAAAATCTTTAAATCACATGTTAATATCCATCTTGGAAGATACATTCAGTAAGTTGCCAGACAAGATGGCCTTGCCAGTTGACTTCACTCAGTCTCTGTCAATAGCTACCCCAGTGCCACTAGACCAAAGCACACACGAATGAAGTAGTCCCAGTAGCAGAGACGGAGGTTACGCATAAACTCGACAGCATGACCTGCATTTACCGGGCTCATGTGTCTGCTGCCATTGTGGAGGAGTCTATGGGCAATATGAGACCTCATGCTGACCTTCCAGTATGACACCATAGTCCAAGAACAGCGATGGGTCATTTAGTACAAGGCTGACTGCTCTGAGCCCCTTTCATCCTGAAGGGTCAGCCATTCATTATCACAGGAATAGACACACATTCTGGGTATAAGTTTGCCTTTGCTGCTTATAAGAACTTAGCCAACACTACTGCACAAGGGTTGGGGTTTTGGAGTGTTTGCTCTGCTAGTACAGAATTAAACATAACATCGTCTCAAACCATGGGTGTCCCTTTACAGTGAATGAGTGCAGAGATAAGCCCGGGGCCAAAGGATCTACTGGTCCTCTCACAGATGGCCAGTTAGAATCTTGGAGTAAATACTCTGTAGGGTGTCAACTGCCAGGGCATGCGTAGGATTGAGGACTTTTATGTAGTGCTAAGTCCTCAGTAGGAAGGGCCCAGAGACTGAGGGTGGAGATAGAACCTATCACTCTCAGTGGCACACGGCGGGTTGGCTTGGTACTTCTTAACCCTGTAACTCTGAATTCCTCAGGCCTATAAGTCTTATCCTCAAAAAAAGAAAAAGTACACTTTTGCCCAAAAGTATCATTAAATTATAAGCTGCAGCTACCACTTGGGCACTTTTGTTCTGTGTCACCAAAGACTCAAAGACAGAAGAGTTGTCATCTTGGTAGAAGTAATTGATCTGGCCATGGGGAAGAAGAAGGGCTATTCCTACACGATGGCTTGGGGGAGAAGAAGGTGGAACATGGGATACCAATGTGGGCCTTCTTTGGAACTTCTTCAACCACCAGGGATTGTAAATAAACAGGTGCAGCAAGTCCATTCTGCAAAAGGCACATGTCCTAGTGGGTTTGGGCCACTGTGGTAAAATACCATAGACTGAGTAACTTAAAGCACAAGTGTCTGGTTGTCACAGTTCTGAAGGCTGGGGAGCCTGAGACCCAGGTGCAGGCAGACTTGGTGTCGGGTGTGAGTTCACTTCCTGGCTTCCAGACAACATTATCCCGTGGCAGAGAGAGAAAAGGGGTGGTGGAGTGGGGAGAGACAGATGGGGGTGGGGAGAGAGGATATCTCTTCTTATAAAGAATGAATTTTTCTGAATAAGAAGAGGATGAGTAAGATGTCACTCGCCTGCAGATGGGCTGAAGTTCATTGACCTTTCTTGAAGTTCTGAGGAAGGCAGATTCTAATGCCCTTTTTCTCCCTGGGGCTGAGGAGCTAGACACTGGCACAGTGAGACGCTGGAGTGAGATGCCGATGATGGTACTTCTTTGCAAAATTTCAGGTCCTTGTAAATAATCAGCTCAGTTTTTTTTTAAACATGTCTTTATTTGCTTAAATTAACAAAATATAGGTTACATCATGTTACTTTCAGGTAAACTGCCTTTTCATCAAAGCACAAAGTAATATTCACAACTTGGTTTGCTATACACTCGGAGGTTTAGTTTTTAAATAGCAAGCCAGAATTCTGTACAAAAATCAACATTTGGTGTAATGTTGTCCAAAATATGCAAAAGATTTTTAAATGTTAGCTCTATTACATTTTGTTCCAGCAAAGCAGACAAAGATCATAATTCAAAACACAATGTTAGTATTTTGTGAAACGCCTTCAGGGCTTAATAAATACAGTATGCGCATTGAGTTTTTCATGTGGTTAATCATATACCAATCTACCAGTTACTCTTTGGGTTTATGAAAGGTTAGCTTCAGTCTCATGGCCAGTGGGGAGGCAAACTTTTAAAAAGAGAGAATGAAAGAGGAATCGGAAGGCAACAAGAGAGCTAATTAAAGGCCTAAACATAAAGGGTAAAAGAACCAACACAGCTTGTGTGTTGCTTGGCCCTAAGTGTCAGTGGTCAAAGTCTGGAAAACATTTGGTCCTGACCTCTTTTCAGAGTTTCACAGCATCATGAAGATGATGGCCTTGGGTACTGGTCACCTTGGATGACTGTTTCTCCGGTCTCTGGTGATGGCCCCAACAGGTCCTCCTTCGGGCTCCCATTCTGGCTAATCGGCTTCTCAGGCAAGGCTGGCAGCCCTCACACACAGGGTGTTCACATCATTTACTACTCAAATCTGGGATACGTTGGAGAACGAAGGGCACACTATTGTTAACTACCCTGAGACCACAGGTCTAAAAAAGGCTTGTCCTAGACCAACACCAGGTTAGTTAATGTATAAAGCCATGGTTTTATCCTTGGTCCCCAGAAGGTCAGTGCTATCTCAGCCCTCAGCTTAGAGCTCATTAAGTCTCTCATATCCCAGAGTTAAACACTAAACCCAGCCCTTGGAGAACACTCCACAATAAAATTTTGGTTATTTTCCCTAGACCTCCTCTCTCTCTCCAAATGAAAATCTACTGAGAATGCTAACACAAAACAGACAAAAATAAGCCACTTGCAGTGGAGCGGGCGTGAGAGGTAAGTGAACCCGCAACAGTCCTGCAGTGGCCTAACAGGGACTTCTGCCCCTCAAAACACAACCTGAAAACCACAGTTTTGGACCTTGCTCTCTCCCATTCAACATTACAGGTTCTGCAAACACTCCTGCAGGAGCTGTGGTTATTGGAAAGGACTAGCACTTGCTGCTCCCTCCGTTTTCCTGGCTCCTATTTCATCCAGAAGCAACAGAAGTCTGCAGCACCGTGGTCAGGCATAGCACATAGTAGGTCCTCAATACATGGCTGCTGAATGAATACACATACCACAGGGCCCTAAGAACTGGTGGCCTCCTCACAAACTACTCTGCCGGCTTCCTGGGTGACGTCAGCAAAGGCACCCACAAGCTATAGTTGCACTGAGTGGAACTCGGCTCTCTGAGGACTTGAACAGTTCCTGGCCCAGAGCTGTACTTACAATGACAGAACCCCACCGTGTCCTCTCCACCGTCACCGCTGCAGGTGCCCTGACCTCAGGGCACAGGTGGCAGCAGCACCGTTAGCAGCTGTGGCACTTCATGGTGGCACCGATGCTGAAAGAAAGGATTTTAGGACCGTGGCAGGAGCAATGGTCAGGGACTTCCAAAGCACTCCGGTGAATGACGGGGTGAGATGGGGTGGACGGGGAGGCACTGAGGTCGAGGGAAAAAACCGGCATCCGGCCAACTGGAAATGGGCCAGGCCTTCCAAAGAAATGTCCTGGGAAGTGTGGGAGGAGGAAAAACAGGGCTCTCAGAAGTTTCTTGCACTGCAAGGAAGAACTGAAATCCTCGCCAAGAGGCAGGATTTGTAAAAATGCAGACACAGTCCCGTCAGGCGCCATGGTGTCCTGTACGCAGCCTCATTTGTATCACTTTACTCGGGGCCAGTGTCTGAGCGGGGCCACCTGTGAGGCCACCTGCAGGGCCCGATCCAATCATGGACCCAGCACCTGGGCAGGAAGAGCGAGCCCCCATAGGGCCGGTTACGCATCTTGCAGCACATGAGGTGGTCGTGACCATCACAAGCATTGTGCCCTAGCACACCAAGTGTGTGTCTATGAGTGGGCGGTCCCTGTGAGGCTCCTACAGAACAGGTGTGCAGGGCCGACCCAGCGGATGATCGCTGGTCTCCCGTCCTCGACCGCAGGCCTCAGAGTCGCTCTGAAGCCAGGCGCACAAGTATTTCTGGAGTCCCTGAGAAGGGGTCCCAAGAGATTAAAAAAATGAGTGGGGACATTTCAAGTCTGCTGAAACTTTCTCAATCCTGGCTGCACATATCACTACCAGAGCAGGGGCTCCTTCTAGACCATGAAGTCAGAATCTTGGGCTGAGGCCCTGGCACTGGCAGCTTGGAAGGGCTCTCCTGGATGACGCTAATGTGCAGCCAGCACTGAGAACACAGCCCGAGTCTCCAGCATAGCGATTGGCTGGTGACTGTCCTGACAGCCCATGTAAGTCAGGGCATGTTTCGGGGAGTATCCCTCCCTCACCCCTGAGCTCCGGCCTCGCCAGCGGCAGCTCCCTCTGCAGCTGCTCCCCGGAGAGTGGGGCCTTAGAGGAAGGCAGCAGCGGACCCCAGAAGGACACTCTGCTTAGGACACAAGACATCAGCCTGAGAAGCCAGGGCCCCTAAGCATAGCCCAGTCACCTGGGAATATGCTCCCAACACCCCACTAGTGAAGGGAGCCGACGCAGAGGAGAGAGACCCAGGCAGGAGTCTAAGTGCTGGGATTTAGGTTACATCTGCAGCAGCTACTTGGAATATCCTTTGCAATAGCTCGCCCTTCTGTGTCATTTCCAGTATTTTTGCTTATGTAATTAAGGCTATTTTTAGATGTACAACTAAGTACTATTTTCATTTAACTGGAAAAATATAACTTTCACGAATTCAGCTAAATGGTTATTAAGAAGGTAACATGTTAAGCACCATCATTTTACCATTAGAAAGAAATTTACCATGTATTGCATATTAGTGAAAGGAAAACAGGATTTCTAAAAGCACCTCAGGGCCAGCTACAATTAGATATCTAGAAGAACCTGCACAGTTTATTACATGGGAGATGCATGAAGTAACACCAAAGACCTTGCACATGTGCTTTAAGTCTGAAGGGCCCCAGGAACGGCTGGAGAAGCCTCTAATTACCCAGGATGGCCCCTGCTCATTTAACCCGGGTCACCTGTAAAGCCCGGCGCCCTGTGCCAGTCCCCAGTGGGTGGCAGTTCGTGCAGAAAACTGTATTTGCACTGCCTAGCTCTCATCTTCCAACTGTAATTTTAAAACTGTCCACTTAGACACCCAAAAGCACTGCTTGCTTTTCCATTTTCCTCTCCAGTAATTCTTTTAAACTCTCATCTCTGTGCTTGAAGTATAAGTAATCAGAAAAAGAGGGGCCCCGCCGGGCGCTCTGAACAACCCTGAGGCTGAGGCGCTCCTCCCTGCAGGCGCCCTCGGTCTCGGTCCCCTGTCCCTGCTGGCCTCCTTCCCCGCAGAGGTCCTTGCGCCTCTCCTCTCGCTCCTCCGTGGTCACATCCTCCTCCTTTTCCTCCTCCTCCTCCTCATCCTCCTCCTTCCCGACTTCCCCCCGCCCCTGGTAAGTCTGCTCGGGCCTGGTGGACAGATCTTGGGGTGCACAGAGGTGCTGGCTCTGGGGGGCCAGGCCAGGGCTGTAGGGCTCCACTTCACAGAAACTCTCCTCCTCCTCTTCCTCCTCCTCCTCTTCTTCCTCTTCCTCCTCCTCTTCCTCATGGCCGGGGCTGCCCCGGGCGCTCTCCCCATCTGACTGGAACACTGGCCCTTTAGCCCCGTGCTTCTTTGAGAGGTCGAAAGGCTCCTCCTGCTCCGGACTCCTCAGGACCCCCGTGGGCTGCGCCAGGGCCATTCTGCCCCTCCCCAGACCTGTGAGAGCAGAGGGAGAGTTCAGGGACCTGGGGAAAGGGGTGCGATCGGGCAGTGGGGGACGGGAGATGGGAGGGGGTGCCTAGGACTTTTCCCGGGCCCCAATTGTACACCCCCCCAAAACAGGTAATTCCCAGTAGGGAGATGGAGTGTCTAAATCTGCATACGTCTTTTAGGGTGAATTTGGCAATATGCACTAGAAGCTTTAAAAAGAAGCTTTGCTTAGCGATGACAAGACTGAGAATTTAAATGATGAAAAACAGGCAGGCGGGAGCATAGAATGTATGTGAAAGGATGCTCATCACCACACTTTTTATTATAGTGAAGCTCTGAAGACAATTCGTTATTTACGCGTCAGTTAACACAACAGTCCATCCACACAGTGAGATCTGTATAGACGTAGAGGGGACACAGCGATCGACTCATGATCGTAGGGTGTACTCCCCACTGATTTGATGTACATACCTATATTTACAGATACTACACATAAACATGGATCAGACCCAATTCCATCTTTCTCAAAAACTATCTAGAAGGATACGGTGGTTAAGCTTAACTGGGTCAATTTGATTGGCTTGGGAGCTGCCCAGGGATTCACAGAGCCCACTGCTGGGTGTGTGACCTTGGGGGCTGTATTTGGTCCCTGGGGTGTCCTCTCTGACTCTTTTTCTCTGCTCTGCTTCCTGGCTTCCATGAACTAAACAGCTTTGCTCTGCCATATTCTTCCTTCATTATGCTCCTACACTGAAGCCAGGAGACTATGGACTGAATCCTCTGAAGATGTGAGCTGAGCCAATGAAACCACCCCTCCTTTTAAATTTCAGGTGGCAGGCATTGCGTGCCAGGGACAGGAGACCTGACCGGTGCGAGGGATGGATGCCAAATCTCAAAATGGGCAGTCCAAGGGGGTTATTACATTTTCTCTTAACTTCTCAAGGATTTCTTATTTTTTACAGCAAGCATAGATTTTACTATAAGAAAAGAAAACAACCAGCAGTAATAGATATTTTTATCTCGAATAAAAGAGATTCCACTAGGACCCGAGGAAGGCACCTCAGGATCGTGGCCCCTGTCCACACAGTAGAGAGGGTGCAGGGTTCCGAGCAGCTTCCAAAGCCCCTGCGTCTGACTGCAAGTCTTCCGTGCTGGGCACAGGGATCTGAGAGGGCCCCGCTTCCGGGTGCGGTTTGGGGACCAGGACCACCTGGCTTTGCGGGGGCTGATAGCCATGAGGTAGCCTGTGATGAGTCGACAGGCCCTGAGGACAGAAGCCAAGACTTTCAGGAGGAGAAGAAGGCACAGAGAGGTCCTAGGCACGGGGGCTGTGAGTGGGAGCGCCCCGAGGAAGGGCAGGGGCCCCTGAGGACCAGCCGCCTCCTTTCTGACATCCTCAGGCCCTGCGGCTGTCGGTCAGTCTCTCTCTCATGCCCCAGAGGTGGAACAAACTTCACCTCCTCTGGAAAAGTCTGGGCGTAACTTGGAAAACGGCTCAGGTAACTAGAAATTCAATGAATAATTCAGGAGGAAAAGAAAACTTGTTTTTTTGCTTTTTAACCAGGATTTTTCAAGGCTTGGGCACAAACTCCAGCCCCTGTTTGTGATGACTCCAGTTCCCTGTCAGCCAGGAGTCATCATAAACTCAGTGGGTGTTATGAAAAACCTGAAAGCTATGATTATTTTGTTTCACGCTATGTGTGCAGGCACGGATCTCATTTACCAATCTGTGCATTGATTCTACTACCTTTGTAAGCAGCCAACACAAGCAAATTACCCCTGGCTTTTGCCTAGAGTAACGAGCACCAGCTTGATGCAGAAATCCTTGAGCTGGAATCTTGGTTCTGCCTTCGGACTTGCAGTCTGAACTCAAATGGTTTGTATAACACCCCCAGGTGTTGGTTCCCTCTAGGAAAATAATAGTCTGTTTCATGGGTTTGTTGAGGTTACCAGTATTGCTCCCCGCGTCTGGCTCTATGCTTTGACCGATAATGATGGTGGTCACAAAGCACTTCAGAGGGTTTTGTAAATTCCACCCATGACTGTCTTATGTGTCCACACACAGACCTCCTGGAGGGCAAAGGTGACCTCATTCTCTCCAACCTGTCATGACACGCAGCTCACTGCACTGGGCAGAGGTGTGTCCTATCAAAGGGCTGGTTGGTTCGGTGATGAGGCGGGAAGCCTGCTAATCAGTAGGTCTGGAACACGAACTTTTCACTGCTAAGGGTCCTGGGGCCATGAAGATAAAGGAGGGCAAGAATTTTTCAAGTTCAAGTCTTCACTCAGTGCAGGGAGACACAAAGCCCTGCCCTGTGCAGAAGTTGATCGGCAGGAAAGTTGTCCTCCTGTGAACAGGAAGGGGGCACCTAGGCTGCTATAAGCACACTTCTTCTGACAGCAGTGTGCAGACTTGTTTATAAAAAGGAAATAAAAACCACATGCACTTTAACGGCAGTGTGGCAAAGTGGCTGTAATAAAGACTGAGTCAGAATGCTGTGTGTTCAAATTCTGGCTCTGCCACCTTTCAGTTGAGCCATTTTGGGCAAATCAATCTCTTAAAGCTTTGGTTTCCTCATGTATAAAACAGAAATTATAGGTGTTCCTCCATCTGGGAGTGGCTGTGATGGTTTCAGGAGTCAAGGCAGCTGATGCAGAGTCTAGAACCAAGCAACCAATACTGGTGCCAGTCGGCATCGCCATCACGTTCCAGAGTTACTCTCCCTGACTTTCTTTAACACACAGCCTTCAGATAGTAGCACTATATTTTTTTAGTAACACGTTAAATCTGTTCCTACTATTCCACTGTGGTCCTAAAAATTACACTTCTGGTTTTGATGAGTGCTCCCCAAAGTAACATCCCATAAAACCAAATCCTCCTCCCGAGCGCTGCTGCCCACCCAGCCCGGAAGCAGGGGCTGCCCGGATGTGCTACCTTGAGCGTGAAGGCCCCGCTCCATCACTCCGTGCTTGACCTTCATGTGGCGAGTCAGGTTGCCCTTCAGGGTGAACTTGCTGGGGCAGTAGAGGCACTTGAAGGGTTTGCTGTCCGAGTGCAGGTGCATGTGGCCCATCAGGTTGTGCATCCGGTTGAATTCCTTCCCGCACAGCTGTCGGAGACAGAGGTGAGGACGACACAGTCATCCTGCCAAGGACACTGGGCACAAAGTGCAGGGAGCCACACCCATTTCTACTCTGCTCGGACCTTGGCATTTCAAACTGCTTCCAAGGAACATGTCCCTCCGGAAGTCAGGAAGGGCTGCGTCCTGCCTAGCCTCCGAGGTGGCGCGGGAGGGACAGATGCATGAGATGGGGGTTGATGGTGTCCTGAGATCTTTAAACGCAGGGTAAAAATTGAGAAGCTTCTTTTGAATGCAACTTTTGGAAGGGAGGAGAGCTGATCTGAAAAAGCAGTTTCTGGAACTGATTATCTTTATTAATAAGCATATGGTTATGGGTGTGATATTTAGGAGTGTTTACAATATGGCAGGTGCTGTTCTAAGTCTGCCAAGGAATAGCTTAATTTTCACATTGATCTCATGAGACAAAGGGTATGGTCACATTCACCTTACAGATAGGGAAACTGAGGGTTTAAATTATTCTGCCAACTCCACAGCCAGTGGACACCAGAGTGGGGTAGGAATTCAGGCCCTCGGACACCAGAGGTAAACACCGCTCCGTACTGCAGGACCCTCCTGTTAGACTGTGTCAGGCAACGTGCTGCTAAATTTTGATTTGCTATCATTGAGATGAATTCCAAAGTTAAAAGAAACAAAGAGACAGCTCAGGAAGCAATGTATCTCTTCTCTGTGTGGAGACTTAAAGACACGAGAGGACTATCTCAGGAATACACAGAAGTCATTTTATTCACTTCTTTTTCATGATTTCTCTCCACTTCCTTCCAAGTACTTCTCCAGTGTGTGACGGACCACAAGAGTGGGTCTTACACTTGCTGCACAAGAGCAGCGCTTCCTTCAGAAGCACTATGTGTGGATTCTACGCTGAATTCTTACTAAGGAGAGTAACATTCTTCAGGGTTGTGACAGCTGAGCCGCTCGGAAGGAACAGGCACACGAATAAACGATGATTCCTTGGGTTTGGCCTGAGGGGATGCTGAGTGGTAAGAGGCAGCCACCCGGGGCTGGCACATTTATCACAGATAATCTAGAGGAGGGTTATGAATGGTTGGTTCTATATTTCTGAATAATTCATATTTGGGGATTTTAAGTACTCACTCCTTTTTGCTTCCATACTAGTGACAGTGAATGTGGCCTCCCGGGTGGAGCTGCAGGCTCAGCACCAAGAACACCATGGTCCTTTGAAAACAGCACCCCCAGAAGAGAAAATGGGGAGGGGCTCCATCTAATTTCACCTTCCTCAAGAGAAGCAATCTGTGGGATGGATACTTGTTTTTTGTCTTACTTGTTTTTATTTATTTTTTTATTCTGAACAGGGAGAGTTAATTAAGATAGCAATCTGTGGCTCAGTTTTTTATGTGTATAATAGTTTTGAGCTGGGTGTGGTGGCGCACGCCTTTAATCCCAGCACTCGGGAGGCTGAGGTAGGCGGAGCGTTATGAGTTTGAGGCCGGCTTGGGCTACAATGTGAGCGCAAGGCCAACCTGAGCTACACAGTGCGACCCTGCCTCAAAAAACTAGGGCTGGGAGTTTGGCTCAATGGCTTAAGCGCCTACCTGGCAGGTGTGAGGTTGTGAGTTTGATCCCTGGTGCCGGCGGGGGTGGTGGGGGAAGTTTTGGTACAGTTATATTTATCAGCTTAGTAGGTCCATTGCTTTATTATGACTAAAAAAATAAAGCTTTGACTCTCAAAAGTACACATTAGAGATTCTACATTTCCAGTCCCGGGTTATCTTTTGAAAATCATACTTCTTTGAGTTTGCGGACTGGTTCCTATTTATTTGGAGAGATGTTGCTGGTTGCAGTTGCTTGAGTGTGACCAGTACCTATCGGATACAGTATTTGTTTAAGCTGTTCTCACCAGTGGATTGCAACACCCATGGAGACTGTGTCCGCCTTACTATCGTACCCCTCACCTGGCTGAGGCACCACAGGCTCTCAGTGGGAACTGCTGAGTGCCATGGTGGAGCTTTCTGCAGCAAAAGGAAGACAGAAGAAAAATCCCCAAGTGGATTTTTCTCACAGGGAGGTAGAGGGGAGAAGAGCTGAAGGCTGGAAGATTAACTAGGCTATTGCACAAGTCCGAGCACGGATGGGTCCTCTAGGCCAGGCAGACATCATTGAAAGGAAAGGAGGAGTGCCTTCTGAACTTGCTCTCGGTGAATCTGTGGCTGCTGAGGTATGAAAAGCTGGACTAGCATGAGAGGATTCTGGGAAGGATGTGGAATTTTAGCCTAGCCTTGAAGACTGTGTAGAGTGTCCTGTGTTTTGACAAAAGGATAAAGTCTCAGACACGCCACCGCCCTGCCTTTTGAGACAGGGTCTCCCTATGTAGTTTAGGCTGACCTTGAACTCACTATGGAGCCCAAACTGGCCTCCAACTCACAGTGACCCTCCTGCCTCCCTTCTGTGGTGGCTGGGATTACAGGCGTGTGCTACTTCATTAGATATTTTTAGACATTTGTGTCAACCTTACATCACTGACAAGTGACTGCCACTGTTGTGATAATGATCTGTGGCATGACTGTCTTATCGACTGGGACTGGGTGAAGGGCAGACCTTGGGAATCACTTGGTCTAAGATCTAACCCATCACTGTCCCTGCCTAAAACTCCATACATGGTGCTGTGTGCTTTCCACAATGGCTACTTCTGCACATGTTCTAGGCAATTCTTCATACCTTTTAGTGTATTTTTCTACTCTTATTTTTCTAGCTGAATTCATTTAGTACTGAAATTCTTGGAACATTTTAGCAATACCATACATGATGACATTATGACTTTCAGATGATAGTGTCATCTATGGTCAAGACCAACAGCCTCAGGAAAAGGCCATTGTGGGACGTGACTGGTTGGCTACATTATCTTCCATGTGGTTGATAAAGGAAATTGGTTTTTGTGCTGCCAAAACTGAATTTTACACACTAGAGTTATCCTTTGTGGTTTATGGTAGCCAGCAGAGTGCTCCAGAGCTCTGGGGGGGTGGCGGTGGCGGAGGGTGGAGCAATTCCAAAAGGTGTTTGGGGCCCCAGTGTCCCATGTAGTTGCAAATGGAAGAGCTGCCTCCCTTTCTTTGAAAACAACCTCAGTACCAAGCACAGGGCCACACACATAGTGCACTTAATGAATAGCTAAGTCTTTGGTTGAAAAAATAAAACAAGTTGGGAAAATACTATTACCCCATGCAAAACTCTACAAAGCAGCTATGCCCAGTTCTCTTCCTTTTCCCCTCTAAACCTGTACACATTAGTTTGCAAACTTAAATCTTCACTGGCAGAATGGAGCCAATTAACTCTGGATCTGGGGCCCCTGGGCCTCCATTCACACCTTAAGAGTAGGTATTTAGCTTCTTCCTCTCAACCCCCAGTCCCTCCATAAAGCTCTCTGGTGCTTACCCAGAACATGTGGCCTCGTCATCTGTCTTAGGAGATTATCCTCATGTGACAACGCACATGTATGTAAAGATACTTTATGTTGGGCTGGGCATATAGCTCAGCAGTACAATGCCTGCCTAGCAAGCATGAGGTAGTGAGTTCGATCCCTGGTACCAAAAAAAAAAAAAAAAGATGTCTTATGTCTCTGAAATTTAGAGAGAAACTTCTCAGACTGTTGGTGAAGATAGGTCAGAGAAAGAGGCTGGCCCAGCTTCATCACGGTACCCTGGACTGAAGCAGTTTGAGATGTAAGCTCCAAGCAGAATCCTTGCAGTCAGGGAGGGGAGTTGGACTAGGAGGAAGAAGAAAGACTGGGAGGGAGCTGCAAACCCCAGTTGGCTCTGTGGGAGAAAGCAGCCATCTACGTTCAAGTCCCCTTTAACCATGAGGTGTGAAGCCAGGAGCTTGCCCAGGTCAGGCCTTGCTGGTCATCTCCTACAAAGCTGTGCAAATAAAGTAGGTGCAGGAAGCTGATGCAGTGGTGAGGACTCAGCTTTCATCTTTTGAAGAGAGGGTGGGCCTCAAAGTTCAATTAAAAAAGTTCAAAGGCCCTGGGTTCAATCCTCAGTACAGCAGGTAGAGAAGCTGGGAGGATCGGCTCGGTCCACCTGTGCTGCTCATCAGAGAGTTCGAGCAGAGAGGGTGCTGGCTGAGATGACCACCAGAAAGATGAAAGCTGAGACACCCCAACTATCATTTAAAAACAGGCTGGGTGGTCACAACAGAGCAGAGACGCACAGGTGACGGGAGCAACGCAGAATGGCGGAGAACTTTGCTTCCTGTACGATGTTGACAATAACCACAGTATCTTATGAAGGGTGTTGGGAGGAACAAATGAAACGATTCAGATAAAGTACTTGGCAAATAGTAAAAGCTCAGTAAATACCAGCTTGTAATATACTATCATTCTCTAGTACACGGTGGACTATTTAACATTCCAGAAACAGAAAGGTCTTTGAAGATGAGAGTGCTGTCCTTTCCAGCAAGTTAACTGGAGGGGATATCAAAGGCAGGACCAAATGAGGAAATCCTTGTTGGCTGACCTGGGGCCCATTCTGGGAACCGTGCATGGAAAGCAAAGATTCATCCTAGGTGGCAGGATTCAGCGATCCTGCTACTTTGCTCCCCAGTCTTCAGGTGGCCCCTGAAACAGCTGACCAGTCCCCAGCTTGCCCTAGGCACCCTTTCTTCCCAGGTCCAGGGCCTGGAGGCTCCTCAGGCACTCACTGCCCACGACCCCCCATGACCATGCTGACAGCCGGCAGTGGCTGTGGGCAGAGACAGGGCAAAGGCAGTGGCAGCCACCAGGCCGGGGCCAGAGGCTCAGAAAGTCAGGACGAAGCACGCTGCCTCGCTGCAGCCAGCCTGGGGTGAGCTGCAGAGCCGAGATGCCCCGGGAAGCCCGCGTTTTCCTGTTCTGAGCGCAAAGGTCAAAGAGCTGCCGCGTGCAGCCAAGGAGAATGGCCTCCCTGAACTGCCCTCCGCTTCCTTTCTTCCCCCTGTCCTTTAATAAGAAGGGTGTTCCTTTCCTCAAAGGGAGAGAGAGGGAGGGAGGGAGAGAGAGACTGTAAACTGTCCAAAAGGACCGTGAGAAAACAGGAAGCTCTGAAAAGCACAAGAGAAAGCAAGATGAAATCTATTTGCAGGCTGGCCCCTGGGGACATGTGAGGCATTGTTAAGCAGGCAGCGCATACAGCTATATCCTTCCTTCTGCCAGAGGAGGCCTGTGTTGCCAAAAGGCTGCTATCTGGTCACTGCCTTAACCCCCTCTTCGCCAGCCCAAAAAACCCTGACCCCAAGCACTGGATCCCCGCAAATTCCCCCATGTGGTTTCTCCCCTTCGCAGCATCAAAGAATCGAGGAGGAAACAGAGCCCAACTGTTAGGCAGCAGAGGAAGCGGAGACCCTTTTTGGGGAGACCTCACCCCTCATCTAAAGACTCTGCCCTCTGCTCCAGCCCTCAGCTGCAGATGAGCTGGTGATTCATAACTTAGGCAGCTCCTAGCTTTACCCATCTCAAAAAGAGAATTTGTTCCGGAAATTCTGGATGCCTGCTTTTCCTGGACAGGTTTTCCAAAGACGGCAGCTGGTTCTCTGCTATTATGGAGTGTGGCTGCTACAAAGATAGTAGTATCCAAATCAACCCCTATGCGCTTACATCGAATCTGGGAAGCATGTTCTGAAATACAGCTTGAGTCTACAGGCACAGGTCTCTGGAAAAACTCCAGCTGGCTGCAGACAGCAGGGAGTCCAGAGAGCAAGGAGTTCAGAGGTTGAGTCAATAGCAAAAGGGCTCAGAAAGGCGGTGATTTTTTTTTTTTTTTAAGTAAGAAAAAAGAAACACAGACTGGAAAACTTTCCTCTCCTCTAATTTTCCATCCTATTGTTAATGCCTAATCCCATAGTTAGAGAACATTTCTGCTTGCTGGAGACAGCTGTTTCCACCGAACACAAGGCCAGAGAGAACCATTTCATGCTACAATAGGGAAAGGATTCATATTAGAAGAAAATTTTAATGGTGAGACTCCCAAGAAATTCAAATCTGTTACAAGAAAAAAATTTCCCTTGGTGCAAGTTCTTGGGTAAAGGAGAGAGAGAGCTAACCGCGGGAGCATGGAGGCAGCATGGCCTGGCACGTCACGCGTGGGAAGAGAGCAGGTTTTCCCTCACACCACGGCCAGGCTCGAGTTGAGTTCTCCAGGCTTGTTCTCCAGCACCGCTGTGTGTGCGGCCGGCCAGCCATTCGTCTCCGAAGGCTTTGACGTGCAGAGCAATGAGCAACTGGCCTCTGTCCCTCTCTCAACTTCCAAACCCCAACAACCTTCACAGAGGGCCAGATTTCCGAGAATCTGGCACAACACGGGTGGGAGACCAGGTCCACGACACCATCTGGAGCTGGCTCACCCCCTAGAGTGTCTAAAAACACTGGAAGCCTGTTGAATAATCTGTGAGCTCAGACATGCTCTGAAAGTCTTTTGACATGAAAAGGAGTGGTGGCACAGTAAGGACACCCAATCAGATGACGCTTTGCAGGGATCTGAGACTACTTCCCAGGGATTTGTGACTCTTGAGGATGATCAGTCCAATCCCTGCGCCAGGCCATCTCCCACTGGGAAGTGTTGCAGTGTCAGAGCTGCAGAGGGATCACTTGGCAGTGTGTTCTGGTACTTTCCAGGAGACGGGAGGTTATGTCCCCAGGTGACTGACAGCCATCAATGTTTCAGAGATGTTTAAGGATAGAGAAAGGTCAAGTAAATTCGATACAAATACCCTTCAACATCCAATTCCTTCTGCCTATTAATATATAACACTCTACCAGGCCTCCTCATCTATGGAGTGACCTCCGAAAAGGATGCGGCCACCAGAAGAAGTGGCCTTTGCAGATGACCAGTCCGATTCCTGTGCCAGGCTCATCTCCCATTGGGAAGTAGAAGCTGTGTATGGCTTCAAAGCTGGCCTTCTACTCCATACTCTCTCGTGGGATCTGCTGATATGGACCAGGCATCCAGAGCCTAACCAACCCCCAGGGAAGAGGCAAAATAGAGTGTCTGAGCCATCAAACTGGTACTGCACACTGCTGGGCTGCGGTATGGTGCACTGTCACGGGGTAGAGCTGGGGACAGCTGTCCCTGAAGACACATCCAGTGAGGATGGCATCACTCGGCCCAGGACGCATTGCTTTGTGTAGTTTCTGTGTACTAGAACCACAGAGAATTCTCTAGATCCTCGGACACTATCTGTCCCAAGAAATCCAGGCCCTTGGGAGTGGAAAAGCTGACCTGCTTCTCTGCCCTCACATCTCAAAAGCCCTCACATCAGGAGCATCGCCTCGCTGGCTGCTCCATTACTGCTGGACCAGAATGGAGGAGGTACAGGGAGGAAGTGGTTGGACTGGATAGGTATGAATTTTTTTAGGCAGATAACTTCCTATGTGTTTTAACACCTTTACTCCAGAACAGTTGAAAATAGATAAACATAATTCATGCTTGAAGCCCAAGAGTAAACACAGCACAGGGAACAAAGAATGGCAAAGAGACCCTGACGGCCCCTCGGCTGTAGGAGATACTGAGCCTCTTCTGCAGGAGGGAACGGTGCTTTGGAAGCGAAGCACTTTAGGGGTTCAGTGGAGTGGGAAGGAAATCGAAGAGCCTGAAGGGAGAGCACAGAGTTGCTCTACGGCCAGTGCTGGCCTCTCAGGTGTACAGCACAGGGGCCCCGCTCAGAAGGGTCCAGAGCTTGATTCCATACTCTGCCCTCACTGCCCTGCACTTCTTAACACCGTCTGAACACAGGGCCTTGCATTCCCATTTTGCAGTGGGCCCTGAAAATCATGTAGCCCGTCCTGCATGCTACTTCCTTTCCTTTCCCCTTAGCTGACTCAAGATGGACATAAATTGACTTTCAAACCACTGGGAACTTGGAGAAAAGGAAGGGAAACAGAAGTGGGTGGCAGGAAAAGGACTGGGGGGGAGAAACCTCCCTCTGCTGCGTCTGGACAATACCCCATACCGTCTAGGGAAGCTCTGGTTCCTGACCCCTCGCCCTGGCCAGGAGTTGCCAGCACCGGAAAGAAGTCAACTTCACAGGGGGTTCCTTCAAGAGGGGGCCGCTCTGCAGAGGAATGAAAGCAGCCACAGCCCTGGGAAGCAGGGAACCCTGCTTCAGGGATATGGACCTCAGAGAGCGTCCTTCGCACCCCATCCGACCCACAGTAACGGAGAGGAGGGAAACTTCCATTGCAAACAGAAGCGTGCCGCCGATGTCTAAATGCGGCACCTCCCTCTTCCCTCTTCAGCCCTTCCTTTGCCGCTGGGATGACACTTGCCTGTGCAGTCCT
Organism: Dasyprocta punctata; assembly: GCA_004363535.1. Lineage (NCBI taxonomy): Eukaryota > Metazoa > Chordata > Mammalia > Rodentia > Dasyproctidae > Dasyprocta > Dasyprocta punctata. Next base: position 176,731 of record RJWM01000617.1, on the reverse strand, counting down.
TACATGACCTGATCATGTGCAAGACTCCTCTTTTCAGAAGCGGAGAAGGAGATGGTGTTGGGGGCTGGGGCAGCCTTGGGGAGCCTGAGAGCCCTGAGTAACACCAGTCAGCGCTCACACACATTCTCAGAAGATGAAATAAACCCAAATTAATCTGACACAGAAATTTTAACAAGGATGCTCTATCCCTTTCTTTGTGGCACTTTGAATTAAATGAAAAATACTCTAGGTGACTGTGCTCTTAGCCAAAGCAAGCATTTCTGAGGTGTTTTGATAGGCAACCTTTAGAATTCCTTTGCTTTGTCTCTATTTGTGTAATATTTCGATTGACAAGCAATGACTGTACACATTTATGGGACGCACTGTGACATTTGTAGTGATCTATATAACGTGTGATGATTAGTCAGGGTAATTAGCACATGTGTTGTCTCCTTGTTCATTTATTTGTGTTGGAAATAGCAAAATCCTTTCTTCTGGCTACTTTGAAATATAGAATAAATCATTGTTAACATTAGTCATTTCACTGCTACTCAACACTACAACTTATTCCTCCTAACTATATTTTCGCACAACACCCACATCAACATGTCTCCTTCTTCCCCCTCTCCTTCCCAGCCTCTGGTAAGCACTATCCTACTTCTATAAAATCAATTTATTTAGCTTCTACATATGAGTGAGACCACAGAGTTCTTTTGTCTTTCCATGCTTGGCTTATTTCACTTAACATGGTATCCTCCAGGATCATCCATGTTGCCACAAATATCAGTATTTCATTTTTTATGACTGAATAGTATTCTCAGTTTTCTTCATCCACTCACTCTTTGATAGACATTTAGGTTGAGTCCACATCTTGGCTATTGTGAATAACGCTGCAGCTACCATAAGCTACAACCATCCTGTTACTGAGCAGATAATACAGGGAAGGAAACCAGTTTGCTGGGACCCCTTCCATCCTTCCAGGAGGCCTGTCTTTAAATCAGACGTTTCAATCCCAGTGTGAAAAGGAGAGAAAGGAAGGTAGGGGAAAAGGAGATTTTGCTGGAAGCTCCTAAGGACCAGCCAAGGGCTGATGTCAGCACAGGTGTGGTGGAAAGAGGGGCAGAGGGGCAGAGTGGCAGACAGGTTTCGGGTTTGACCATACACAGACGCTGAGCCTCAGTAGGCCCCGGATGAACCAGAGCCGGCTCTCGGGGACTTCCCCTCACTGGGCATGCGCATATTCCTGAGCATGCGCACAACCCTCAATCCGCCCTTGATGCCCACCTTGCATTTGAAAGGCTTCACATCAGAGTGGACGATCATGTGCGCCTTGAGCGTCTGTTTCTGCACGAAGCTCTTGTAGCAGAGGTGACACTGGTAGGCACGGATGTTGGTGTGGATCAGCACGTGTCTCTTCATGTTGGCCAGCAGAGTGAACTCCCGCCCACAGATACCACACTTGTGCTCCTTCACACCCTGCGGAGAGAAGAGTGGAGACTTCCGTGGTCAGCAGGAAGCAGGTTTCCATGGGGGCTACAGGCTTTGTGGATCATAAGGAAGGGCTCAATCAAGGACCAAACGATGTTGTGTTAGCCTTGTTAAATTACTGTTTTCTTGAAAAGTGTTGATTGCATCATCGTTTCTTTTTTCCCTTTCTGAACCCCAGAGGCTAGCCAGATCCCTAGAGAAAAGGAGCTATTGCTTGTGCTATTTCTACTGCAGCCCATGGTAATTCTACAATAACAGTTTTGAAGGATTAATAGGATTCGGGTAAGAGCACTGATATGCAAAATGAGTCTATAATCCAGCTTTCACAATAATGAAAACACAAAATCTAAACTGACTTTATCGTTTTTTCAAATGAAAACTGATGTCTCTTTGAGTTCTCGTTAACTGACTCAAAAATCCCAGAAAAACTTGTCTTTGCTTCAGTGGATCACAACATGGTAATCACCCTCTCCAGTCAGTGCCCTGGCTTCCCCCAAGCCATAGTGAACAGTGTGTCACTGTTCTGGAGTCTTCTCTAACGGGGCTCCTTCTGATGGGGAAGCGTGGTGGGTGACGGCATTCTGAATTAGATAAAAGGCCAGGAGATTGTCTAGTTTCCTTGGAAACCTGAGCATCCATGCCCTCAGTTCAGAGCATTTCCAGGGACTCACAGCTAGAGTAGAGTATTAGATAAACCTGAGAAAACAGTGCTTCCCTGAAGATGCCTCTGCAAGGGAGCTTGATCCAGAACGACTTCATTTTCTTTTTTGTTTTGAGCCAGGATCTAATTGTGTTGCTTGGGCTGGTCTTGAACTCATGTGCTCGTGTGATCCTCCTACATCAGCCTCCTAAGTAGCTGAGATTTCAGGTGTACAACACCATGCCCAGCCAAAATAACCGATGAAATGGAAAACTTAGAGAACCACGGTATCAAAATGATTCTTACAGGATTGATTAGCACAAATTACTAAAAGAACAAACTTCAAAAAAACCATGTTTCCTGGTGTTCATAGTGGCCTAAGGAGGAAAGAATTCATGCCAAGCTTACTTCTTACTGCCTGTATTTCCATTTATTTAATTTTTGGCGTGATAAGACAGTATCACTCCTTGGTTTTGGTGAGTCCATGGTACTAAAGAGTAGGCTCAGATCTCTGCCCACCTACTTAGTGGTTATGAAAACTTATCTAACCACGTCTTTTCCTGGTGTAGATGTCTTGTCTCAAGATGAAGTGGTGGGAGCCCCTTTTAGCTCACTTTCTTGTCTTTGCAGATGAACATGAATTTATACTAAAAAGAGTAGGAATCCACTACCTTCAAAAATTGAATCTTAATGTCCTATATGAAAATAAATTTTTAGATGTATTGCGTAGTCAGTGAGTTTAAAACTATGAAATCAATAAAAATATTTTTTGACAGGCTTCAAATTTTACTATACATACCTTTCTCCTCTCTAGATAGTCTCTGGGGCCAGGGATATGGCTCAGTGACACATTACATACATAGCACACATGAAGCCCTTGATTTAATCTTAGAACAACATCAAAAAAAATTTCCTCTCCAGGTTTGGCTATCATCCAGCTATTCCAGATCCAGAAGTCATTACGTATCACTGCTTTTGGACTTTCTTAGAATTCTGTATCCAAAGTGAGATTCATATATGGGTTGGTGTAAAAGGGGAGGGAATAGGAACCTGACCATAACTTTGGAGCTGCAAAGGAAGCTGTTGCATCTAATGGGAACAGTAAAAGGACAGAGAAGGTGCCAAGGAGGTGGTGGGGTGAGAGAGAGAAGGGACAACCTTTGTGAGTTAAGTGTTCCAGACTCAGGCAAGGGTATCAGGGATTCCTGAGTGACCTCCCCAGGCGTTGGCGTCTATTTCTGCAAGTCAGGGGTCACTCTCAGAGTTGTTAAGAAATGAATGAGGGTCAAATGAGGAGTAAAGCAAGTGCCATAAAGCAAGTCCTCAATAAATCCTACTTCTCACTGTTGGCTGACGTGTCTCAATACAGTGGATTTGTTTTCTGATTTAAATGAAGCTTATTTCAGGTACCAGGCTGTTTCTTCCAGTTTGGCTTCATTGTCTACTATCTTACAGAATCTGTATGTTCTAAAATGTACTTTTCGCATATGGACAGGAGCCCTTAAAATAAGCAAATGGTTCCATTTGTGGCTGAGTCTTAATCTACCTTTACTGATGTCTCCTGTGTTTGGCAAGCACCTCCCCTCAGATGGTATCTAGAGGAGTCTTTCGGAGGGCAGGAGCTGTTTGTGCAGTGCCCACCGGACAGACCTACACTTTATTTCTGCTGCAAGGCCAGAAAATACCCTGTGTTGTGTTCTAGCAAATGAAGCCTATTGGAGCAGGGCAGAAGTATTTTCTTGGTTGGATAAAGTCTTCCACTGACCTTTAAGAATTAAAGGATATTGTAACGAAAACCACTGAGTCCAAGGGTAAAGGTAGACCTCAGTGGGGCAGAACTCTTCTTTTGGTAGCTCAAAGCAGACTCAAGTCAGCTCAGCCAGGGCAACATTTCAGGATGCCACTAGGGCCTTGTTTAATCCAGTCGGAATGTCTCCAGGGTTTGCTTACAAATGTGGGTAAATTTAGATCACACAGCCTGAATATCTCCTTGAAGACCTGAGCTCAGGGAAGATAAAGCCAAAGCAGAGAAGGATGCTTCCTCTTGCCTCTTACAATACCAACCACAGGCCACTGAACACAAGCAGGCAGGACCTCAACCCTGTGGACTGTGCCCAGTGTGGCTCCACCCCAGCCATCTGTGCATGAAGTGGGTCTCAGGGTAGACCAAGCAAGCAACGGGAAAGGCAGCTGCAAAAGGCCAGGAGAGTCCTCCGGAAGGCTCTCACTGGCATATTCCAGGCGTGGCGAGGATAGAGTGTGTTGACATACTCAAACTGGTGGCCAGGGTGAAGTCCCTCAAAACAAAATTCCAGGGATTCTTGGGGGCTAGGCAGAAGGAGCAGCAACAGCAGCAGTAGCCACCACCATCCCTCACTCTTTTCGGGATGTCTGTATTCTCTGCTGCCAGGCCCGCCTTCCATGGGAGAGGGCTTCACTGATAACCTATGGCCTCACCATTTGCCAGTCCTCTAAGGCAAGGGAAGGGAGGCTCTGCTCACTTCCGGCGAGCCCCAGCAGCCCGCCCCGGCCCCCGCGCACCCTGCGCAGTACCTTGTGGGTGAGCGAGTGCTGCTTGAGGTGGTGCGGCTGCACGAACTCCATGCCGCACTCGGAGCAGATGTAGGGCCGGATGTCCTTGTGCTTCATCATGTGGTTCTGCAGCTGGCTGGGGTACTGGAAGGTCTTGTCGCACTCGGAGCAGTGGTACTGCACGGGGCCCCGGTGCGTGGTGAGGTGCCTCTTCAGCTGGGCCAGTGTGGGGAAGTCGAGGCCGCACTCCACGCAGATGTTCTCCCGCCCGCTCGCGTGCTTGGCCTCGTGCGCCTTGAGCTCGCTGGGGTAGGCGAAGCCCCGGCCGCACACGCGGCAGTTGTGTGGCTTCACCTCGCTGTGCTGCATCATGTGGCGCTTGAGGTGACTGGTCTGGGTGAAGGCCTTGTGGCACACCTGGCACTTGTGGGGCCGCGTGCCCTGGTGCGTCAGCATGTGCGTGTGCAGGTGGCTGAGCTGCTTGAACAGCTTCCCGCAGCGGCTGCAGGCGTGCGGCTTGATGCCGCTGTGGCCCAGGATGTGGGTGACCAGGTTGTACTTGGAGGTGTAGGACTTCTCGCAGGTCGGGCACTGCCAGCGCTTCTGCGCCCCGCCCACGTCCACGTAGTAGCTGTCGTCGATCTGCACGTTCACGTCCACCCTCTCCACCTTCTGCTTGGCCTCCTCGCTCTCCGGGGGCTCGGCCTTGCGGGGCAGCGGCGGCTCCGGGGGCTGCTTGGGCAGGAAGGGGTGCCGGCCGAAGGGGAAGGGCGAGGCGGCGGGCACGAAGAACGGGAACACCAGGCTGGGGTGCACTTTGGGGTAGAAGGGGTAGGGTGCAGGCAGGAAGGGCGCGGGCGCCGGCTGCGGCCACACGGCGCTGGGCTTGAGGGGCTCCTGCTTGCCCGGCTCCTGCTTGACGGGCCTGCCGGCCAGCGGCTCCAGCGCGCGGTAGAACTGGAAGCCCACGTCGCACAGGTCGATCATCTGCGAGTCACACTTGGGGCGCGGGGGCTGCGGGAAGAGCAGAGGGAGGCTCGCGGGCCCGCGGGCTTTGCTTTCTTCCGAGCCGAGGCCGAGCAGGCTTTCTTCCGTGGCGTGGCTGTAGGGCATCTTGGTGGGCATGCTCTTCCGCTTGCGGGACCCGCCTCCTTCGAAGACCCCGGGGAACCCATCGTCCAGGTGCCCTGCGGGGGGCTCATATCGAAACTGGGAGAACGGCCCTCGGAGGGCTTCGGGAAGTGGGTGTCGCTGGGGCGCCTTCGCTCGGGAAGCCACTGGCTGTAGGTAGTGCGGGAAGCACGGGGTCCTCTTCACACCCAAGCTGAAACGCGCATCCTCGTCTTTGATCATCTTCATTTCCTTCTGCATCCTTGGCAGTTTTCCTTTAAACAGAAACAGAGTCATTGGCTGGTGCTTTGGTTTGGCTTTGGCTTGAATTTTCTTTGCCCTTAAGGGTTCTGGTTACCGATCAGTACTAATTTGGGGGAAGAGCAAGACTGACTTAGTCCTGGCCTTCCCGAGGGCTGTCCAGCGTCCACGCTCTTCCCTCCTGCGCGCACAGTTCTAGTGTGGGAAGCACGGTCCGCTGCAGGGACCCCCACCTAGGGCTGAATCACCCTGGGCTCGGTGCAAATCCAGCTGCAGAACTGTGGCGGCAGGCGGGGGACTTGTTGGAAAGAAACCTGAGAACTCATCTGTCCTTGTGCGCGTCTAAGATGAGGTCTGAAGCCCCACGAAGGGGAAGCGACACGCTCACGTCACACCGCCACTCCATGGAGGAGTCTGCCCTGGGGCCTGTTCAGTTTGAGAGGCGAGTGCATCTAGTAATGATGAATGAAACGTGTTCTCTCGGATGGTTTCTTCCATAAGGAAACCGATTTTCACTTCACCTGCCTTCTGTGGGCCTCCGCGGAGGAGGATGGGGATATTCAAGGTCATGAAGGGAAAGGGAGTGTAACACTGGTCTCAGAGCTAATGTTTCTGAGTATCCCTTCTGAGCAAGGTATGCTACCGAGGTACCAATGGACAAGACTGATACGATTAGGAAAAACCGGGCAAACTAAGTAATGAAGTCATTTTGACAGTGTGTTCAAATATTCAGCCAGAATCAACTTGACGGGGGAATTCCCAGATTATGACTCACTAAACCTGCACTTGGGCCTCTCTCTTCTTGTAGATGTCAAAGTGAAAGACTGTTTTTGGTGACTCCTGCGGAGCCAGCTACTGCATTTTGGTGACCAATCAGGCAAGAACCTGTTGGGAGAAGTCTGGCCCAAGAGCGTATTCCTTTTCACAGGTCTCCTGGCTGTTTTTCTACTTCCCTCACCTGGACGCTTATAGAATGAACCCAAGTCCTCTGAATTTGCTGGGTTCCATTCCTCAGCAGAGGCTGGTCCAGAACCAGCTAGCATAGCAAGGTGTAACCTGGTGACACTGGAGACAGGGTTGGAACAGGGGTGGGGAGCTGGACTGACTCAGGGCTCTGGCAAACCAAACAGTACAGAGTAAGGTCCTGGGGTAGGAGGGCTAACAGTTTCCAGTGACTTGTTATAGTCCTTGTGAAACAGATGCAGTCTACAGAAGGATCAAAGACATTCTCAAATTGCATGTGTGTCTTTTTGAGAGGGCTGACACCTGTAACACAATTGAAGCAAAAATGGCATTTTAATATTTGATCACCAAGTGTATCTACAAACAACTCAATTGAGAGGGGAAATACATGTTCCTATTATGTGAGTATTTGGGCATTCATTAAAGCTGTTCTGTGAACTGGTCAGAGAACTAAAATAATAATGTTTATTAACACTCACTTTGTGTTTATGTGAGTGAGAAAATGTTCTCAGTCTGTTGTTCATCCCTTGGGTTTGGGCCTTAGTAATAAAGAGCAAGAGTTTGTGTGCCCGGTAAGTGGGAGGTCCAGCTTGTGTCCTGTCTTTGCTTCCTCCTAAAAGTCTTACCAAAAATGTGAGGTCATTCCTCACTACTGCCTTGGGCATTTGTAGGAAGTGAAGAGGGCAGCAGGAGAAGACAGGCCTAGCTCTGCATCACTGGAGGGCTGTGGTTGGGTGATAAAAGCAGTGTAGGAAGAGGACCGGGACAGCAGAGGCTCTTTGATGGCTTCCTGTGTCTACCAGGTGGTCTCTTGGCTTGTGAGGTGCAGCAGGTCCTGATCCCTGCATTCATATACAGTTACAGAGAGTCGGGATCTGGCCCAAGAATTTGTCGCATCTATAAAAATAATCAGCTTTCTGACAAGGCCAAATGTGTCCAGTTGGAGAGAAAGCTAGAGATCCTTTCTCTGACGTTTCATTTTAGCCTCAGTTGGTTTTATAGTCTCATGAAGCTAGATTCCTTTTGCAGAAAAGCCTGCTCATACTGGAGGAGCCTCCCAGGTTGTGAGTTCCTGTCACTTTCACATCCCATCCAAAAGCAAACTGGGTCTGTCTTATTCTGATATGATTAAAGGAACCAAGTCCTAGTTCATGTTAAGAGTAACACTCATAACAAAAAGCTAATCCTAAAGGCATGTCTATTTTCAGTGTTTGCATTTTAATTACCATCAACCCAGTAAAGCCAGGAAACACCATTGAACAGAGATGATATTTTTTAAGCGTAAATGGCACAGTGGTGTCCCCAGTGTAATGACTTCATCTTAATTTCATAAAATTATTTTTGCCCAGTTTCTGCCTGGCTGTTCTCTCACCCCCAAAATATCCTGCATGCCATAGAATAAAATCAATAATACAAAGAGACTTTAAAGAGCTTGGAACCCACCCACTGACATTTGAATAGATCTTTAATAGAGCCTTCACTTCTACAGGAGGATCTTAAGGAGCACTGCCAATCTCAAGGAGAGGTCAAGGAAATGGAGAGAGAGAGAGAGAAGGAGAGGGAGAAGGAGATAGAGAAAGAGAGAGATCTGCTTTCCTTTTTGGCCTTCTTGGCAAAAAATCAAGTGTAGCTGCTGCTAGTTATTAATACCCATGTCTTTGAGCACCAGGAGATAAGGACAAGCCCTAGGGGGCAGAACAATAACCAAGTCAGAAAACCACCTATGCTGAGGGTGGGAAGCATACAGGGAGGAGCGAGGAAAGGCTGTCTTCTTTAGGAGGCAGTTTATCTTGGAATCAGTCAAGTTAAAATTCTGGGTGTCTTCAGCAAAAAAATATTAATAGACTCCTAGAGAACCTCCATGTGTGCCATCCACATGCTTCCTTCTATTTCTAAAAATAGACCCCCAGGCATCCATGACAGCTATAGGATTCCGCGTGGGTGGCAGGAGAGGCGCGAGGACAGTAATCTGGCTGAGACGTTCAAACTGGTGGATGGGCCTGGGGTGGGAGGGGAGCAGCACCAAGCCCTGTCCCATCATCGGGGCTGCTTCCAGAGCTCCTGGAGAAAACCAGCAGGTTGTAAGACGGTTTCCCACCAGGACATGGTGTTGAGATCACATACAAAAATAAAGAGGAACGAACATTTCAGAAGCAGATAACTTTGGATAAGTTTGGAGTCTGAGGATCTGTGCTTAAATGTTGGCTTGGTGTTAGCCGTTGTCAGGGGTCAAGCAAGTAAATTTCGAAGTCTGATGTTCTTGCCTGTGGAATGGGAGTCTGAATATCCCATTAGGGTGACTGAAGACTTAAAATAGCATGTGTGTGACAGAATGTATTAAGCACTAGCCAGTGTGGTGGCTGAGACAGCGTGGACAGGAAGGAAGGGCTGGGGCCAGGCTTCAGAGGACTGAGGCTGGCATCGTCTCTGTTTACCAAAACGAAGCTGTTGGTCACCAGTAGAAGGGATCTGAGCTTCAGTTCTGCAAGTTCAAAACCAAGACTTTACCCATTTAACTGAGTTGGCCTTGTCCCAGCAGTCAAGGTAAATACGAAGAGGCCAACGACTGTATTCATTCTATGCACAGATAAGCTTTCTAGCTTAAGCTACTCCCCCTTCTCTCCTCCATACTCCCATTCCTATGGTGAAGAATATCTTTCTGTCCACATTAATAGCAGACTCTTTGGGGAGTGGAGAGTTGAAGCAAAGGGGATTGACTGTTCTATCATAGCTAGTGTGCGAGAAGCTAAAGAGCTGCCCCTCATCTAATATCAAAGGTCAATTTCCTAGGGTCAAGAAGATCTACCTGTGAAACCCAAAGTCTCAGACACACAAATAGTGTTGAATCAATATTGGCAAACTTACACTTGTAATTACCGCTAGACTGTGAGGATAGGGATTGGGTCTATTTAATTCTCTGCGGCATCTTCAGGGCCTAGCGTGTGTCTGCTTTGCGATATGAGAAGAAACGAATGGTTCTTGTGTTTAAAGTCTGCATATGAAACGCTAAAATAAATGTTTTATCTTAAATTATTTGTATCTTAAATTATTTAGAATGAGGATGACTTTGGTGTAATTCTAATCAGATCATCATCATCCTCATGAGTTCTAGTATAGTCATTGTGAAGAGTACTTAACACATACACCTCATGTGAGCTGTTGCTTTGAAGTTTTCAAGGACACTATTCTCTGAGTCACTCTCAGATTCAGGGAAGCCCTAAGGCTGTCATGAGGTTCTGCAACCCAACCAGAAAATAGATTCCTGAAAGTCCGAAGGGCAGAAGTGTTAGAAAGACTTCTGAATTGAGAATGGGAACTGTAAATCAAGAGTGGTGGTCCCTGCTGTATTCTTCCTCCCTGAAGAACTTAGTCTACCCTTCGTGCTAATGAAGGGGAGAAGACTTCAGAAGAAGCATGTAGTTTCATTGCTATGGCCAGAGACTGTTGTAAGGGCCCCAGCCTTTTATGATACCTATCAACTCAGTCCCTGAAAGTTTTATCTATCCAAAAGACTATAAATGAGCTAAGATGGAAATTACTGGGTCAGTTAGCTGTGGTGGCCCACGCCTGTAATCCCAGCACTTGGGAGGCTGAGGCAGGAGGATTGCTGTGAGTTCAAGGCCAAACTGAACTGCATAGCAAAACCCTGTCCAAAGGGAAAAAAAAAAAAAAGAAAAAGAAAAAACCAAAACTGGAAAACTGGGTCAATCTGTGTTAAAGGATTTGGGGACTTGGGATAAATTCCTTAACAAGTATTATTCATGACAGTTAGTTGTGAGGAAATGGGGAATGAATGAATGAATGTTAAAAACCCAATCAAAAAATTTTTTTTCTTTGACAGATAAGGGCCAATAAGAAATATCAGACTTAACTAAGAAGAAACCACATTTAGTTTTGGGAAAAATAGCTTCTAATAATGCCCTTCAAATAGGAATTCACCTACTGCACCAAAATATAAATGTTCCCCAGATAAAATTACTGGTATTTTGTGGTTCTCACTTGAACTGAAGGTCATTCCAGTAAATGCTATTAGGCAGTGGCAGTGAGTCAGCATGCCAGGGGCAGATTTATCTCTGCTTTACCACACTGATTTCTGTTCATCCCAAAACTCACTAGAGAACCTTCCCTGTCACCTGAAAGATAGAAACTGCAGTCCTCTTGAAGCCTTCCATTATTTCTTGGGAAAAGGTTCCATTTTAGGAGGACCCATTTTCCTCTTACTTTGAGTGTGGTGCGTACTTGTGTGGTTTGCCTTGGAGCTCTGTTGTCAACAGAGATGAAAGCAGGGAGAAGGTGAGGGTGAAGAAAAGTAGGGGGATGAGAAGCGGCCCAGAGGGACGAGGGGTGGGAAGCAGCATAGGCAGGAGAGGGCGGTGCGTGCTGACTTCCCCCCTCCCTGCTCATCACGGGGACCTTGGTATAAGGCTTGTCTGGTGTAGGATTTTAATGGCTCACCTGGTTCTTTCTGAATTTGTGCTATAGCTAAAAACTTTAAGACTTAAATTTTCTAATGGTTCAAAGTATTTGTCTTAATATGTATGTAGCTGTGCTGCTGAGTTTCTCCTGTGTAGGTATCTGGAGTAAAGATTCAATCTGGCGTTCCGAGGCTGGCAGGAATTGAAGGATCTCTGCGCGTATCCGGCAGAGTGGATGTTTCTGGAGAAATGAATGCCCTGCCTGTCCCTCCCTGGGTCAGTACAAAATCCAGAAAGATGAGACCAGAGGTCCAGTAGCTGGATCCCAGGGCCCTTTCAGATGCCCTTCTTGCCCTCATTTATTTTATAAACCTCAATTCCCCCTACTCTGTTGTAAAAAGTTATCTGTCAGCTCTCCAGGTGAACAGAATGTATTACCTGACAGTGAGACTTGCTCACACATAAGGTAATTAATTGAACTCACATGATTCATTTTCTGACCATTTCTAAATACCAACTAGACATAGCACAAAGTCAGACTGAGTTTTGTACTTTTTAAAATGTTGAGCATGAGCATGGATAGATACCATTTTAATGTATTTTTTAATGACACTCTTAATGAAAAACCAACAGCAAATTCAGCTACTAACTTGCGTAGGCTAAAATGGAGGTAGGTTTCATTTAGGAGAGATACAGGTTTCTTTTAAGTGCTTGTTACAAGACTACTTTCTGAAAAGCTGGAGTGGAGGCAGTGACTTGAGCTCCGCAGCAGCTGCGGGAGTGTTGGGGTTATCAGTGTCCTCAGGGCCCATTTAGAGGAAGGAAATCACTGGAGATGTGACTTAGCAGTTCTCTTGCCTGGCGCTCAGAGCTAATATATCTCTTAAGAATGGAGCTTTAACTGGAAAGATAGGATTTGTCTCCAGCTTTCTTTGGGGGGATATACCCTAAAAATACATTTTTTTTTATATTCATAGATCAAGTAACCTCAATATACTCACTCCTAACTAAGCCAAATAGATATGCACTTTAGAAAACTTGCTTTTATCTATCTCTGAGAATGGCAGCACGCTGTGGATAAGACTAGAAAGCACAACCCTCAGCAAGCAGGGGCTGTGGTGAGAATCAGCACAAAATGGATGAGGCCTGTCATCTATAGAATGAACATGTTTTAAAAATGCAACTTCAAGCAGTGTTTATTTAGTGGGGGTGGATATGATGGAAATATTTTATATTTTGATTTTGGTAATGGTTACATAACTGAATTGGTTAAAGCTCATACAACTCAAGAATTACACCAAAAATAAGTTTAAAATAAGTTTAGAAACACAAATAAATATAACAATGCTACTCTGTATATCATTATTAGAAGAGTAATTGAGGATTATGTAATTGTGAAATGTCCAACCATCAAGGTGGACCTCAAGGTGACGAGGCCCCTCTAACCAATTCTTCTCTATAAAGTGTGTCCAATAATATGCATAGTGTAAATGAAAAGGAATATAAACTGGATTATAAGAAATGAATGATATTAATTCTTGTTCAATCCAAAGAGAGACTAAGTATGGCAATTGTGTCTGTGTGTTTTCTATTCAATAAGAAATTAGGAGAAGGATGATGTGTTAAATTATCATATAAGGCCTTTTAATTTTTGGCCCCGATTGCATGTTCAGTAAACATCCTTCTCTAATTGCTCCAACAATCTTGAAAATGGAAAGTAGCCTGCCTTTGGGGAACAGGATCATTTTCGCCATTAGAAAATGTGGTCTACCCTTGTACATCAATAGACTGGCATTGCTATTCATGTGTACACCTCACTCCTGTGTGTCATTTCACCTAAGCCTGCTTAGCTGAGTTCTCTTACAAATGGAAGTCACCTCTGAAACTTTAAACCGCAGACCAAATGCTGAGTCATGCCACCTTACTAGGGTCTGCTCTGTCATGCAGCCTATCTAAATGCCACCTCATTTCTTTAACACCCTGCATTGGCTATGTCAGCCAGACTGCTGCAGGGTTCTTTCAGGTTCTCCGGGGGTGGGGTGCAGAGAACCTCCACAAATGAAAGCTTTATGGGGACTCAGAAGTGAAACTTTTCTTTTTCACCATATCTGGAAGCAAACCCTTGCTCTTTAAAGTCTATCACATTTGTATGAGATTCCATTCACCAGCAGAGTCCTGTGCTGTGAGTCACTTGTGTGCATTGTGTGTGTGTGGGGAGGTGTCCTACATTACTCATATAATCTGGTTAAAAAGAAACTTGCATGGTGATAAACATATATATATATATATGATTTTTTTGTTTTTGGCTGAGAATCATTAAGTTTTTGGGAATTTACTTGACAAATTCCATGTTCTAGCTTGCTCTTGCTCCTTAGTCCCAAGGGTAATTTTGGTGTCCCCAAATGAAGGACTAGTGGGTGGGCTTGTCCTGTTGCTGTCCACTCTGGCCAACCTTCCATAAATCAACTGCTAAGAACCTCTCCAGCGAGAAAGGTGGCTCAGCCCAGGTGCTGCAGTAACTGAGGGAGTGCCCGCCCCCCCAGAAGGCACAACCCCTGCTTCATCGTGGCTCAGGCCCCTTGGCTAATTCATGTCATAAACCTTTGGCTTGAAAAGTGAAATGTCCTACTTCATGGAAATAAAATAAACAAGTATGTGTGGTCCCAAGAAATGTCCAAGGTGACAGTGATCAAAAGCCACTGAGCCTCCGAGAGTGCGTCGCCACAGAGAGAACTTGCCCATGTCCCAGCAGCCCTGCAGGCAGGGCAGGCCACCACAAGTGCCTCACTTGGGCCATGGCTTCAGGCTCCTCGTGCGACTCCGTGCAGAGGCACGTCAGCTCTGGGAAATGCCCATCCTAATGACGTGATGGGGCTGTGACCTCATCCTTTTTTTGTTTTCATGTGGATTGAATTCCTGCTCTATTTCTGTGTCCTGATGCAGAACTACTCTTTATTTGAATATCTTTTATCTCCCCTTACACTCTTTAACTCAAAGTCTTCTCATTTACCTTCTCATTCACTTTGAGCTGACTTTTTTCTCTTGAATCTGCTCACTGAAATCATTCTCACTAAATACATTTACAAAATATATGTATTCCTGTTCTGATGTACATGTACACATAGCTTATCTCTGGAAGGAAATATAAGGATCTGGTCGTCTTTAGGGAGAGCAGTATAAGTGGGGGCAGGGGCAAGGTAGGCTTGGGAATCAAGAAGCCAAGTTACCAACTTCAGAAGGGGTCATTTCTTTCAGATCCCTTGGGAAGGCATCTTTGGACCTAAGCCATGCCCTGGATAGGAAGGAGACTTGCTGGCATACCTTCCCAAGATATACTTTCATACACTAGGAATGGTGTAGTTATTCAAACATTTGCACTTTAAAAATTCATACTGAGTTTCAAACAGCAAACATTCAGAAAGAATTAAACTGGAAATCTCATACCTTTGAAGCTATTAAGAATCCTCTTGAAGTATTTCATTGGTTTTCCTACTCAGCACATTTGATGCCTTTAGCAGACATCACCCTGTCATATACCTTGGACTTGCAGTTTGATGACTATTTTGCCTTATGTCTAGATGTCCCCCCAGAGCCTCATGTGGTCACAGATGGAGTTTTTTCAGAGGTGGCTGGATCTAGAGTGTGTGATGCTGGAATTGATTCATGGTGCAATACCAAGAACAAGGGCACTAGGACTAAGGGTGTGAGTACTACCTGCCATAAGTAGCCTGGATAAGACATAAGGGATACAAAGAGCTGTGGTGGTCCCTTGTTTGCTTTGATACCTTCTGCCCCTCATGAACTATTTTTCCTCTGTGATTCCTGTCTGCCATGCCACCCTGCCTTGGAGCCAGCCGATTACGGACTGAAACCTCTAAAAACTGTGAGCTAAATAAACCTATCCCTCTTTAACTTTGGGTGTTGAGTATTTTGTCTCAGCAACAAGAAAAATAACAAAACAATGACCCAGGCTTCTACTATTAGGAGAGTAAGCATAAATAACAGCAAAGATTCAAACTGCGAGGACCCTCCCTAAAGGCATTCACTCAGCAGACTACTTCCAATGCCTCTTGTGCCTGTCCTATGTGAGGTGTCAGGAAGTCAACATCTAATTAGCCAAATACAGGATTCAAGAGATCCAGCATCTGGTAGAAAAAGTGGACAGCCAGATGTGCCAAAAATGTTGTAGGAGCTATAACAGAAACATCTTGGACAAGTAGCTTAATTTACCAAATCTAACAGAACAAGAAGCAGCACTACATTTCTTTGACACTCATAAGAAACTGTTTTCTTTAAAAATGTTTTGTATGTACTATTAAAATGTTAGAACAATATGGAAGGGTTGAAGGAATATCTGTAGATGTGAAGGGAGGGAGCAAACTACCTCCCTTTCCCACACAGTGGCCCCGCCTCACTATCTGTGTGCTCTGGACCGCAGAGGAAGACTCCGGTGACTTGCCTCATTGAGAGTCAGGTGTGTGTAAATTTTTAAAAATTAAAGTCAGCCTCGAAAGATCAGATCAAGATGAGTTTGGTATGAAGATTCACAGCAATTACAGAGTTACACATTGCAAATAGGACTCATCTGGTTTCTTCATTCCACCTGTCCCTCGAGTTTCTCCTTGACTCCTTCCCCAGCGCTGGGAAGGAAGTCTGAGATGCTAAGACGAGGACCCTTTGGGCTCTAGCAATGTTGAGTTTTTCTGCTCATGTAATTAAGTTGCCTAAAATTGCCTTTCTAGCTAAAATAAAAGTCCGGTTCTATTTGTGCCACTGCATAACCATGAAATACCAAAGTGCAAAGCAAGCTGCAGCCCTCAGACAGTCCCTCCTTTGTCTCACGGCTCCCACAGCCTGCGCCCACGCCCGGGAAGTAACATCCTCAGGGGGCACTGCCAGGGGACTGGATCTCCCTGAGACCAAGGACACTTCCTAATCGCTTCTTCAGCTGTACTGTCTTGTACTGGCACTTAATGACATTTTAAAAGGATACACTTTCAAGTTACAGTAATTTTTGAGTCTTAAGAAAATTTTATTCTGTTCTTTTATCATAACTAATAAATAAAACTACCCAAAAAAAGGTCTGTGGAATTCCTTCCTTTTTACTCTTCTCTTTTTTGCTCCCATTCTACAAGTCACCAAAATGCTTTCTTTGTTTAGGATTAGTCATTGCTTAGGATTAGTCATGAAAAGGAATGTAATGTGTTTTGTTTTTAGACCTAATTCTTCTTCTTCCTTTTTTTTTTTTTTTTTTCTGTGCTAGGGCCTTGAACATGTTAGGCATGTACTCTATCCCTGAGCTACACCCCAGCCCCTGGGCCCTCATTTTGCTTTTTAAATCCAGATGCATTCTGGAAGTTATGCTAATGCTCTGCCGTGTAAGGTGTTTAAAGGATGTCCCTGGAAAGAGTTCATGTGCCCAAGAAGGCACACGTTCATATTAGAATCTTCTGACTTTGAATCTACTTTTTTATTCCCTACCCCTTAGAGTCTGCTTATATTAAAATATGATAATACTCCAGGATCTGTTAATGCTTCAACATGTCTCTGATTCTCAGTGTTTTCTTTACCAACTGCTCCTGCTCTGATAAGTATCTACCTCAAATGTTAACTTCATGCATAGAAGAAAAGAAAAACTAAAGGACCAAGGAGTCAACTTGACAGCACCTTTCACCTTGACCATTCATTGTTGTGTGGTTATCACAAAAGTGCTCTTTGAAAACGACTACGCCCTGGTTTCCTTCTTTCCTTCCATGTCTGAGACTCCAATCATGATGTCCATCACTTTACTCCAAGATGAATTGGAGCAACTTCCATACACCCTCCTGAATATTTCTTTTCTTTCCTTCCAAACCCCTTGCATAACAGTGCCAAACCATCTAGATAAAGTCATTGCTTTTCCTAAGACAACTCTATGCTGAGAAACCCACACGACTTTGTATAGTAATTGCTAAACATAGTGTGCAGAGATTGCTATTTATTGCTCCAACAGGTATTTCTCCTTTTTCCTTAAGAAATAGAGCCTTGATTTTGCTTGTGTTATCGATGGGCCCAGGAAAAGCACCAGCCTTCCCAGACTTCCTTTGAGCCGCGGGTTGCTTTGTGCCACCATTCTGGTCAGTGAGATGTAAACAGGACATTGCTAAGGATTTCTGCAAAAGCTCTTGCTGCCCTGGTGCAGAGACCACCCATTTTATCCTGCTTGTCTTCCTTCTCTTTGCCTGGAATGTGGCTAAGAGGCTGACAGTAGAACTGCTTTATTGGAACTATGAAGCAGCAAGCTTAATGGACATGCTTCCCACCACGTAAGGCAGAGAGGTAGAGGGCAAATGACAGTGTAGAACTGTACCCACTTGGTACTGTTCTTAGTACTTAATTCAAGAAAAGGAATCCTTACTCCATTAAGCAAACGATATTCAGATGTCTGTGGCTTATAGCCAAATATAGTCCTTAACCAGAGAACACAAAGCACATCAAATGCAAACTCCTTTACCTAACTTTCATATTTCCTTATAATCAAGTCTATTCCACTCTTTCCTCTAAAATCCTGTCACCTTCAGACAAGGCTTTCACTATTTGCCACATGGGGCAAACTCACCCCACCTCTTTATCTTTGCTTAGACTGCTTGACCCTCCGAGAGTACTCTTCTCATTAACACATTCCCCTTTTACAGGTTGAAACTAGGTTCAACATCTTTACCGAAGCCTTTTCCCCCTACTTTTATGCCCAATTATCTTTCCCTTCTTTAAAATTCAATTGTTAATACCCTCACTGAGTCATAGATTAAATATATGCGTTCCTCTTTATTACACTCTGATTGGTTTGTGGTTAAGTTCTGTTTTCCCAACCACTGCTTAAATCCCCTGTGGCTCGGGATTCATAGTTTTTATCTCCCATTGCACCTTACATTGCACTGAGCATCACGAAGGTGCTCACTCACTAGCTCTTACTTGGTTGTGTCTCTGCATTGCAATGTCTGCTTTTTGAGACAGATCTGCCTGCGGCTTTAAGAGCACATATATATTCAGGTCGTGTCTCCATCTGGTAAATTAATATTACCACTGGTTGCCAGTTCCAAATCAGAATGAATTAATTTGTCATGTGGAGAAATTTGCTACAGCAAACATTATCACTGTGGGTTATTTATTGCCATGAGCAGTATGTTGAATTTGTACATTGTTTATGGAGCATTTGTTGGGACTGAAGATCAACCTCTACTCCCTTACATCTGGGATTCTGGCATCGAGTGGATACGAAGTCAGGACTCTGGTGCCCAGGGCTTGGAAACACCCCAAAGCCCAGTGAAAAGCTCCCTGGGCTGTCAGGCTGCTGTATTGAGCTGGGGCAGGGCAAGCGCGGTGAGCCTTTGGAATCCTCCTCTGAAGGTGACACTCCCTAGCTGCACGCAAACAACAGATGCCGAGGAAAGAGGGGACAGTGTTCACCGATGAACCCTCTGAGGTTTAATTACTCAACTGAAATTAACACAGAACTTACACTGGGACAATTTTGTGCCCCTCCCTTAGGTTATTGTACCTTCTCAATTTTCTACATTAATTTTTTTCAGTAAGATATCATCACAACCATAGAAGGCCACCTTTTCTCTAAGTTCTCATAGTCTTCATGAGTGTGTTACATGAACAAAGCTGGCTATGCTCTTCAACAATATGGCTCCCTACTAACCCCACCTGAATTTCTCCGGTGTGTGTGGCATCCTCCGCCTCCTTAGCTACAGAATCCTCTTACTCAGAATTCTAAGTCTGCTTTATGAAATAATGATCCCTCATCTAGAAACAGGGTGCCTCTTTATTTGGTGCTGTTATCCCAGTTTTTAAAAGTTTAATTAGAAATAAAAAGGCAGATGCCACAAAATAATATTCTTTGAATTTTTCTTTTCAGCAGACTAACACTCACAGAGCCTACTCACAAATGGCTGTGCTGGGCTTTGGGAGTCCCTTTGGGGTGTCTCAGTGTTGTGTGACAGGACTCCCCAGGAGGACTGGAGGAGACAGTCTGGGGTCACCATCTTTGCTCCCACACGAAGCAGCTTGCGAAGTGCCTCACTGAGGTTTGCAGCCCAGAAATCTTCCTAGAAGCCTCAGGGGTGACTGCCAGGGGATAGGGGCCCCTACAGACTGACCATGATTGTGTTAATAACCCTACAAGCAAGGTTTCTGATGGGTGGGGAGAAGGGAGTCTTCCCAAAGATGTGTGAGATGTGTTTTGCTCAGAGTAAGCCAGTGAGAGAGCCACAGACCATAGATTCTCTGAGCTGGGAGAGATGTAATAGATTGAAAAAAGCAAGCCACGTTTGGCGTTCTAGGAACATTTCAGAGCCAGTTTCCACATTTACGAAACTGGACTCATGATGTCTATCTTAGAAATAAAGAGAACAAGCTAGTTATCTTGCATAGGGCTTGCACATAGAAAGTGTGGTTCCATTTGCTTTTAGTATTACCATTACACAAATCAGAAAATAATACTCAATAAATAATGCTGATCGTAGCTATCACTTCAGAAGTTATCATTAATGTAGGAGATGGGAAAGTGGGCTGGGGCGCCCTGGAGCCCAGCCACTGAGGGTCCTCCATGCCCTCTGTTGTGCTTCCCCCCCACCCTGTGGTTGATCTGTGTTGACCTCAAAACCAGGGTCCCCTCTTGCCCATCAACCTGGTCTCAGGCAACACAAGGGGTGAGCATGTGGAGCAAGAGGTGTGGCCTGTTGTTGTCTCCGAGCACAGTTGGAGCAAAATGAGCAAACAAGCAAAGTCTAAGCACACCACAATGATGCTCAGTAAGGTTGTAAGTATTCCCATCTCCCATCTCTCTTCTTCATAATGCCAAGGTTTATTTCCTTGGTAGCACTATCAGAAAAGTACTTGACCATTCATTTATTATCCAACTTGCCCCTCTAGACCATATGTCCCATGAGACCAAACATCTGGCCAGTGTTCAGTTTTATCCCCTCAAAAGAGTGTATGGCATGTAATAGCTCTCAACATACTGGAATCACTTGAAGAGTTTTAAATATACAGTGCACCAGCCACTTTCCTAAAAATGCAATGCTGAGGCTCCTTGCTGAACTTCAACTACCTCCAGATTTCTGGGCTGGAGTTCAGGCACTCCATTTGTCTGTGTGTTTGTTTATTTTTCATTCAAAACTGCTTCACTGGTACCTATATAAAAATCAAATTATAGAAAGACACTCTGGGAATATAGTGTCTAGACCCAGGGAATTTCCTCAGCAAGACAAAAAGCTAGAGATCAGAATTGGATAGTTAACCTTAAGCTGACACGCACTGATGTTTGCTTATAAAGACTCACAGCTGTCCACAGGCTGGAACCCACTGAGGACCATGGTCAATGAACCGGGCTGAATACAAATGACAGAGCCAGCGCAATAAGGGAAGTGAGAGTAGGCGTGCGATTGGGCATGGATGGCAGTGGAGGCATTCTAATGGAAGGAGCCCTGTGACTTTCCGACATCCGTCTTGCTACCACCCACCCAGGCCACCCAGGAATGGGGCAAAGGGTCAGAAGAGCATTTTTCTCTATGCCAAGCCTGAGTAGATAAAGTACAGTCTGTGACAATGGCCATTCTGGGATCTACTAATCCACACAGGGAAGCACCCTGAGCAGATCGTGCTACACCCTGGTGTGGTGGTGGTGGCAGGGTCACAAGGGCGCTGCGTACACATGAGTCCTGAGCTGGAGGCTGTCCCCATCCCCTTTCCTCCTCCCAGGTGGCCACCTCATGGCCAGGCCCTGTCCAACCTCCTGGGGAGGAACTGGCTTTGCAGCTTGAACACCCCTCCGCCTCCTGACTCTTCAAATCTGCTAGGCTTGATGGTAAGGAAGAAGGTAGATTTCTCTCTGTATGACTGTGATACTTCTGAAAGGTTGGGCTATGGAATTTTTTTTTCTCACTTCTCTCTTGGAAATCACCTCTATATGTTGATGGGAGAACAGAATCAGACTTCTTCTTTACATTGAGAAAACATTTGCCACCAGATAGAGAAGGCAAAGGGAGACTGATGATTTTTTCAGCTTCCTTAATGGCTTCCAATGCCATTTATCAAAGGTTAGTTCTTTTTCAAAAAAAAAAATTTTTTTTTTAATTTTCTAAGAACAAGTAACTAAATGCAAAATCTTCCCTTGTACTTTGATTGATGGTTCACACCTTTTGGAATATCTAACTCATATTTTTAGCAAGAAGCAGCTGGTACTCTTGACATTTAATTCCAACAAGATGATTCACTCAATTCCCCCTCTCCCGATAGGGTGCACAGACTATTGGAAAATATTCAATGGCACGAATCCAAATGTCTAAACTGAGTGTGGAGGAATGGAAGAGTATGCCTTTCAGGTCCTGAAAGTTGAGCTAATGGCATTGAAATGGTTGATCTTAAGACAACATGATTGTGGCCGGAAAGGGGGGTTGATAGCTACAGGGTGGGGGGTAGGGCCTTAAAACTCAGGCCAGGGTGAATGTTTTATCCAAAAACTTCCTGTTAGTCAATAATCAGGATAGCTATTGTTAACTGGGGACTTAACCACACAGAAGGCTTTTACACGGATTATCTTGTTGGATCAGTACCATCATCACTATTTTATAGGTAAAGAATTTGAGGCATAATGAGTATAAATGACTTAACTAAGGTCACATAACCCAGAAGCAGCAGCTTTTAGCCAGGGGTTGGCAAACATTCACAGTCAAGGGTGAGATAATACATATTTTTGGCTTTGTGAGATGCACAGTCTCTGCTGAAGCTATTCAACCTTGCCATGAATGAAAGTAAAGGTACTATGTAAACAAATGGGAGTGCCTAGCTTCTAATAGAACTTTATTTACAAAAGCAGGTCATGGGCAAGATTTGGCCTGCGGGCTATCATTTGCTGACTTCTGTTCTTAGTTGTGATATGAAGCTCTCTTTGGTAGCCTGTTGCTGGAATCTTTTATTTCAATGAATGATCATTCACATTTATGCATGAACTATTGCGGACACTCATCAAGCTTACTTACAGAGCGGCCTACTGGGTAAATAAGTGAGAGGTCTCTTTTTTTAAAAACGTGAGTCATTTCTCAATGCCAACAATACTCTAAATGTTATGATGAGAAAAGGCAGTTGAATGAGTGGGAACATAAAAACACACAAGAACACTTCAGATCAAAGCTTCCAAAGGTATCTTGGCTCTGAGGAATTTGTGAGTTGGATGACGGAAGAGGAGTTAGGTATATGCAATGTCTGCTTGGTGCCAGGTCCTATCTTCATACCACTCACTCCTTCCTGTAAGCCTCCAGGTGGCACTCAAACCCAAACACCACCAATGATCTAAAATGTTAAAGAACTGAAAAAAGGAGAGAAAGGAAGAAAGAAAGAAAGAAAGAAAGAAAGAAAGAAAGAAAGAAAGAGAGAAATAAAAAAGAAAGAAAGAAAAAAGAAAGAAAGGAAGGAAGGAAGTGTTGTATCATTTAATCCCCAAACCAATGCTGCACGACAGGTACCATCATTCCATTTTGTAGATAAAATATAAAAGCACAAAAGAGAAGTTGCTTGCCTGCGGTCAGAGTGGAAGTGGCTGAGCTGGCATTTCACTCCAAGTGCGCCCCTTCCCTTGGGTCACACAGCCCAATTACAGTGGACTGCACACCTCGCTTTGCTCATTAACTGAATCATGAAGTGAGTTTGGAAAGTCACTGTCTTATCTTCGAGATTCATTTCTTTCCACTCTGTTAAAAGGAATACTACAGCGAACTTTGGTGGGTCGTGATCCAGTTGCTAGAATCATCAAGTAAAGTAGAGTATGTGAAAGGTCTTTGCAAAAGGGGAAAACACTCTGCAAACTTAAAGACAGATGCTGCCAGCCACGGAACTGGTCCTAGGAGCAACAAAGCAGGCCTTTCAGCTCCTTACCACAGTGCCCACCCCAGAAAGGGCTTGTCCATCCCCAGGGGATCCTGTCCAGTGAGTCATTCAGATTATTTAAATCTGGGAAGAAACTGGCCTCTGAAATCCCCTGAAATCAGCCCAAAGCTCAGGATCTCAGGAAAGGTTACGGAACAGTTATTCATTTTCTGGTCATATAAAAGATTATTATAAACACATAAGTTCCACCACCATCACCGTGACCGCTGCCTTCTACTTCTACTATTGTGGTTTCGAAAGGGTTCTTCCTTCTTGGGATGAATACAGCTCCAGCCGTTTCTCCCAGGCCTAGCCTCTGCCCAGCTGTCTCCACAACAACATGAAAAAATTATTTACAACAGAAGACAGATGCATCCTATGGTGCCTAAGGATGTTTAGTATGATGTTGGTCTCGTAAGATTACATCACTTTGATGTCATAGCTATCCAGGTCTGTGTCAGTATGCTACCAATGGACTAAGTTAACTAACTATGCTTTTATCAGAATGATGACTATGACTATGATTAATATTAAGCACTTATATAAATCCATCACAAAATTGAGTAAAGTGGAAAATTGGACAAAAAACATCAAAAAGCAATATTAAGAAAAACAGTAATAGCAAATTTAAAAAAAAACTTTCGGGGATTATTTTCAAGTTATACCAGATAGTTAACGTAGAATCACTACCAATAGACATGTTTCAACAAAAAAATGTAGGATAGTGTTGTGTGTGTGTGTGTGTGTACTGGAGTTCATGCAAGCATACATTACCCATCTACATAAAATATATTTCCCAGAGACAGTTTAGGTGAATAAAGGCTATGATACCAGAAACAGGAATTTATTTCAAATTCAAAGCAACACATGCAATCATGAGCAAGATTTTAACTTCTAGAATTTGAAGAAAGGGAGAGAAGGAAGAAAGATGCAAGCCATCTCACAGACTTGTTTTGCAACAATGTCTTCAACAGGGTGTGCTGGGCCCAACGCTCATCCAACGCAAAACCACAGGGAGAAAAAATCCATTCATGAAAATGAATCATCCTGACCCGAATGACATTTCTTGAGTAGAGACCAAAACCAAAGTATGAAGGACATTTTCCAAATCAGTGTAGAAGTGTGCAGGAATAGCTGGGTCTAAATTGCATGAGAGTCACATGACAAGTTCATGAGGTGATGGGGAAACGTGAAGCTGCCCACAGGCCTGCTCTGCGCCCTTGAATGCTGTAAGACTGAATCTGGAAGGTTTGGGGGAAGAATATTTCCTTGGACAGTTAGGCAAAACAAAGAGTTTTGAAAGTGACTTTCCATAGCTTATTTTCTATTCCTTGGTGCCTTTTGATTTTCAGTGGTTAGCTCTGGTTGATTTCAATCAATACCTCTCTACCCTCTTCTAACTCCTTCCCTCTCCTCTCCTCCTCCCTCTTCTTCCCCTCTGATCCTCCCTTTCTTTTTCTCTTTCTCCTCCTCGCCCACTTCTACCTCTGTGTCTCTCTCTGTCCTCTCACCCTGCAATTAGCTGCATTTGTGAGATTTCTGATATCGTACTGATCTGGTAACATCAGTTCATAGTGGCCCCTTCATGTTTTCGTATTCATCCCTGCGGACTGAAGAAATGGTGAGGCTGATCTGACCAAGAATTAATTTGAATGAGTGAATACATAACAAAGCACTCTTCTACTAAAATTGGATCTCATAACAAAACACCAGTGAGTTCAACCCAGAGTTTACAGAACTGCCTACAATTTATAAAACTTTTGAGCTTTCAGCGTATACAGTTAATCTGCAAAAATTAATAGGAAATCAATACATTGGAGGATGCCCCTGTCGTAGAACTTCTTAGGCAGGATTAAGCAGCCACACTTTAAGAGTGTGCCTTAGTGTGCTTTAACCCAGAGAGAATGAGCCCTGGGCATTTATATCTTGGGAACTGCATGTGAAGACGAGTGTGTAGATAAGTCAAGGCAGGAACGCTGACATCCTAAAACTGACAGATGACTCAGCAGTCTGGGTGTTACAGGGCTGTTGGTCAATAACAGCTGTGGTGTAAAGTCCACACAGCATCATGGGATGCAAGAGAATAAGAAGAAAGCCACAGATGCAGTTGAGATAAACTGGCTATTGATCAAGACATATTAAAAGACAAAATGTGTCGGTGCCGGCCTTAGATTAAGTTGAATGATTCTACATAATTTAGTTTTAATGACTTTTAAATAATATAAATTCATTACCATTGTAAAGTTTCATACTGAAATATCTAAAGGAGAAAATTAAAATAATCAATAATCCAAGAATAACAGTGTTAATATTTTGGTTTATTTCTTTCAAGTCTTTTACTGTCCATGAATATGTCTTCTTTTACAACACTATTCACTCTACATTTTTATGCAATATACAAATAATACTGCAGTAGACAACTCTGCTCATAAATCTTTGTTGAGTGTCATTTCTTTATATTAGATTCTCTAGATATAAAATTGTGGAGTGAAATTATGAGTTTTCCAGTCTTCATATATATTGCTAAATTATTCTCCAAAAAGGTCAATCTAACTTATACTTAAATTACAGTACTTATTTCCTTAAGTATATCTTTCTGCTTTTGGTAATTCCCCTCATCTTCAATCTTCAATCTTCACTTGAGATTAAGTAAGCTCCTAAAACTGACCAAAATTTAAAATAGGAATTTAAAAAAGAAACAGCTCTAGGTTTATTGAGAGAATTGCTTTATGATGTTGTGGAAACTTACACTGGGATAATACTCAACTCTTTCAAAAATTTTCATACCCATTATTAGATTTGGTTCCTACAAATATCCCTGAGGTAAAAAGAATTAATTATAGAATGTTTAGAGCATGGGAATAACATTTCTAATGCTATCTTGTTTAGATTTAATGGAAGTTAATTGACAGAAGAAATACAGGGAATATACAAGAATTATAAAGTGCCAGAGCCCCAAGTTCTAGAATCTTAGCTCAACTATTACCTTTCTGGGAGATGCCCTTGACTCTAGCTTGGTCCCTGTAAAACTCCACATCATTCTCAATTTCCTCTTCCTACTACACTGACTCATCAATCCACCAGGAAATGCACCATTAGATTTCTCCCTCTGGTACAGAGGTTAAGAAAATACACTAATATTTGGACTCAGACTAATAAGCAGAGACAGGGCAATCTTGAAATATGCAATTATTTACAATGTGAATCATGACCCAGAAAAGATTCCCCAAGAGCACCTGATCTGAACTGGATAAACCAAAGTGGTCAAGGGGAATTCAGGAAGAATAGCAGGCATCCTGTATTTCAACACTACACCATGCTGACCAGGAGGGCCACCAAACGCTAGGTTTGCTGAAGTACCAGGGAAATCTTTTCTTCTGGATAATTCTTACTTGCGCTTCAGATTTATACGGCATAGATGAGTTCTTTCAACAGGCAAGGGGAATCAGCAAGATGAACTATCTATCTATGGTCCTTCTACCCCAAATTATCAGCTGGCTAATGAACAATGGGATCACAGCATAGTGCTTAAAGGAAAAACAGTATTCTTTGGATTTTGACAGTTAACCAGTGGTTCACTGTAAATTCTACTCAGTTATTGCCTCATCTTCCCTGGGGGTCAAATTTCTTTTATTTAGAAACATCACAGTAGCATTTTCACTGTGTGTGTGATTTTAAATTCTGAGAAACCGTTTCTTAAAATTCCTGACATTTAAGAAAACCTGGCACTGAATTGCTCCCACTGTAGCCAAGTATCCTATGTGTAGAAAGTAGCACAGTTAACATGATGCATGTGCCAAATTTTTCTTAAAATTAACATTTGTGCCGTATGTTGATACCCCAAACTCAATTCTCCTCTGGCTGCTGAAAATGCAAAAGGAAAACATTCTCAGGCGGAGTCCTATTCTCTTTCTTTTCACACACTGATTTAAATATGTTGGCAGCCATCTCCCCTTGGAAGTGAAGATGAGTGCCTGCTCTTTATTTCTTGGTGACAGGTCGAGCGTCCAGTGGAGCTCTGGCCTGGAGATCTGCCCATGTCAGGCCAGGGGACGTGAAGCTGTCCGTGCTGCAAGGCTGTCCTAGGTTCCCAGTGTACCACTCAGCTCCTCATCAGGTCTTGGCAATGACTCGGAAGTGGGGTCCAGCCTCCTCATACTCGATCATGATGCCTCAGAGGGTGTGGAGGGCAGGAAGAAGCTAGCCATCTTTTAATGAACTGAGAGGGTATCAGGCCCCAAATCAAACAATGCCTGGGCAGCCCAGAGTGACAAGAGGCCTACACACTTCCCAGATGCTGGGGCTCCTAGCAATGGCGGTCACAGTGCCCCTGAATTCCTTTCTCAGAGACATCCTACCTATCCCTGTAGCATGTCACCTCCAAAACACAAATAGGAAGCGACGTTCTTTATGCCTGGGGACCAAGGGTCTGCACCGTTCTGTGTTCGCGACGTGCTTTGTCCAAATCAGTGACAGCGCCACGCTCCTGGCCGGCTGTGGGGCTTTGCAGGGGTCCGGGGCTCTCCCTGGATCACAGCCTCACTGCCTTTTGCTTATAAATATTGCTCCTAACTGTACCAAAGGGAAGAACAAGAGTGCAGTCACGTTACCACCGAAACCACCAGAGAAATGTAGACGATGGGAAATATGTGCCTGGGGCTTTGTTTCACTTCAGTGTTAAATAAGAATTGTATGTTTCTTGTGTTCAAATTGGTGTTGAAGCAAACATAGCAGTCAAGGGGAACATTTGATGTTTAACAATAGTAGCACCTAAGAAGCTCTGAAGGTTCTACTTTAAAAAAAAAAAACACTTTCTGTTACAGAAAAGCTTGACCTATGAAAGTTGAGAAAATAATACAATGAATGCCTATATCTTATACCCACTTTAAATTCATGACCAATTCATCACATACCCTACCCACTTCCCTGACTCCCAATTAGAAGGACTTGGAAGTAGAGCCATTATACTATATTATTTCATCCATAAAACGGTCATCCCTTCCCACCCAGAGCAGACTGGTTCCAAGGCCTCCACAGTTATCATAATATGCGGTGCACAAGTTCCTTATGTAAAATGGGGTAGTGTTTGCCTACAACCTATACATAGTCTCCCATGTATTTTAAGGGATTTCTAGATTACTTACAAAACTTAATAAAGGTCAACGCTATGGAATGATTGCTACACTGTATTGTTTAGGGAATAATGGTAAGAAAAAAAGTCTGTGCATGTTCAGTACAGATAGCTTTAAAAATCAGTTTCAACATGAGGTTGGTTGATTCTGTGGATACTGAACTCATACATATGAAGGGCCAATTGTATCTCGACATATTTCTTAATATAAGGACATGTTTGGAAAACTTAGCCACAATATTATAGTATACCCAAAAAGTCAATAATTTTATTAATCATTTAAATGTCTAGTCAGTATTCAAATGTCCCCCCAAAATTCCAACTTTCTTGTCTTGGAATGAAACCAATTCTTGGAGTTCTGTCAGTTTACTACAAACTTGACAATTCCCATCTTTCAGATGTCATAGAAGAGTTTGGAAGGGGAGACCTCTTCAGGAGTGATGACAAAATAAAGAGAAGGAATAACTGCTTGGACTTCCTTAACCTATGTGTCAAGACTGAAAAGCTTGGTCCACAATGTCTAACCCCATCACACTTCCGTATGTAAACTGAGGCAGAGTCCTTCACTGATGTTCTCAAATGCACGTAGCCGATTGATAACTACACGTTACATTTCCAAAGGCAAGAAGTGCTAAAGTATTATTTATTTTTTAAATTACTAGAAAGGACCCGTATTTTCAATGTTTCAGGCACGAAGTTTAGATTTGTGTGGCTGCTGCGGGTGTAGAGTTGTACTGCCCAGTTTTGCCCTAACCCACTGTGGCTTTTGAGACATGCTGTGAATGTAAAATGCATAATGGATCTTACAAATTTGTAACAAGAAGCTGGGTGTGATGTTCCGTGCCTGTAATCCCAGAACTCTGGGAGGCTGAGGCAGGAGGATCTCAATTTTGACCCCAGTCTGGGCAAGTTAGTAACTTACTGACATACTGCATCAAGAAAAAAAGGCAGGCAGGCTCTTGCTCCATTCGCGTTACTGGGCGGGGGAATTTAGTAAAAAGAGGAAAACAAAAATATGACATTAACAATTATTCTATTAATTACATATTGAAATACTATTTTTGACTTTGGGGCTACATGAAATGGCTTGTTCAAATTAATCTATTTCTCTTAGCTTTTTATATAGCTGCCAGAAAACATACATTTACATTCATAGCCTGCGTGAGATCATGTTTCTACTGGACAGCACTGGTTTGGAGACTATGTTTTAGACGCAGGACTGCATTAATTTATTTTGTAACCAGGTCACATCACAGAAGAGGGGTTGAGGCAGTCATTTGTCAGAACTCTCTCTTTCAGGTAAGGCTGGGTGCTAAACCATCCTGTAGTACATCTTACTGTTAAATATTCTTGGAAAAATAAAGGTATTAGACTCCCCTGTGGTGGGTCTAATACAAGTGGGTGAGTTCTATAAGTAAGAGAGTCTGACCTCCACTTGAGTAATGAGTTAAGCAAAACACTTAAAAGTATTCTTGAACTCCACCCCTCCACTAACCCTCATGGCCAATCCACAACCAAGTTCTTCTTTCTGCAATCTCCATCCTGACTTCTACCATGTCTGCCCAGTCTGAGCACCTGCAGTCTCACCTGAGCACCCTTGCTTCGTAAGGGACCCCTTGCCCCACTCTTACTCCACAACCTTGGATTCCTTCTCCATACAGCAGCCACAGTGAGCTTGTCAATGGGCAAGCATGACCAGGCTATTTCCCTGCTTGAAGGCCTCTGGTAAGTTCTCTTGGTCTTAGGATAAAGTTCAAAATCCAGGGACAACCCACAAGCCCTAACCCATCTGACTCTGCCGTGTCGCACCCCTGTTGTCCAAGCTGTCTGCATATCACTCCTGCTGGCCTGGCCATCTCTCAGCTCCTCACACGTACAATGGCCCCCTCCCCAGCACACACCTTCGGAACCTCTGTATGGGCCATTCCCAGTGCCTGCGACCTCCTCCCTTCCTTCTGTCTCCCTCTGTGGCCCAACATGTGTGGATTCAGATGCTAGAGAGGGCATCCTTCCTCAGGACCTCCTGGCCGGGACTGATGCACCAATCCTGATACTCAGAACTTACCAGAATGATTGGTTTACATTTATTTGAGTGATAACTCACTAATGTCAGTGGACTGCTTGCTCCTGAGGGCAGGGACCCTGTTAGGTCAGCACCAGTCTTGTGCCCAACACGCAACTGACCTTCAGCTGAGAGGGGAAACGAGAAGAAGCTGCTTACACAGCTAAGTCTCTTCTTCCCTTGGCCGAACCCTCAGCATCACCATTCCTGCACAGCTCACTAACTCACTCTTGGGCAGCACACTTTGTATATGAATTAGCAAGCCCATTCTATGGGCTCTACTTCCAGTGTCTCCCCAGAGTCCTACTGCTTTCTGCCACAGTATTTGCCCTGGTCAGGCCGCAGTGTCTTCCTCTCAGGATCACTGCAAAAGATCCTGGATTCTTCTCCTCACTGCCTCGCCTGGGCGTGCACTAGCCCCATCAACACAACAATCAAGACTCTAATTTTACCAACATAGAGGTCAGATCTTGTCATTCCTCTGCTTGAGACTCTTGATTTCCTGTGTACTTTAAAGGTCGAAGTCTGCACAGCAACTTACAAGGTTCTAAGTGATGTGACTCACCTCAGACCCTACACGGTCTCCTTTGCTTACCCTACCGTAAGTCTACTGGGATCTGGTTGTTTCCTGCACACATCAGGTACTCTCTCACTTCAGGGCCTTTGCACTTGCTACTCCTTCCTGCCTGACATCTCTTCCTCCAGACACCTACATGGCTCCCTCTTTTGCCTCCTTCAACTTTTGGCTCAACATTATCTTTTCAATAAATTCACTCCAGTCCTGACCCCAAAGCACTCTCCCTCTCCTTCCCTACTTTATTTTTTCCCTTTCCTCCAACCTACTCATAACTTACTTCATTCATTATCCCTCCACCAGAATGTGAGCCCCGCGAGCAGAGGGATGCTGCCTTTTGTTCCCTGACACATCCCTGCTGGCAGGAGGCTGTGACCAGGTAAATAAATACCCACTGAATGAGAGACTGAGGCTCAGCCTATGCGCCTGAGAAACAGGCCAGCCTGAACCTGCAGAGCTGGTCCTCTCATCAGTGGGACCCACCTGGCTCCACCTCGGAGCTAGCAGTTCAGGAGATCTGAGCGCTCCCAACTCAGTCCTGGTAGGCTTCAGCCCCTGAGGCTCAAGGAAGCAGTTTGCTTCCAGAGAGCTTTTAAATAGCTCCTCCCCGTATTCCCCACCCCGCTCCCCCGGCTCCCCCCACACAAATATATCACACACTCTTTCCTTTTCCAAGGACACAACCGAGGCTCTTCCTAAAAAGGAGACTCTGATCCAAAACAGGAGCCAACATCTAGTGCATCTCCCTGTCCACAGGAAAAGACAAGAGGCCTCTGAGCAATTTCCTGTCTACATTTTTCCATTCCAGTAAATAAGGCCTTCTTTAGCTCAGGAGTCTCTCTCTGGACCAAGTCCGTGCCTGCATGGTGCACGCCATTTGTTATTGCCAGGCTTCTTTGTTTATTCTCTTGCTTTTCCAGTTTTAGCTTTCCACAACTGGATCACCAAGCTTAGGCAGTCAGCTCTAGCGGGTATTGGCTCCTAGGCAAGGCACTATAAAGCTATCGGAGAGTCTCTTTCCTAAGTTGGCATTTTATTTAATAATACATAATATTCAAATTGCACTTTCCACCTTCAAAGACTTTTGCAAACTACAATTCATTAGGTCCAGCGCACTTGATCATGCACTGGACACCAGCAAGGTTAAACAATTTGCCTTTGGCTGCATCTTTTTTACTTCGAATCAACTACTTCGTCTTAATGTACAAAGGAAACTAATGGATAAAAATGTAGTTCTTTAACAACCGTGTTGATCAGTCAATTCATTTTGAGTTATTTCCATGTGATTTTTAGGGCCACATCTGAGATTCTCCTGGGCCATTCTGACTCTACCTTGTCTCCTGATGTCATTTCACGGTCTTTTCTACTTCCTGTACTTCTTGTCCTCTCCCTTCTTCTCCCTCTGCTCTTCCTCCTTATTTTTCTCCTCTCCTGGCTCCTGGGACACTCTGACAGACCAGGAGTACCCACCATATACCTCCAACTTCTCTCCCATTTGGGGTACTTAGAATAAAAAAAAAATCTAAGAAGAACTGACATAAGGGAACTTCCTCAGGACTCCAGGGAGATGAAGGCCTGGGACTGATTTTCTGAGAGCTATTAAAATCCGCCTTGTTATTTTATCACTCCTTTGAGGAAGGACTTTTTTCTTTTCTTAGAGACTGTTCTTATTGTAAGTAACAGAAGAAATTTTAACACCCTCTCCCCTGGATCTTAAATATGTACCAGGTCAGTGGCTGTACCGAACTGAGGACAGCATAGCCCTTCTCCCATTATTTAACAAATAAAAGAAACCTATGAGATCTGAGACTAGGAAAGAAAAATATGTGCTTGAAATAAACTCCCATTAAAACTGATGTCATATTCAATGTATTCAAGCCCTTGAAAGAGAACGGAAGTAGATAAAATGGAATGATGGTTTAGCCATAGTAATTTTGATTTGACTTTAGCCTCTTCAAGTGCATGCACACAATCCTTAAGCCCCAAGGGCTCAGCAGCCCAGCGATGGCATCTGAAGAGGAGTTCGGGGACCACATATGCCACATACTTAGGGGATGCGCTCACCATAGGAGACAGAGAGGACACGACAAAACCGGCCTTGAAAGCCAGGTACATCACTTACTGACTTCCCTGCTTCAGTATCCTCACCTATAACAAAAGAATACTAAGACTTTTTGTCAACTATTTCTAGCTTTCCTCCTAGACATGTGGTTGGGTCCCATTTCTTTACCATCTTTACAAGTAAGCATAGCCACGGGACTTGCTTTGGCCAAGAAAATAGCCCGTGTCATTTCTTTGGGGATTATTTGAGAAGTCATCCACAATTCCACATAACTTTCTTTCCTTTCTCCATGAAATTGTTCAGATAATAGTTGCTGTGCCAGTCTGGGACCTAAAGTTAAAATGAGTAGGGTCACTGCCACAGCTAATCCACTTAATGGAAACATAAGGATGTGAGAAATAAATCCTTTTTTTTTTTTCTCTTTTCTTGTTTTCTAAGCCATGGAGTTTGGGAGTTCATTTACTGAAGCATAGCCTAGTTTATCCCGATGAATACATGTATCTGGAAGAAGTTTAAAATGAGATGCTTAGTAGGTAATGTGCATGGCACAAGCCTGTGCTAAACAAATATTTGTTCTTTCCTCTTTTAACAAATTTCTTTGCTTTGTGATCTATCCCAG
The DNA here is from genome assembly GCA_004363535.1 of Dasyprocta punctata. NCBI lineage: Eukaryota > Metazoa > Chordata > Mammalia > Rodentia > Dasyproctidae > Dasyprocta > Dasyprocta punctata. The sequence goes on along the minus strand of RJWM01000617.1, from coordinate 142,988 downwards.
CTGTGATCTACGCTACAATTTTTTGTTTTTCCATTTTTTTTATTTTGATAGAGGTGCGTGCTAAGTTGCCTAGGCTGGCCCTAAACTTGAAATTCTCCTGCCTCGGCCTTTCAGGTTGCTGGGGTTGCAGGCATGTGTTACTATGCTGCTCTTTAGAGAGGTGTTTTCAATTTGAGAAGAATGTTTAAGACCTTTTAAAGTGTTCCCTAATACCCTTTAAGAAAATGGGAGAACCCCTGAGTGGAGCAGAGTTGGGAATTCCCGTGATGGGAAGAGAAGCTTCTCGATGAAAATACAAAAAGGAAAGGAGCCAAGGGTCTTCTCAAGGGTGTCAGCCAGAAAGCAAAACCCACGACGTCTGAGAATTTCCAACCTCGAGGACTCCTCTGCACTTCCACCTCATCCTTCTATCACTAAGCTGGGACCAGGTCACAGGCGTCTCGTGGGGACACAATTCTGACTCCCCTCTAATAAGTTATCTGTCTTGGAGGAAGCCAGAGTCCTTGATATGATTGGTGCCCATATCCTGATATTTCAGCAAGCATGTTAAAGATGATCAAACGCAAGCTTTCAGTTTTTGTTTTGTGTTTGGTTTGTTTGTCCTTTTTTATTTTCTCTCACTGGTTCTCTTACTAAGGTCACTGTTGCTGCTTTGTCTTAATCATTTAATCACTACAAGTTAATCGATTTGGTCGTCAAACTAATAGCTTCTTAGAGCTGTTAGTTTGGACAAAGTTTGGACTTTGGACAAAGCTCCTACCTAAAATTATTCTGAAAGGCTGAGCTGCACTCAGAGGATAAATCATAACTGATCAATTTAGAAGGCACTTGCTAGGGCAACAGGCCTCCAAGTTGTTGAAAACTTTGAGGAGGGGGAAGAAAGAGGAATAGAACACAGGAGGTAGAGTTCAATAAGCCTTTAGCCTTTACAAGTGGTTCCAGGGATCAGAGGCCAGCAGAAGGGCTCTCCTGCAGAAGCTCTGGTGGGAGAGGTGACACGCAGAAACACAGAAGGTGACAAGGGAGACCATTCATTCAGAATATTTGTAAGAAGTACCTGTGGAGGAAGAGGCACTGTGTTGGGCAAGGAAGGACAATGGCGGGGACAGTCATGACCTTGGCCTTCTCCAGGCGATGGGGTGAATGGGACTGCTACTTTGTGTGGGTTCATTCTTTTGTCATGATCCAATCTCTAGATGCTAATAGTAACCCTAGTTATTGTAATAAGCAAAAAGCAGCTTCCTTATTTCAAGCACTTCCGGAAGGCACTGGACTACCCCAGATGAGAACTATCGGCCTTCAGTATGGTAGTTGCTATAGGTATATAACAGAGAGGCTCAGAAGGGCATAAAGGACCCCTCTGAGAATAGGAAGAGCCTAAGAGAAGCCCAAGCTGAGACCTCTTCTGTGACATCTACATCTTGTCTGAGGTGTGAACACAGATTATGGTAAAACCACGTCTGAGGTATTATAGAGCTCAGAAACACTGGGCGGCCTGGAGGAGTGAATACAATCATTTAAAGAAAAGCAAAACTCTTCAAGTGTAGGTGCTGTTTAGAAAGAAGCCACAGATAATCCTTGATCATATGCTAACCGGCCTAGTAGATATCAACAGGGGTCTTGTAGAGCTGTCCTAAAGCCTCGTGGAATGGTTTGAGATGGCTACATCAGTTTAGAATTAAAGTTATCTGCTCACCTTCAGGGAGATGGTATCTCAGCTCACAGCTCTCTTCCTCAGTTTTTAGGTTGCAAGTGATTACTTGGGAGAAGAGAAAGAATGACGAGAGAAAAGGAAACATTTATTGAGTACCTAGGGCGGCCAGACAAGCTTCTCAGTAGGTTCAAGTGTGCTATACCACAGAGCCCTGGAGGGACGCAGAAGGAGCATACACTTAGAAGTCATCAGCCCCTGGTCTAAATTCTACCTCCTGACCAATGCAAATTACTCAATCTCTGAGCCTCAGTTTCCTCACGTGGAAAAACGGAAACTGGAGAAATAATAACTCACCTTGTAGGGTTATTGCAACATTAAGAAATATAAAGTAGCTGAGAAAGGCACTTCCTAATAGTAATCACACTAGTATTTAGTTTTCCTAACAAGACGGAAGATGAAAATATTCTCAATTTTATGCACAGAGAAAGGAGGAAGACTTACACAAGATTAAGACTGGAGATCTAGAAAAATTGTAAGGTAAATCAATACTTCTCATCCCAGATATTTTTGTTTTGTTTTTTCCCTCCAGACCCCTTCACTTATGATTTCTGAGGAGAATCCCAGCAGTTGCTGTCTTCCTGAAAGTGGGTTTCAGAGATCCCAGCACTACTGTTCACTGGCCAAACCCATGGAAGGGTGAGGGAAGGGAAATATTCTGGGCCAAACACTATGGACTGGGGCAAAGTAGACAGGATGAAGAAAAGCAAGGCCTGGTGCAGAGGAAAGAATCACACATTGTCAAGATGGCTGCAGTCACCTGGTGGGTTAAAAAGAAGGCTTGTTGGAGGCACGGGGTCTTGAGGGCTTACCTTTAAATACTTCTAAGAGTGAGCAGTTAGACCTAGTGAATGGAGGTGATAGGGAAGCAAATTAGTTTTCACTTAGTACAATTGTTAATTTCCTGGAAACCTCTGGAAGACCTAAACTGGGTTAAATCTTCTGTAGCATCTATAGCACTAGAACAGAATCTTCCCAGCAAGGGACAGCCTAGGAGCATGAGCTGTCATGATTATTACTGCCTGGTCTCAGAAACAGTCAACTCTAAGAATTGATTATTTCTTTATTGGTCTTTCTGTCTGAGAATTCCACTTTAAAAGACTATATATCAGCCAGTGCTGAAACTCAGAGTAGCTCACCTATCAAAGTCTAGCAACAGGCTTTCCTGTCTCACATTCAAACCCTCACATCACATGATTAACAGATACGTATCATTGTTTACGTTTCAGTTAAGTGTCAATTAAATTAGTCATTCAAAAATTCACTTTGCAAACACCAAAACCAACCAAACAAAACCAAAACAAGTGTTTCTATTAGACAGAAGTTTGTTGGTGCAAGAAAGCCAGATAACTACCCACAGGATGATCTGGAAGTGAAATTTTCAGCTGTCTAAGTGTTGAGCCTGCTATGAAAGGTCATTCTAACTTCCTTTGCCCCTCTGATAATTGTGGTCCTCAGCATTTTGGTTTGTGGCAAGCGTGCACCGCTTCTCTCCTCCTATTTGAGGGCTTGATGGGTTTGTTTCCTTTTATGGTTGGTCATGAGGAATAAAGTCTGTGCTGCACAACAGCTCCAAGCTGATCAGCTCTCTCCCTGGTCCCTTAAGGGCATGTTTTTATGCAGCTCACACACAGAAGCAACAGACTGAGAAAGTCTGCGGGACCCAAGAATCCAGAAACATCATCCTTCCAGCGTAAGCTCGCCCAAGCATCTGCACAGCAGCAGCTGTCCTCGCTGCCTCCTTGTCACCAAGGAAATGCAGGTGAGGAATTATGATCTGGAGCTACCCTTCATTTCTCTTTCACATTTTCACTTATTCATTAGTTCAACCCCTAAATACCTATTGAGCCCGAACTATGTGTCAGAAAACAGTGGCAAGTGGGCCTAAATAACATTATTTGCTGAGTGTCTTCCATGCAATGAAAATATCTTAAAGACATCACACGCATTAACTCATGTGACTGTCCCAGGGCCCTATCAGGTAGGTATTATTCTTTTCCCCATCTTGTCAATGAGGAAATTGGCAATCAGATAGGTTAAACAAGTTGCCCAAGGTCATACAGGTAATGAAGGATGGACTCAGGAGTCATTTTGGAGGTAGCTGTTAGACAAAGGAAGAAATTGAACAATAATCATAAATACTTCCAGACACTTTCTACAGTTTGATAAAATATGCAAACTGATTATGGGAAGCAACTTAAGAATAGGAAAACTCACTGCCCCATAAGATGTGGCTTATTAAAAATTCCCCCCTACGATTTGTTAATGAACTCCTGCCTTGGTTCTAGTAGTGAATCTCACCTTCTCGGCACGAGGACCTCTTTTCTACATTTGAAAACTAAACCTATTTGCAAATCCCCAATAAATTAGAAAAATACAAAATAGTCAAAGGCTCGTATGAGTTCAGTAACATCTTTATATTATTTTCTGGTTAATTAATTACCACAACCTAAGCAGACTTGAAAACAAAAACAAAAACAGGTGCATTCCTTCTGAAATGCTATTTAATCAGTCTGTAAACATTAAACCTTTGACATCTACAGACTCTTTGTACATTCCCTGGAAGGTCTACAGAGCTGTAGGACTTGCCTTAACTTTTTTGTCCTCTCTCAGCTTCAGTTTCCTCATCTCTAAAGCAGAGATAAAAATAAACAAACAAATAAAAAACTGTTTTTCTAGAGAATCTCAGAATTGGTGTGAGACCAGCAAGAATCTGGAGGGCTCTTGTCCATGAAAATACGAGACCAACGCAGTTCCTAAAACTCAAGTTCTAATGTAGTTAGGGAGAACAGATGTACACGAGCAAACAAGTGAACTAAATGGCACCTTCTAGAATGCGGCTCCAGATTACCTAAAAGGGGGGGTTTACTATCAATGTACATACACATAAAAGGGGGGTTTGCTATCAATGTACATACACACACAGAAGAGCCATGTCACTTAAAAGGTGTCAGAAGTAATTTGGGGGGGAGTAGGGGGCGAGCTACTCTCTACGGCTGAGACACCTGAAGAAGCAAGAAGCCTCAGAGAACTTTCTGGTTTCATTTAGATCCATTCCCTGCTCCGCACTTGGGAAACTGGGGGACGCATACAGAAGATTTTCAGTTTGGTTTGGCTCGATTTGAAGATACATCTCATATTTATTGAATGACTACTATGGAGAGGAAATTATATTATGGTGCTAATATTAATATTTAACAACATTTTGAGCCAAATGTAATTTAAGGAACATTTATCTTGCAAATTGAAACTCATGGTCATTTAACTGCCAGACCCCTGCGTGAAGTCACAATTCTGCAATTTTACAGCCTGCGCCCACCACATTTTCAGAATGTCCTTGACTCCAGGTCATGGAATTCTGGAAAAAGTTTCCCTCAGTAATATCAGCATGCGAGCAGCAGAATTTACTTAGCCTTTCTCTTTAGGTTCTTAGATTATTGAACCAGCCTATTCCATCTCCCCAAGGATACCTCGTTTGCTGAGTTAACAGTGTCCAGTCTATGAACTTACAGGTCTCTCTTTCCTCGGTTTCTAAGAAAGCACCCATTCTCGCATGCAGGAGAGCTCAGATTAATAATTAAGAAGGCTCATATGATAGAATCCTAGATACAATGAAAGCATCTTGGCTTTTTTCCAAAGTATATAGGTTGAAAATTGCCTCACTCTCTGACATATAAAAATCAGTCTTTATCTCTCCCATATTATTTTAAACAGCTTTATTGAAGTATAATTTGCACAATACAAAATTCAAGCATTTTAAAATATCCATTGTGATGAGATTTAGAAAATTTATACAGTTGTGCAACCATCATCAAAATCTAATAATTTCATCAGTTCCCAATGTTCTATTAGGCCCACTAAGAAGTCTTTCTTTTTGCCCTCCCCAGTCCCAAAAAACCACTAATCGACTTTGGTGCCTATCATTTCATGATTTTAGAAATTTCACATAAACAAAATCATTCAAAATTTATTGTATGTCTGGCTTCTTTAATGATACTTGTCTGGCATATTTCATTTAACATAATGATTTTTGGGGTCTCTCACATCGTTTCACGTATCCATTGTCCCATTTTATTGTTGATAGTATTCTCTTGCATAGATGTACCAGATTTTGCTTCTCCACTCACTAGTGGATGGACCTTTGGATTATTTTCAGTTCGAGGCCATTATAAAATATCCTGCCATCAGCATTTATGTAAGTCTTCAAGTGTATGTGTTACCTCAGTTTTTGTGGGTGGTTACCCAGCAGTGAAGTTTCCAGGTAACATATTATGTATATATTTCTATTTAACTATTTAAGCATCTACCAAACAGTTTTCCAAAGGGATATTGCCCTTTTACATTCCACTAGCAAGATATGAGAAGCCTTCCGGTTTTTCCACAGGTTTACCAGCACTTGGTATTTCCCATCTTTTTGGTTTGGGCATTTTTCTGAGTAGACAGAGACATGTCAATGGGACTTTAACTTGCCTTCTCACAGCCTAATGATACTGTATATCTTCTCATGTGTTTGCCTTTCAATATCTTTTTTCTTTAAGTATTTATTCATAGTTTTTATCTTTTAACTGGGCTGTTGTTATTACTGAATTTAGGGATTGCTTCACATATTCTGTAAACAAATCCTTTACCAGATAAATGTTTTGAAAATATTGCCTCCTGGCTTGTGGCTTGTCTTTTCGCTTTTATAATGGTATCTTTTTTCTTGAAAAGCAAAAGTTTTAAATTTTGACAAAATCCAGTTTATCAATTTTTCATTTATGCCACAACTAATAACTCTGCCTCACCCAAGATTATATAGATTTTCTTCTATACTTCATTTTAGAAATTTGATCGCTTTAACTCTTACATTTAGCAATATAATCTATTCCAAGTTAGCATATGTGAATAGTGTGAGATAAGAGCCTAAGTTTATTCATTTATTTGCACGTAGATATTGAATTGTTCTGGCATCATTTGTTGAAAAGACTACGCTTCCTTCACGGCGTTCCCTTCGCATCTTTACCAAGTAAATTAAGCATATATATGAAGTCCATTTCTATTCTGTTCCCTCGTGTTTTACAGATTCACAAGACTTCATTGTACAGATGTACTGTACTTAATGTAGTCTGTTACTACGGATGTTTATGATACATTTTTTTTCCTGTTCCAAATAATGATGTGACAAGTATATTGCATTGTGGGTATGGATTTTTGTGTCTTATAAGTGCATTTTTAGAATAAATTCCAAAAGGAATCAATGTTGCATTTTGAGATATTCATAAATTGCTCTTGGTACAAGTTTTGCTAAGTCATAATCACACCAAAAGTGTTTGAGAATACTTGCCAGAATCCAGAAACGAGTGTGCTAATAAATGTTTCATTTTTGCCAGTCAAGTAGCTAAAATTATCCGATATTTTAGCTTGCATTTTCTTATTATGAATTAAGATGAATATCTTTTTTTAAATGTATAAAGCCAGTGTTTAAAGTATGTTTCACTATACTTGAAAAATGTATTTCATGTTTTTGCTTATGCACTGTTTTGTGATTCATTTTGAAAATACTTTCCCTAGTTTTTGTCTTTCGATTTTGTTTAGTGAGTTTGGGCCCCTCAGAAGCTTTTTGTCTTAATGTAAGACAATTATAATAAATATTAAGACTTCTGAGTAAAACTAGGCAGGTTCTTCCTACTCTGAAATTAAAACAAACAAACAAACAAACAAATGCTTCTCTAGTATTTTCATGCTTTCATTTTTTAAAAACACAATTTCTTAGTGTAATTTTACATTCAGTCTTAACATTTTAAGAATTTGATTTATCTAGAATTTATTTTAAGAAATAAAGTAGGGTTATGTTTTCTTCCCCAAGTAGCGACCTAGTTGTCCCAACATCATTAATTGCATAATCCAACTTCCCCTTCTGATATGCAATGCTGTTTTTATCATATAGTAAATTCCCATATGCACTTGGGTTCACTGACCTGTCATCTATTCACATGTGTGTGAGCACACTCCAACCTCAACGCTCTGACTCCAAATTCAGCTTTCTCTCTGACATAACTGTACTGTGTATTCTCACACTGATACACAGTAAGCGAATAAAATACTTTATGAATGGCTTACATTGCTTCAGTCTTTTCTCCCCTTCTCCCCACTGCCACTAGCTAAGTAAATTCAAATCATTTTTTGACATCACTAAGAAAAACACACTGACAGTAAATATGTCTGAAGATATAGGGGCCTGTGAATTGGAAGCCACATTCTTGAGTCAAACAAACAACTTGGGGCCAATCCATGAGCTCTGAATCTTCCAGAACAGCCGGTGACTTGAGGTAGACTGTCTGTTTATTCAGACATGTATAAGGCACACGTGACAGGTACGTAAGAGATCGCACTTCATGAAGTAAACTGAATCCGTCTCCTGAGATGTCCACAGTGTTTGAAGAGCAAATACATTTAGCATTTTATGAAAAGAAAAAGGATGGAATTTGCTTACCATTAAATGTCCTTCCCACAAAGATGTGATGCTGAAATACCACTCCAAGGAGACTAAGAGGGGGCACAGAGAATGTGTCTGAGCACATGGAGCTTTTAAAGACACACAGAATGGGATTGCCTTCTTCAAAATGGTGCAATATTGGGCTGTGCCTTCTTTTCCAAAAACTAGGCTCTCTCCTCCTTCTCCAACTTTCCGGTTAAGATTCCAGACTCAGACCACCACCAGAAGACAAGAACGCTGTCTTTGGAGACTTTGATCCTGCCAGATATGAGTGGGTGCGCCTTGACACTAGCAGGGTACCAGAAGGGCTGTGCCTCATCCTGAAGGAGACACCCTCTTATGTACCGCATCAGTGGGGGTCCCCTGGGCCTCAAGAAAGATGACACTTGGGACAGTCTCTCCTTGCCCAGATCTCTGCAAGCTGGGTAGGAGGTGAGGTTCTGGGTGTACCTAGTAACCCTTAAACTCCGCGTGGTCCTCACCCTATCAAACCCAGTTCTACCTCATTTTGATAGACTGAGGAGTGCTCTCCCCAGCATCCAAAAAATGCTCGGCCTGTACATTTTTAGGATAATGCCAGAAGACCCCTGTTTGGGCTTTCTCTCTTGAGAAAGTTGTCTAGGAGTGGGGCTGGGAGAAGAAACTACCTGAAATAGAAAAATCAGCAGGACACAAAGTGGACGGGCCCTACGGTGTGGTAGCTGTCCACAAAACAGCACCGACTCCTGAGGCTCCTGTCTCACTGCGCTTCCCGAGGGAGGAGGCCAGAAGGCCTCAAGGGGAAGAAGCCACCATTTGCCGTCCAGGCTCTGGTTCCCGGGCCTGCAGTAACCAGAGGCCCTTCCGGTCCTCTCCCTTGCTCCCTTCCGCCCCGTTTCCTTTCCCCACCCCTCCAACAATAGTCCCATCTTGATTTCTGTTCTGAGAGAGGACGGTGAGTCCTCAGTGCAAAGGAAACTCTAAGGATTCATTCGGCAGAGTTTTCTAACTGGGGGGAGGGAGGCATGCGCACTGGCAAATCCTTGGCTGTGATGCTGGGGCAGAGTCCCCGCTCCTCTCCCCGAGGGAGCCCAAGACAGACAATGGGATTTCTTGCCCCAGTTCTGGAGTATTCAAGGGAAGAAGTCGACAGAGTAACTTTTCTTCCTGGAACGACAGCAATACTAATTCTCTCTCTCTCTCTCTCTCTCTCTCTCTCTCTCTCTCTCTCTCTCATTTTAGATTATTCTTTCAAGCTGCTGAAAAATCTGAACTCCTTTTTTAGGGAAATGTCCTCCCAAATACTCATCACTGCCTTCCCTATGGGTTTCTCTACCCTCAGTCGGAAGCTTGGATTCTCTCCCCAGATTCCTTTGGTCTAGGGGAGGGACTAGGAATCTGCCAGCTGACTGTGATGAGTACTACTCAAAACACACTTGAAAACCATTATGGTGGCTGTTCTTCTCTGAGAATATTGGGATCCTTTATATGGAGTTAACTCACTGGGTGAGAGTATAATAAGCATATCTAATGTTGGTCTCAGCTGAATAGATTGAACTTGTGTCCAGTCATACCACTATTAATAGAGATTTCTGTTGTTTTGGACAAGGTCGAAGTTAACAAATAGCTTTGTAAATCCTTGGAACAGGGACCTACATTCCAAGACCAATCTGTGTACAATAGATCAAAACCATAGAGTGCTGCTCAAACTCAATTGTGCAGCAGCTTCATTTGGTGATCTTGCTAAAATAAAATGCTGATTCTAATTTGGTAGATCTAGCCGAGAGCCTGGACTCTTGCCTAACAATCTCCTAAATGATGCTCCTAACAAGCTCCTAAATGATGAGCCACATTGCTGCTCCTGGAACCACCTTTAGGTAATACTGTTCAAGAGGGTACCTAATTATTTTAAAGTGATTAGTTACAGGTGATCCTCCCTCCTTAATGAGACACCTAAAAACAAGCAACATCAGATAACTTACTTTCTTTATTCAAAAAAAGAAAGAAAAAAGAAAAGAAAAGAAATCAAAATAAAACTTGTCTTTTCCTAAGATGGGGAGACTAAAGCACTTCTTAGAATGGGAAAGTCCTATAACATATTGTACATACAGTTCTTTGGAGACCTCAGACCTTGTAACGACTCCTCCCTAAATGCGTCTGGTGGTGATTCTGTTACCATATTATTTTTCCACTTAGTATCAGTGGTCATATAGAATGAGGTAGGGCCAAAATATATCAAAGGAAAATAGGAGAGTGGGCCAGAACTGCCTTTGTGTGCCCCTGGCACTTGACACTAGATATAGGGTTTGTCAGTGTGGATAGAAAAAAAACTTTTCAGCTTCTAGCACAAATAGAAACCTCGGATCACAATGTTGTTAAACATAATAAGCATCATTCCAAATCTCAATTTGTGATTGTGTATACTTATCAATTTAAATTTATGAAATAAATGTAAAACTGCCTTAATCCAATATTTTGACTTTCAGTTAAATAAAGGAAAATGTATTGTGCTCAACAAGGGTATCACATTCCTGCCCCTGGCTTCACCCCGTGCTGTTTTGTAAACTCCCTCCACGCAGCAGCCCTTTAACTTGGATTTACACCCTCGGCTATCACAAGCCAGGGAGTGCTGAGCATTCTCAGGGCCAAATCCTGGCTACAGCTCTTTTAGTCAAGGAAAAACAAATGATCATTCTCTCTCTCACCAAAAACAATTTGCTAACCTATCATCTGCCCAGACGACAAATGGAAAACAAAATGCAACCACCAGTCTTCCAGTGTATCTCTGATAAATGTTCAACTCCCGTGAACCAGTGGGTGGGGGTATGTGCCAAAATGTCACTTTAATATACATGTAGCAGCCCCATGCACAATGGTAGAATGGACCTGCATAATTCCAGCCAATTCAGGTGAGAAATAGATCTGTCAAGCTGGCAGTTTGACATTGTCCAGACTCTGAAAGAATTTGATTTTTTCTTTTCTTTCCTTTTTTTTTTTTTCACTAACCAACTGCTTTATTTGGCATTATGTAAAGATAGCACATTTCACTCAACTGCCCACTTATTCACTAGTTCAAATGTTTGTTGTTGTGCATCTATTCTATGCAGTGTGGTAGTCTCAGTTCTGTATATATGGCAGTGGACAGAACGATGTCCCTGTCCTCATGGTACTTATTTTTTGGTGAACTTATAGGTTATGCATGTACCTAATGAAGGTATGTTCTTCTCCCTTTATCTAAAAGTCATTGTTTTATATAAATTGGTGTTTGAATAGTCACAGAGAATGGCCCTCATTCTGACAGTGTGAGTGGAAATGTTTGCGGTGTCTGTGTTCTTGTTCGATGAAGACTTTTGTCTACTGCTGCTTTGTTTCATTAAATCATACAAACATATAAGAAAAAAATTGATAGATTTAGGTAAAAACAAAATCAAAAGATCTGAACTACTCTTTCTCTAAGCTACATATTTTTCTTACAGTAACAGAAGGTTTAATGTGACTTGTGGGTGCTGATCAAACACCACTGTCAATCATTTTGCCTCTCTATGACAACTCTATTACCCTGAGGACAAGGATTTGACTGCTAAGGTAGGCTCAGGACAACACATGTTGTAACATGATTTTAACAAAACAAAACCTTATGAGACTGGATCTTCTTGTATCTTAAAAAAGATAATAGTCAAAGTTTAATATCTTTGGTCTTGATTAAAGAAAAATATATGTTCACTACAAGATGAAAATAACATAGAAGCATAACCTAAAAGTATTATTTATACAGAATTATACTATTGATTGGTTTAAGTAATCAGTCTATTAGTGGTTTATATAGTCATCCCTAATACATCCATGAGACTGGCTCCAAGACCCCTGCAGATACCAAAATCCATGTATGCTCAAGTCCCTTTTATATAAAATAGTACAGCATTTACACAACCTATATGCATTCTCTTGCATATGGCAAATCATCTCTAGATTACATGTAATACATAATACAATATAAATGCCACATAAATGATTGTTATACTATATTGTTTAGGAAATAATGACAAGAAAAAAGTATGTATTTATTCAGGACAGAGGCATTTTTTGTCAAATATTTTTAATCTGTGCTTGACTGAATCCCCACTGAAGAGCTCACAGATACAGAAAATGATTACATGGTTACAGGACATTGATCAGCAGCATCAGTCTGCTTGGCTGGCTAGGACATTCCTTACTCCTAATAACTTCAGCAGTCTAGAATAACAATTGATATATTCAAAACTAACCTCTAAAGGGTGCATCCAGTGTTGAATACAAATTCTATTTAAAAATGTGGGTCATAGAACATGCATTTATAGCTAACATCAGAATCATCCTGAAGAAAACAGAGCAAGACATTCCCATCCATGTGAGACAATCCCAGGACATCAGCTGTAGAACCTCATAAATCACCCAGGGTAGTGGCCAGGGCAGGAGGAGAGTGTAAGCAAGCCCCCAGTGAATTCTGAAACACATTCACACTTTAAAAATAACTGATTTAGCCCAGCTTTGTCATTTCACAAACTGAGGTTGGTGCAAGTTAAGAAATGTATTAAGTCACCATACAAGGAGTGCAGAGGTTGGATCCGAACACAGGGAGTCCTGGTCTGCCCTTTTTCCTCCTGCAGTGAGCCACGTTAGAAGACACCTATTGTACATTAGTGCCAGGGAGCTCAGGAGCACTGTGCTCTGCTATGGGATGTGTCCGGACCAATCTCTGTCATACCAGAGCCTCTCATTCTAACAAAAGAACCTCAAATGTTTGAGATTTTAGTGGTAGATTTTTGCTGATATGTGTTTTGCTTTTGGAAAGTATAGGGAAGTTTTATACTTAAACAAAAATATAATTATTACATGATCAAAAGCAGCTAGTTTTTGAAATTGAGACCAAGAGAAGAATAACAGTTGGATCAGTCACACACCATCTGCCACACACACCCACAGTGGTGGCTTGGGTCCTCTGGGTCATGTGAAGTGAATGATTCGCTGATGGGATGTTTGAGAGCGGGAACTCCAAGTACGCTCAGCTCTGGACTGGGGGCAATGTATCACTTCCAGTGCTTTTCTCTCTGGCTGAGTCATGACACAGCCACCAGAGAATCCAAAATAATTGTTTGCATGACCACGGAAAAGGTCACCAACAGCACTGAGTGCCACAGCTTGGAGAAGTGGGTGAAAGGGAGCACACAACGTCTGCAGCATTGTTAGAGCTCTCCACACATTTATCTAAGTTGACAACTTTGGTCTCAGAGCAAATTTTCCCCATCAGTGAGCTCCACTGAATATAGATCACATGCAATGAGGCTAAAGCTGGCACTTCTGCCAGAAGCAGATGAATATTAACACATTAAATTCTGCCTTCTTTTATGTTTTTTTAAATTGGAGTTCAGACAGAACACTTCATGAATGCCCAGCTCTAAAACTATGAAGAGTAATCTTTCTTCTGATAGATCCTTGGTGTAGTATTTGGAGAGAATATGGATACAAATCATAGGAGGCTTATTCTATTCTCAATATTTGTGAAAATACAGTGCTCTTCAACGGTTTGTGTATGATTCTTAAAAATCACTGCTGACATTAATCAACTCTCATTACTTCCCAAACACTGTTACTTGCTTTTTTGTCAATAATTTTACTGGATTTTTGGACGAGTCTATTACACTGGTATATACACTTGGGCACATGGAGACTTAGAGAGGCTAAGGACTGTTTGGAGGCCCCTGGGAGTAAGAGACAAAGCTGAGATTGGACCCTAAATATGTGCACTGACCGAGTTTGTGCTTTGCCGCTCTCACTCGGTTCACATTCTGGCCCACAGACCACACAGCCTCCCATGATTTAAACTGCATGTTGGGCCAGGGGTGTAGCTAAGTGGCAGCGCGTGTGCTTAGCATGTCCGTGTCCCTGGGTTCAGTACCCAGCACACAAAAGAGATGCAAATGAAAAATTGATAATTTAGATTTGTGTATTGCTTTGGCAAAAATTAATTAGTGAAATCTTGTGTGAGTCAAATTCTGGATCATTCCAAACTGGAAATCCCCTAATGATATCACAAAAGAGCCTCTGATGACCCGAAGTAGAATCATGCTGGAAGTTTCCACAAACGCCAAGTCTCTCTTTGGAGTTGAGTAAAGATAAATTGAATACTAGCAACTTACACTAAAATAACCGACGGGGGTTTTTGTTCAGGTAGTTGAATCTCCCCCTATCCCCGGTATCCACCAAATAATCTCTCATGGCAACAACTTCACAATGTAAATGGAAATATTGAATATATGTTTTTTTTCCTCATAAAGAAAATAGTGTGTCTTCATCTCTTTAGTCTTGGGCCACACACCGGACTTGGTCTCCCTACCATTTGCCTTACTTGTCTTTAGTCAGAATGGTTGTTGTCATTTGTTTCATATTGCATCTGATGCTTTAATTAAATAGCCAAAAGTTGTTTTAATTAGGCATAGCATTAAACACATTATCAAGGAGAAATGAAACCGAAAGGATCAAGTCAAGATCACAGCCCAAAATTTTCCTCTGGAGTCGCGGTTGCTGATAAATGATGCAAAATGCGCACGACAACCGGTCCTGGTTACCTTGTGACCCAAAGATCTATGAGATTGGGGTGGCAGGGGCAGGGATGGGGAAGCTACAAACCGCTTGCCACTGCTATTACAGTCATTCTGCATTCCTAAGCGTGGCAACACTAATCACACCTCTTTTATTTTTGCTCGCTCTATGGTGATTCCAAGGAAAATCTTTTGAAAAAAGGAGTTGGAAAAAAGTCTGGCAAATGGAACAAAACCTACCTTACAATCTGGTTCTATCATATTTCCTCATCCTCACTAAGATGATGGTTTGGTTTCACATAAAGATTAATTACTTGATAGTGGTTAATGCATAATCTGGCCAAATTAATTTTAAAATAAAAGTCCAGCTATTTTTATTATACCTGTCACATCCCAGGGAATCTCAGTCAGTAAATTTCGTAGAACTAAATATTTCAAAATGCATACATGGCCATTGCCTCTCACTCACTCAGCACCTCTCTGAATTAAATTATTAATATTAGTAAACATGCACAGACTTTCAGAGTGCCCTTGTTGATCTTTTTTTGATAACACAGTCTTGGCTCTTTCATCACTGGCCATAAAGAGTTCTTGGTAACATTATCCTTTTTGGTGAATTTAATGGAAACAAGTTAGACTTTCAGAAACTGGTGGTATATAAGCTCAATTGGCTTGCTCTGTTCAATCTGGTGCCTGGAAAACCATTTGTATGAACAATTTTTAATTGTATCTCTGGCTTAGTTTTCTCACTCTTACTAACACAAGCAATCCATCTTAATCCTCCCATTTCTAGTTGCATGTTGTTTTCCAAATCTAAAGCTGTATGCCCCAAAATCTTTGCCCTCTTTTGTCTGGCAGAGGATACTTTCCATCAACAGTGAATAATAAACTTGCGTTCAGCCCATATGTGGCACCTGAATACATAAATCCCCACATGCAATACTGTTTCAAAGTGACATTCTTATTCTTTTTTCCCCTCCTACTTCAGTGATGCAGAATAACAGTCACAATTTAACAGCCCTCTTTAGGGAATGGACAGAAGAAGAAGAGGGGGGCACCTCAATTTAGACATAATGCAGCAAAACCTCCCCACACATACCACAGCTCTTAACAGATACCCTGAGAAGGTTCCCAGGACACAGTTCTGGGGAAGAGTGACCCGTCCAGTGGGACACAGCCTGTACTCCAATAGCTTCCAGTTAACACTGCCACATTATCGGATTCAAAACTCAGATTCAACACAGTGTCCTCTTAACCCCAATGCAATTTTGCTTCCAATTTTGCCAGCCTCAGTTCTGCAAACCAT
This sequence comes from Dasyprocta punctata, assembly GCA_004363535.1. NCBI lineage: Eukaryota > Metazoa > Chordata > Mammalia > Rodentia > Dasyproctidae > Dasyprocta > Dasyprocta punctata. Next base: position 126,939 of record RJWM01000617.1, on the reverse strand, counting down.
TGGTATTCTATATTTTTTTAAGATACATATTTGAATTCTGGGCCATTCATCAGTCATATCCTTTGATCAAGTACTACACACAGTAAGGGGTTATCTGGTAGAAGATACCCACGGTAGCCTCCATCCCAGGGACTTGGAAATGAAGCAGAAAGGATTACGTGGGTAACTTACCAGCTCCTGGGTCTGGATGGCTGCAGCAACCCCTCCGCTTTACCTGGTCCCTGGCTCTCTCTGTTTCTGGCCCTCTCTCCCTCTCTCTTGTGTACAGATTGCAGGGAACTTAAAGAACTAGCAGGGACAGTGTTTCATATGACTTAAGAAGGAGAACAGGAACAATACTTCGTTCTCTTTTTCTCAGATGAGTACCTTCGGGAAGAAGGAAGGAAGGGAGGGGAGAGGGAGGAAGTCAACAACCCTTTGCTTTCCTGAAAAAAAATAAGGAAACAGAAGATAGACATCTCATTTTCTCTTAAACAAAATGTTGGAAGGGGCAAAAAAAAAAAAAAATTCTTGGAAAAAAAAAAGGAATTCATCAAGCATACCCTCTGCCCTGGCAGCTTTAAAGAGATGAAAACGCCTTGGTGGCCTATCCTGTCCAAACCAATGGTGTTCCAGAAGGACAGGCTCTCTCTCCTGGCCGTGCAGCCCCTCGTATCTGGTTTGCAGAACTGACACAGCCAAAAGGGAACAGATCATGTCCTGTCGTCTCTGAGCAGGGGAACGCTGGGTCCATTGTGCTAACTGAAGTAAACCTGCAGCCCGGAGGACAGGGTACTGGGACAGCTCAGCCAGGATTTCTGGCTTCTCCTAGGCCCTTTGAGAATCAGCACTGCTGCAATTCAGATCCTAGAGTTCTTCTAGGATCCAATAGCAGATTTAGGCACTGCTCACTGAGCTCTATGCTATAGACCAAACCCAGTTTCCATCTTTACTAGCGGATGACAAAGCACAAGAAGCTGCTTAGCACAGCACTGCCAGACACAGCTATCTCAGAGCTATTGCTCCTATCGCGCTGTCCTTCACACTCCTAAGGCTTCCCAGACACAGTCACTGCTAGAAAACTGGAAAGCGATTTCTAATTGTTTTTTTAAAAAATCCTGTAAAACAGCCTAAGTTTTAGATAAATCAGCTACCAGTTTTGAAAAAGGATAGGGAGGCTGAATAGAAGGAGCAGAGAAAGTGAGAATATCCTTTTCCAGGGAGGAGATGCTGGGGGTTCCTGGAGAAGGCAGGGGCTGAGCGCTGTGTGGGGGTCATGGTACCTAGGAAGACAGTGAGTGTAAATTCTCCAATTGCTTTATGTATTTTGTGCCCTTCATTCATCTGGTTATGACCATTGCCACCACAAACAGGAACCAGGAGTTACACAGACTTCTGTGGCAGCAGAAGAAAAACCAGCTTTAAACTGCTTCCTCATTTTAGCTAATTGTAAAAAAAAGAAAAAAAAAATGAGAGTTACACCTGACTGCAAGGAGCAGTTAAATGAGTTCAGGGAAAAGAAGATTCAGCATCCATGTGAGACTTTAATTAGGTACATGGATCTGTAACATTAAGTATTTAGTCCAAGTTTTCCTCCTAGTTCCTACCTTTCTATTGCCGTCCCTCTGCGTATCAATCTGTGTCTCTGCCGGTATGCGTGAGTATCGGAGGAGACATGTGGTGTGGACGTTCAGTCACCTGTGAGAGCCAGGGCAGAGCCCAGTTCTTTACATTCTCTGTGACCCCAGCACTGGTGCACTCATGGGTGCCTGTCGCAGGTCACCCATCCGCATCCACAGATGAGAACACTGATGACCAGCAAAAGTGTCCGTGCTTTGCCCCAAATCACACTCCTCAGAGGGGAACCCCAAGTGCTTACTTTCAACCTCAACCCAGCTCCAGTGCTCTGGCCCCCTGCTGGCCTCCTCTGTATCCTGCCTCGGAGGGATGGGAAAGAAAATAATGAAAACCCAAGGAAGAAGGGAAGAGCGTGAGAGAAGAGAGTGGGGCAGAAACAGGAGCTGTGGCTTCCAAAGAGGCAGGAGGAGCAGGGCAAATGCCCAAAGAACCGCGAGGCCAGACGTGCCACGCGTGGGAGAGGGTGGGCAAACACTGGGGAGAAAAGGAGGAGACAAAAAACATGCAGAGGCTCAGGCCACAGTGTCCTTGGAGGCTGAAAACAGCTCTGATGGCCTGAAGAGCACACCCGGCCCTCCGCCCGCCCCTTCTGTGCGCAGCCTCCCGACCAGAGCAGCCTGGGCCCCAGGAGTCCTGTCGGAACCCAGAGGAGTTCCCTTTCAAGTCTGCAAGAATGTGGGGACTGTCACGTTGAGGCCCTGTTGTTTCATCCACACCAGCTGACCCGCCCAGAGTCAGCCTGGACCAGGAATGCCCATTCAGTCTGCACAGCTTTGATTTCCCACCTCAGGGTCACCCCGTCCGGACCTGCGGACACCCACCGGGCTGGCCTCGTCCGGCTGCCCCCTCCAGATTTCCATGTAACCCTGCTCACCACAGCCACAGGCGAAGTTTCTCATTCTTTCTCTGTCTGTGCACTGCCAATCATGTAAAAAGTCACCCCCGATACCTGTCAGATCACCCCTGGGGATCAGCGGCTGAACTGCCTCAGACCTCCCTGCTGGGCCTCAAGGCCACCCAAGCTCCTGCTCACTTCCGGCTGCTCTGGGTCCCACTAAGAGTGAAGGGAGCGGATGTTGGTACTGCTGTCACCTGGGGCTACCACGCATTGACGTGGAGGTGGCCTTGCCTCTGGCCCCTCGCTAAGCTCCGTCTTACACAGTGCTTTGTAGAGATCATTTCAGTGGAAGGAACTGCATCAAGGGACAAGGAGAAAAAACACAGGACAGCCAGAACCATGCCCTCCAGCACTCAGCACTGGCACCCACGGCCAAGACACAAGAGCTCTGCTCAAATGGGATTCTCGCCTCTGAAGCACCCTGGTTTGTGTGTCTCAGCCCTGAAAATCCAGCACTGTAGGGCAATCGGTTCACCCCAGGGCAAACTGGATCCCAGGTTGTGGAGGGAAGAAGACTGAAATATATATTCAGAAAAGTGCTCCCTGCAAAAAAAAAAAAAAAAAAAAAAAAACCTTGTGCAGGCCTGTGTAGCTCCTGACATGAACATATCTGAGTGGCCAGCACTCAGATCAAAAGGCAGGGCCAATGACCTAGGGTCCCTCCTGGCCCTTCGTTGAAGGGGACACTATCCTGACTTCTAACAGCTGACTGGGGTGAACATCACCTGGCTTAGAAGTTACTGGAGAAACAGGGGTGCTTTGTGCTTCTCGCTGTGGGTTTCTTCGCCTCAGTGTCGCACTGCATTTGCAAGATTCATCCCTGCTGTTCAGTGTTGCTGTGCTGCCTTCCCTGTCATTGCAGGATAGGATTTCACACTGTGAAAACATTTCATTTCTATCTGTTGTCCTATGGATGGACCTTTGAATTGTTTCTAGTTTGGGGCATTATGCATGAACAGGCTGCCAGGTTTATTCCTGTCCCCACCAAATGTTTTCTTTTCTCTTTCCGTCTTTCTGTCTTTCTTTGTTTCTTTTATTTGTGTGTGTGTGTGTGTGTGTGTGTGTGTGTGTGGTATTGGGGCTAGAGCCCAGGGCTTTATGTATGGAAAGCAAAAACTCTACCACCAAACCATGTCCCCAGACCCTGAATATTTCTTAAAAGTCTGATGCAGGACTCATCTTTCCAGGAAGAGGGTCCCTTCTAGTGACTCCAGTCTCCTTGTTGGCTTTCTTTTGGCACCCACTTCCTCTCAGCCATTGACTTTTAAAAATTCAAATGACTTTGGTTTGAGGACAAGGCCATTCCTTGGAGATGCTGGCAGAGATCCCAAGGAGCTCTGAGCTAGTGGGAGCGCTGTTCTCGCTTCCTGCAGCAGCCCGAGATGCTAGTTCCTGCTAACCCCAGTCACCGCCTGGCTCCATCTCCCCTCCAGAGCCTGGGGAGGGCGAGCCCCGCCTCCCTGCCGCAGGCTTCGCTCGGCTCACCAGTGCCCTTCCATTAACGTGCGGCCTGGATGGCCAAGTCCCCGGCCTGGAACTGCTTTGCAGCTTCCTTTGATTCTTTGATTTATCGTCTTCATCTGGCCAAGGCCCGGTGTCTTCCAAGTCCCAACTCTCAAAAACGTGAGAACATTCATTTCTTTTTTCCTTTTTAGTCTTTTGTTAGCACGGAAAGCTGATGTGAAGGTTTCACTTAAACAAGAACTTGAAAAAAGTACATTATATACATCCAGTTTCCTCATTTGACAAATGCAACTAATAACATACCTATTATGCATAGTATTAGAAGTTGGTAAGAATAGCGAACATCTTTCTCATGCTTACCACGTGTCAGACACTGTCATAAATACTTCTTTTGTCTTGATTTACCTAATATCAAAATGGTACTGTGAAGTGCTCACTATTATCATCACAGTTCCCTCTATCCTGTTACAGAGGAAGAAACTGAGTCATAGAAATATTATATTACTTCTCTAGTATGACACAGTAAGATTTCAAACCCAAGAAATTTTGGCCCAGAGCCCCAATTTTTGACCACAGAGCAAACTTGCTTTGCACCCCTGTCACATAGTTAAAACCCCAATGAATGACTTCTGAAATTGGAGAACATTATAATTTTATGATGTCAAAAGTAAAATGTATATTGGGTAATCATTAAGTGAGAATGTGTTAGGGGCCAGGAGCCCTGTGCTGGGAGTGGTTAATGTGATACTGAACTTTGTTTGCTAGATAAAGAGAGATATATTAGATAAATCAGGCCTGAATACCTAAACAGTTGCCACGGTAGTATATGCTCAGATGAAGAAGTCTGGGGATTTGGAGAATAGATAACATGGTACTCAATCTGGATGAGAATGGTTGTTGCTCTCTAAGAAAACCCACAGCACATCTAATTTCCCAATCTTCTGGAGTTCAAATCATATCAGGGATCAGGCCTCTCCCTTCTTCAAACCCACTATCATATCAGCCAACCTCATTTAGACTACAATTAGGTCTAAACAAGCCAAGTAGGTGACACATGTATTAGATAAGTGCCTGTGTATAATACAAGTGGGTGTCATGGGACCAGAGCAGATCAGAGTCATGAACAACCCAAAATGTTTTATAGCCACCTGAGAAAACAGGCCTAGAATGACGCAATCAACGCAGAATCTCTTTATTTTAAAATTTGAGAACTGAAAGCTGACTTTTTAAAAGATATTAAAGAATTAGTCTTGTTAGATGTGATAAATGCACGGTTGTTTTTCTTTGAAAATAACTAGTAAGATATTAACAGATAAAATAATATTACATCTGTGATTTGCATTACAATTCTCTATAAGGAAAACATTACATGTATGCAGGAAACTTGGTGTGGTAGTCTTAGTGTGATAGCCTTTCTTTAAGAGATGGCCCTTAATTCCACATCCCATCACCGTGAGTGGGATTTAGTGATTTGTTTCTTTGGGACAGAATAAGGCAGAACTGACAGTATGAGACTTTGGAGGTAAGGTCATGAATGCCATTGAGGTTTCCCCCTCACTCACTCTTCCTTGGGTTGCTTGCTCTGTTGTTTACAAGAACATTTGAATGACCTATGAAGTGGGCCACGTGGAAAGAAACAGGGCCTCCTGCCAAGAGCCCTGTGAGTGCCCTGTCCTGACAATGAATCATGCAACCCAGTACAGCTTTCAGATGCCCGGGTCCCTTCTCCTTGTGGCTGCAACTCCATGAGAGGTCCTGAGTCAAACTGCCCACCCGAGCAGTTCCACATTACTGATCCACAGAAACTAAGAGATAAGTGTTAATTTGTCTTAGTCTGTTTTCTGTTGCTATAACAGAACACCAAAGACAGGAAAATTTACAAAGGAAAGAAGCTTAATTCATGATTCTGGAGGCTGGAAATGTGAGATTAGGCAGCCATATTCAGCAAGGCCCTTGTGCTGCATCATACTGTGATAGACAAATGGAAAAGCAAAACGGGAGAGACCAAGCACCAGGAGAGGTCTCACTTTACAACATTCTGTTCTTGTGGCTGCTGATTGAGTCCTGGGTGAACAGCATTAATCCATACACAACAGCAGATGCTCCATGACCTAATCTCCTCTTAAAGGTCACGCCACCTTATAACATTGCCACACTGGGGACTAATTTTCTAACACATGGATTCTGAGGAACATATTCAAATCATAGAGCTGATTTTTTGAGTCGCTAAATTTTGGTGTGATTTATACTGCATCAAACAATAACTAATGTCCTTAGCCACTGGGAGGCTGCAAATTTTCAGCTTTTGGCTTTAACTTGTCCAATCAAAAATCTCATATGAGCGTATTCACAGGTGATTCTAAAAATGTGTCTTTGAAACTAAACAAAGCTCTTAACTGCTGTGTCCACTTTCACCGCGAGCCAAAGAAGGGAGTCAATTTTACAGTCATCAGATGTCCTCCCTCCAGCCTAGCATATATGGGAAAAGAGAAGAATGTGACAGTGACTTTGTCAGACTACAGACCATAGAAGCTCAGCTCACTACCCACACTGGCAACACGGTTTTATTTTTTCCCTACATCTATCTACCTGGAGGTAACACTGTCTAGGCAAGTTTTCTTTTTTGACATCTTTTCTTTATAGATATTAGATTGTCATGATTCAGAAAATCAACAGCTACTTTGCTCCAGGCAGCAACAGAATCCACACTTAGTGTAGTGCCTAATGAGTACCAGTTCATGCTCAGAAAGCCAGATATTGCTAAGAGTTTTTTTAAACAACAACAACAAAAAAGAATCAACAGAACCCTTTCTCCTTAAAATAATCTTCCTTGGAAACTAACACAGAAAGCAGAATGTAAGTTTTATAGGAATCAGACTTCACTGGTTCAGGCATCTGGCCAGTGAAAGTTGCTCAAAAACTGCTTGTTCATTGATTGACTAACAAATGAGAACAAAGAGAAGAGGCTATGTGGAGCACCCTCCTTCAGGCAGGCTCCCTGCCCCTCCCCTTCTCCGCCCAACTCCCAAAATGCCCTCAGCACCCTGGCATCCGAACTTCCTTGGGAAAAACAATTAAAAGTTCGGGAAGCGAGAAGAACAGCTTCACGCTAGCCCTCCCCCGACTCCTTCCACTCAGCACCGCAGGCTTCACCGTTCTTTAGTCCTGATTCCTCCTTCTGTGAAATGAGATGGAAGCTTCCGGCGTGGAGATCAGAGGTTCCACGAGCCTGGCCCAGGCTTCCGCTCTTCCAGCACTCATGTTACAGGAGGCAACCACAAGGCCAGGTGCTCAGCAGCTAACAAGCCCGGGGCCTCGGAGCAATGCAACCCGAGGCACGCGGCTTGGTAGAGGACCTGACATTACTGACATTCAAAGCCGCCGAATGGCGGGCAGACTGCACAAAGCATGCAGCCAAAAATCATCAGAGGAGAGGTGAAGAGAACGAAACAAAGGAGAAGCAGAAAGACATACAAGAGAAGGCTCTGGGGTCACTTGTGTTTCCTCTGGGCTAACCTCTTCCCTCTCTTCTTCCTCCGAGTCCTCAAACGACCCCCTCCTGCCTCTTCTAAAAGAAAAGTTGAAAGCTTTCTTTTGGAGACAGAGTCCTCTGCTTACACGGCGGCTGCGTGCCTTTGGTGGGACAGCCATTGGTGGTGATCTCAAACACAGGAAGGGCCTCTGCTCGCAGGAAGGGCTGCAGCCAGGGCTGGAGGACTGGCCACAGCGCTGTGGCATGCCCGTCTCTGCACGGACGCTCGGCCAGGCACTGAGCTGGGCCCTGGCCTTGATACCCATCAACCAGCCTTTGGCTGCTGCTGGGACACTGTTTTCTTCCGGGAGATTGCCCAAACACATCAAGATGACATGGGACGGAGGGATGGGTAGGCAGGACAGGGAGAAGAAAAAGGGCAGAAGAGGCTTATGTTACAAATAAAGCTGCCGCTAGCTTTTTGTGTCTAGTATGGAAAATGTCATTACAGCAAACCGCAAATTTGGAGTTTACATTCAGCAGTACATTTTTTTCCTAATCACTTAGATAATCCTCTATGAACTAAGGAGGACGTAGTCACCAAACCAAGATCACAATTCTATCTAGGGAAACTGATTTCGCTGCTGCTACCTCCAAGTCCTGCCGTTCTCTGTGATTTGCTGGTATGGAGGAAAGGGACGCATCTGCCCTCCTACATTGCAGAGCGCTTGCTCTGAAGCCTAGCCCGCCCAAGAAGAAGTTCACTAAATGGAGAGAAAGAAAGAAAACAGATCAAGGGAAAAAAAAAAAAAAGGCTGCGAAATAATAAAAATCTTCTGGGCTTTCCCCATTTCCCCCCAATTTTTTTCCTCTAATTCCATTTCAGAATTTCCCCTGGCTTCAAGAAGCACTAGAGTTTCTGGACAGGTCATTCTCAAGTTGATCATGAGGATCTCACTTCTCTTTCCCTGATATTAGAGTTTTTGGCTGTCAGAATCTTTCTGTCTTCCAGAGAGCTCATAGACTCCTCACTCCAACAGGGGATCTTCAGCCGAACCTGGGATGAAGGGCTGCTCGCGTCCACTCCCCCCACCCGCCTCCACCGTCCCTGCCATGGGATTTCCTGCGTGATGGAAGCAGTCGCTTCTCCTTCACTCAGAGTCTCCTGAGTTCTCAGCGCACAACTCATGAAACCCTGGATGCAGTATTTCTCCTGGCGTGGGATGATTCTGTAATAACATCCTCTATATTCTTTTAGGACTTTTTTCCTTAATTTTGATTTTCAGCAGTTTGTGCCTGATATCCATGTGTATATGGGTCTACATCCGTGTGCGTGTGTGTGTGTGTGTGTGTGTTTAAAACTATCTTGCTTATGGTTTGCTCTCCTTCCTAAATTGGAAAATTTGTATCTTTCTTCTAATTTAGAAAATTTCTGTGCATTCTTCTTTTCAAAAAATTTTGTCTCATTTTTCTCTTTTCTTCTCTGATTCCGGTTGCATACACATAAACATTAGATCCTTTCAAATCATCTACAGCGGCAGAACCCAACTTTCACGGCACGGATTGAGTCTTGCGGAAGACAATTTTTCCACAAATGGGAATGGGATTGGGGGCTGGTTTTGGGGTGATTCAAAGGAGCTTGCAACCTGGATCCCTCACATGGGCAGTTCATAGTGTTGGTGGAGAATCTAATGACACTGCTGATCTGACAGGAGGAGGAGCTCAGGGCTAACGACAGCGATGAGAAGCGCTGGTAAAGACGGACGAAGCCTCACTGGTTTGCCCACCACTCACCTCCTGCTATGTGGCCTGGTTCCTTAGAAGTTGCAGACTAGGTACACCCACGACACTGGGGTTAGGCCCTTTGTCCACGGTTCCCAGAGGACCTGCACATTTTTTAATCTCTTTTGTCTCAATTCTTTACTTTGGATAATTTATATTGTACCTGTGGTTGTTAACTGTGGTATGTTGAGTTGCGTGAGAACTGTCCGGCAGATTAATAAAGTTCTGGGGGTGTCTCTGGATGATTGATGCGTAGGCTGCAACTGAGGGGGGAAGACCCAACCAATAGACTTGTAGTCTGAATGGAATGAAAAGGGAAAGAAGGAAGCTTCCCCTTTTACTGGAGAAACTTGATCTTTGTCAGTGCCTTTGGATGCTGCTCTCGGTGAAGACTCTTCAGCCATCCAGACAGACTACTGGCCTCCTGATGAAGATTCACACTGCAACTACAGTGGACTTCCAGGTCTTCGTCCTTCAACTGTTACTGGTCTCTCCAGTTCTCTCGTGCACAGATGACCATTTTAGATTCTCACACCTCTAATTTCCAAGATGGCCACTAGGACTCTTCCCCTTCTGATCCTGTAAATCTACCTAATGAATTCCTTATGTTCACATTATATTGATTATGTTCATATTATGTTGATTATGTTCCTCTCGTGAACCCTAATAAAAATATTTTAAATTCACTAATAATTTTCTGTTCTTTTTATCTCACTGTTAAGCCCATTCTGTGAATTTTTTTCTTTTGTCTTTTTTGAGATAGGGTTTCATCATGCAGTTCAAACTGGTCTTGAGCTCACTTTGTAGCTCAGACTGGCTTTGAACTCGCATCAATCCTTCTGCCTCAATCCCCCCAAGTGCTAGGATTACAGGCATGTACCACCATGCCCAACCTGAATTTTTAATAGTAGATATTTTATATGTTGGTTCTAGACTTTTAATTTGCTTATTTAAAAAATAGTTTGTATTTCTTTACTGAACTTTCTTATCTTTTCATTTATTAGGAACATATTTTCCTTTATGTCCTTGAGCATCATTGTAACTACTTTAAAATCTACTCTGTGAATTCTATCATCTATATCATTTCTATATTTGTCTCAACTGACTGTCACTTCTCTTGAGAAAACATGAACGAACATCTTCAAATGTTGAGTAATTTTTAAATGTATCTTGGCTATTATGAGTAACATGTTGCAGGGACTGTTACCTGCTATGCCTTTCTAAAGCATATTCTGTGTTTCATTCTTCCCTTTAGGTCAAGTGGTTAGCTTAGTTGAATTCAAACTGCAAATTCTATATACCCTGACACAGGCAGAAGCTCAAATCCAACTTCAGTTCTTTTAGCCTTAGCTGGGAGGCTTAAATTCTGCTCCACATATAAAATATAGGGCTTAATCAGACATTTACAGGCTCTCTCCCCATGATCCTCTCCTTCCTGGAGTTTCTCTCTTTTTCAGGAAGTTGGGGTTGCCTTGAATTATAATCTCTGTTTCTTCAAGCCAGGAAAACTGAGAGCTTCTGATTTTCAGGAACCATCATGTGGCCTACTTGCAGGGTAAAAAACCATTTAAAAAATGTAAAGCTTAATGAATGCTATTCTCTTATTCAAGTATAAACTTTTCTCTGATATCTGCTTGCTTTAATTCACCTTCCAAGGACTTCAGGTAGTTGTTTTATATTTTTCCAAAGTTTTAGATTATTATCCATAAGATAGTTGGTTTGATAGGAGTTTATTAAGCTATAACAGGAAGTAGTCATTCCTTTTGTTTCTTGAGTAGGTACCCATTCAAATGTTTTTACGGTATTACCACTTCTATTCTGTAGTAGATATTGCTTTTTCAATTTTGTATTCTACCCTAAAACCTCATGCTTTACAACAATAAATGTCTTATTTGTTCATGGTTCTATAGGTAAGAAATTTAGACTGGGATCAGTTGGTCAGTTCTTCAGCAAGACTTTCCTATAGTTTTACATGTGGCTGTAGTCAATTCATGGCTTGACTAGAGCTATATAGTCTCTAGTCAAGCCTATAAAGTACAGTCTATATAGTCTAGTCTAGTCTATATAGTCTCAGATGTTTTCAGCCACTGGTCATTCACTTTCCATGTGGTCTCTTATCCTCAACGTGTCTATCACAATCTTCTTCACAAAAATGTCTCAGAGTTCCAAGAGGGTAAGGGCAAAATCTACAAGGATCCTTGAAGCATACAATGGAAACATACAACATCATTTCCACCACAAACAATTGACCAAAGTAAGTCATAAATCTAGGTCAGATTTACAGGGGTGAGGATTAAACTGTGTGTACCTACAGAGATAGGAAAACTTTGTGGTCATTTCTTGCAATCCATCACACTATTATAAAAAGATTATTGTGCAGTCATAATTGTAACAATCTTATTAAAGTGCAATCTGCTTTCTGAACTGTCACCACACCTTTCTTTTGATGAACAGCCGAAACTTCTACTCCCAGTAAATGATTACTAGGAAATCTGGAGAAAAATAAGGACACCTAAAGAACTGAATGAAAAATTTTTTTAAAAAGCTTAAAAGCAGTAAAGTGTTAACAGGATATTGAGGAGTTACAAAATAAAACCTAGAAGTGAAAAAGTCAAAGAACAATACTAACATCTAAATCTGATTTCAGTTTAAGGACATTTACTAATCCTAAAGAAACAACTGCCTCACCGGGGATTTAGCTCAGTGACCTAAGCACTCGCCTGGCAAGCATGAGGTTGTGAGTCCAATCCTTGGTACAAAAAAAAAAAAAAAAAAAAAAAAAAAAAAAAAAAAAAAAAAAAAAAAAAAAAAAAAAAAAAAAAAAAAAAAAAAAAAAAAAAAAAAGAATTAGAAAAACAGAAAGAAAGAAAGAAACAAACAAACAAACAAACAACAGCATAATTGAGTTTTACTTCTGGCAAATTCCAAGAACTAGGGGACAAAAGGTAAGACCTGCTGTCCATCAGAGTTGAAAATTCTAATAAACCTCCTTCTTTAAAACTGAGATCCCCAAAAACTGCTGCTTCAGGTATGATTTATCCCAAGTAAACTAATCCCTGCAAAGAATTTCTATCTGAATTTATATCATCTGAGTGATCTGTAGATTCACAAGCCTTGAACTTGGTTTGAGATAGACCCAGACTAATATGTCTTAACTGTCTGGCATAAATAAATTAAAATCCCTTTTGAAATAAAATATTATCATGTTAGGCCTCAAATTATTCTTAGAAAAAATTTTTAAAACACAATGTCCAGCACACTATCTAAAGAACCAGTCACACATGGAAACAAACGCATTGAGCAAGCACCAGGAGGAACAACAGACAACACAAACAGACCCATCAATACTGGAAGTAAGGACTGCAGGAATTATTAGCCACAACTTATAAAACAATGCTTTAAGATGTATCAGCTAGAATATTTAAAATTAATGAAAGACATCAATCTGTAGATTCAAGAATCCTCATACTTCCAACACTATATGGACTTAACCACTTGAGAGTTTATCTTGCATCGCATTTGTTTACACATCTATTATCCTAAAGTGCCATTTCAATCAGTCAACTCTCATACTGAACACATTTGATAAAATTGTAGTTTTTTAAATTTCCTGTTATATTATCTTATAAAAATTTTTTAAAATACCCAAATTTTGGTCATTCTGTATTTAAATAATCAGACTAGTATGTGGTGAAAAGTAATACTCTTGGACACATAATACTGAAACCATAGGAAACCAAAGAAACTGAACTGTAAGCATCATGTATTAAAAGCAGCTATAGAGAAAAAAAATATTACCTTCAAAGAAGTGAAGTTAGATTGACATCTGAACTTTACAAATCAATAGTAGAAGTCAGAGACAGTAAAATTATATTGTCAACATGATGAAAGAAAACATTACCATTCAAAATTCTATTTCCAACATACACACACAAGCACACACACATGTATGCACACAAACACATACATGTATGGACACACACACATTTTTAAAATGAGTTTGAAAAATTCTAAAACCTGAATTTAAATGAGAAGTAAAAATGATCTATATGGAAAGTCAGAGACACAAGAGGAAATGAAGACCGATAAATAAATAAATAAAATAAAAGTATTTTGTGGAATTAAAAAACTGAATAGAATTTCAAATTGTTATAATAGCAAATTAGCTGAGATGCAGGCGAATGAAATTAAAATATTTTAATGTTCCTAAACTTTATAGTTTATAGCAGGGTGTGATGGTACATGTCTGTGATCCCAGGACTTGACTTGGGAGACTGAGGCAGGAGAATCGTTGGGAGTTTGAGACCAGCCTTGGCTACAAAGTGAGCTCAAGGTCAGCCTGAACTGTACAATGAGACCTTGTCTCAAAAAGACAAAAAAAATTATAATAGTAATAATAAAATAAAATAAACTATATAGGCCAAATGATAAAGATCAATATTTATATTGTTTTTTAATAAGTTAATGGAAAGTTAAAATAAAATAGTACATAGCAAGCAATAATGATAATCTTTTAGGTCACCTACTAGAAGAACAGCTAATTTGCCAAAACAGTAAATCTTCCAAACTAGTAAAGGGCAAAAGTAAAATAAGAAAAACTTTTATCCAATCCAGAAGAATTCAGGAAACAAGAGAAAAGAATCACAGAAGAGATAGGACATATCAGAATCATCAAATAAGGTCACAGTCCACCTGGGAAAGGGTTGTAGCCCATGGACAGAGTGCTTGTATGCACGTATGAGGCCATCAGTTCAGTTCCAGCACCATACACACAAACATCACATGCACATACACACACGATGATAGACTAAAACCCACATGTATCGGCAATTACATTAAATGTAAATGGACAAACCTTATAATTGCTTAAGAAATGCACTTTAGAGGGCTGTGGGCGAATATTAGAAAGCATCGTGGGCTTAGGGTAGGAGATCTGAATTCCAGTTCTGACTCAGTCATCATTAACCATGGAATTCTGAGCAGTTTTCTGGGCTTGAATTCACACAGGAAGTGGGGGCAGTCATTGGACAATGAGAGAACTTCATCCAGTCCTTTTAGATTTAAAGACTGCTCTCAAGACCTCTTCCCACAGGTCCCAGATAATCCGTTGCCAAGAGTTTGTCACATTCTAGCAGGATGGATCGCCCTCTGCTGAGACAAAATGGAATTACTTTAAACTTCGGATACCTTACTGGGCAGGTGGTCTGAGGAGGCAATGGAAATGCAATGTATGGTGGGTGATAGGGAGAAACTCCTGGAAAGACATCTTCACTCCTGATATTAGTCACAAGAAAAGGTGCTTGTTTTCAAGGGACATAGAGAATGTCTGGCTGTGACCCCTAGAACTTTGCACATATCTGTTGACCTGGAACTTAGCCAGATGAAAGCAGGGTGAGGACCTGAAAAGCACCGGGTGTAAGGACTCCATCAAAATGCTGTTAGCAACCAGTGCTGCTAATTAGTGATGCAACAGGGGCTTTCTAACCCCTCCGGCGCACTGTCTCCACCCTCCCGCCATTGCGCTACCATCCATCATGAGGCCCTCACCAGAGGCCGAACAGCTGGGGCTCCCTCGTCTTGGACTTTCAGCTTCCAAAACTATGAGCTAAATAAAACTATTTTTTAAAAAACAAAGTACCCTCATATATTTTGTTACAGGAGAGAAAATAAACAAAGACACCATGTGTGGTGGAAGTAGCCGATGGAAGAGATAGGAAAAAGGAAGTGTTACAGGATTGGATGTGGGTAGAAAATGCCCAAAGGGCAGCACCAAGAGGCTTCTCACCAGTCTAGCGGTTGTGTGCATAAAAACCAGTTGCAAAGTTGTGTGCAGACTTCTGAAAATAAAAGCAGAGTGGTTTCCAGAGAGTGGCTTTCTCTTCTCCCCTGACGTCCAAGGTGGCTAGTAACATTTCTTGGGCAGGAGAACTGTTCTACATTCTCACCACTTGCAGTAAGTTTGGATGCCTCTGCCACCTGGGTGAAACAATGCCCAGGGTGCACAAATGTGCCTGATGATAGAGCTTCCTGAGGAGTTGGGCATCCTTGGCAAGTCCAGCCAGCGCCAAGAACAGGCTGCTTCCAGCTCTGCTTTTGCCTGCAGAGCCATATTCCAAAGGACTACTGCTGTGGACACCACTCTGGTCGCCTGTGGGAAGATTCTGTCACATTTTTCTGCCAGCTGGCATGGAATCTTGTCCAAGCAGCCTTTGAGGGGAGATTAACTTGTTTGAATGTAACACAGCCTTTAAAAATCCAACAAGAACAATGATTCTGGAGGTGCCCTTATACATGAGTTTTCACAAGTTATCATAGACCTGAAATGATGCATCTCCTCAGATCTCCTCTGACTTCTCCTGGAAGCTGGCCACACCCCATGGGGACAATTGCACTTGCAGTGACAGCTGAGAAGCACTCACTACAGATAACAGGTAGAAACCCTGCACGGAACGTTTTAAAACCTCACTGTGAAAGATTAGAGAGTAAGTAAGAGAAAGAAGAAACTGAAGAGTTTGAGATCTAGAAGAAAGGATTAGTATCGGATGAGTGTCCTATTTTTGGTTTTGTTTTACAGCTTTTCGCCTGGGGGCGAGCCTGGTCCCCACTCCACAGGAACCCATAATCGAAGATCAGGACAACCTGAGTGGCTAGAAAATGAGGCGAGAAATTCCAAAAGAAAGAATCCTAGAGGACAAGTCCCAAAATCTGTTTATGAACGCTCATATTTTAAGTGGTCCCAGAATCATTCATTTAAGAGTAGATGCCAAGCAATCTAATTAAGTCTGTGGCACTGAACTGATGCTTATGACTGCTTCTGCCTGGTTAAAAAAAAAAAAATCAATATTCTTTGGCGGAACACAACAGAATCAAGTGGTGCTGTAATGTTCCTCACAATGTCAAGGATACAATAAAAAATCATTAGGAATTAAAAAAAGAAAATGTAACTCATAGTCAAGAGAAAAAGGCAATCAAAGGAAACCAATCCTGAGATTGCCTAGATGCAACTGGCAGACAAGGACTCTAAAAAGCAGTCACTAAACTGTGCTTCATGTCTTAAAGAAATAGGTACCCCAGGAGAAGTAGTTAACTTGACTTTTGTTTTGTTTTATTTCTTGTTTCTTTGAGACAGAGTCTCATTTGCAGTTCAGGCTGGCCTTGTACTCATGGGGATCTTCCTGCCTTGGCCTCCTGAGTGTTGGGATTACAGGTAAGGACCCCCCAACCTGGCTCTAGTTGTTTTATGTGTGCTAAACATATATAGATTGGAAAAATTTTGAAGATTTTCAAAGTGTACAAGAGTTATAAGAAACTTGAAAATTTTGTATTTTACAGCTCTATAGCCTTTGTTTGCCAACTTTTTACTAGTATGAAAAATCTTGTTCAAATCAAGCCAGGATATTTTGGTCAGTTGATGCGTCCACTGAGAGAGACAAAAAATATAAAACCGATCAATAGCATCAATAAACAAGGATGTACTTTTTTTAAAACTAAGAATAGGAAAATTTATTGGGGGGGGAGATAGATACAGCTTTGAGGCAGAAGGGGCCCCAAGTGGGTTGCTGAGGACCCCACTTCTCAGGGAAAGTTTTATAGAATGCAACCACGTGGATACGATGTATGTTACAGGTACGATCAACCAATGTGATTGTAAGTATAGTTGCTTAGCTAACACTGATCCAATGGGTAATCAGGTCACGTAGCAAGTGTACAAAGAACTTTCCAGGATAAGGGATTATTCTGAGGGTTTTGGTCACCCACCAAGGTGACCGATGTCTATCTAGACTTCATTAGTGGTAACCCCGTGTTACTACTTATCTCAGGCCTGGTCATTACATCTTTATCTTTTTTTTAATAGTGCTATTTATTTATTTTTTATTTTAAACAAAAGGAAAGTAAGAAATCAAAGCAAAACAATTTCACAACCAGCCAATAAGAGGCTAACAATCATCAGCACATTGCATATTATTATAGTCACAGAAATTATTTAGAATAAAAGATATAGACATGAAACATTAACAACAATGTATTTCTACTGATCAAGTGTGAGGAATAGATTCAAGCTTCTCTACATTCTTCACCCAGTTCTGCTGAAAGAAGAGAAGGAAAAGGAGGAGAAGGCTGCTGAGGAGGAGGGAAAAAAAGAAAGAGGAGGAAAGAAATGGAGAAGGGAAAAAGAAAGGCAGTAGCGACAATAGGGACAGTGTTCAAACTCCCTCCCCCTGTCGTTATAACTGCTGACAATGGAAGTTTATAAAGCTTAGCCATGAACACAGGGATAGACTGGAGATGAGAATGGATGATGAAGTCTATCGCACAGATCTGAACTTTTTAACTGAAAACATAATCATTTTCATGTGGTCCCCTCACAGTGTCATGTGCGCATCCCAGTATTAACTTTTACCGAGTCCTAATTCTGACCTGTGTGGCTCAGTTCTAGTTCTTCCTAGAGAAACTGTAAACCACTAACAAAAGAAGCAGGGGCTGGGACTGGCACTGGAAGTAGCAAGAACTCCGCCTCTGACACATCTCCCGAGTCTCACTGCCCAGCCCAGAGACGAGGTGAAAGGTTCGATGGTATTTTCTTGAGCTAGCTTTTGAAGGCATCTTTTAAAGTCAGTTGTAATGTATTCAGCTCAGTCTATTTAACTGAATTGGGATCTAGCTGTGAAATTGCCCAATATTTTCCAAATAAGGTTTCTAAAGAGCATTATTGATAAGTAAATAAGTCACAAACAAAGGTTTTGATGGTCAAATGTTTTTGAAAAATACTTAGCTAAAGCAATTCATTTTTTCCTACAGGGACTTTCAGAGTATTGTGGGTCCCTAAGCGTGGCAGAGCCCAGTGGCACAAAGCCTGGAAATTGCAGGCAGAGTAGGGGATTTGGAAAAAGAGCCTGAGGTTTCCTGAGAGAGAAAAGCTCATGCATTCATTCAACAAACATTAATTGAGTATCTTCTGCCTTCGAATCTAGGCACTTTTAAATATGCAATAGATAAGAATGCTTTCACTGAACTTACACTTCAGTTAGGTAAACAGATGACACCAATTAAACAATATAATTATAGGAGGTATTGAGTGTACAAAGAAAAGAAACCATCAGGAGTTATGGAGGTACCTAGGTGGTATGATTTGGAAAGGCCACAGAGGAAATGATGGACCACTGGACACCTGACCGACAGGATAGTGATAGTATATGAAGAGCCACGGGAAGTGGTTCTCGGCCAGGAAGCGATCCGAGTGGAGTTCCTCCAAGGCAGGAATTCGTCTTGCGTTTCAGGTCCTGAAAGAGGACCAGGTGGTGGAGTATGGACGGTCATCGAGAAGACAGAAGGTAGGAAAAGGAAGAAAATGACTACAGCAAGCAGCAGATGAGGCTGAACCCGCCCTGCCCAATGAGAAAATGCAGTCAGTGAAGAAACGCACTGAGTGTTCTGCTAGCAGCAAGGTAAAATGGCACAACCACTTCAGAAAATATCTTGGTATTTTCTTACAAAGGGAAATGCTTCCCCCGCCATAGGAGCTGGCCCTCCTGTTCCTTAGCATTCACCAAAGAGAAATGAAGACACGTGTCTCTATAAAGAATTTAAACAGATATTCATAGTAGTTTTATCTGTAATACTTCAAAACTGCAAACAACCCAAATGTCCACCCACAGGTTAATGAACAACAAATAAACAAAAAACTGAAAACTGCTTAAAATGGAACAATGCTCAACAATGAAAGGAAAAAAACTAATAGATGCACACAAAATGAAAGACAACGACTGAAAACATAGTTGTGTACATACAGAATCCTAAGAAAATCTACACATCAGTAAGTGAATTTAGCAAGTTCATTTGATATAAAGACAAAAAATCATTTGGAATTACCTATATTACAATAAAAATTGGGTAACAATTTTAAAGACTCTCAGGTGTTATTATTTAATATAAAAATAATTATTTAATTTACAACTGGATTTCTAAAACATTAAATACTCTAGGATAAATTAAATTTAAAATGTGCAATACCTATACACTGAAATCTAGAAAATATTGCAGAGAAAAATTAAAGACTACTTAAATAAATGGAGCAATATGCCATACCCCAAATTGAAAGAATTAGTATTGTAAAAATGAGCTCTCTCCCCGGTTCCTCAAGCTGATATATAGATTCAATGTAATTCAGTCAAATTCACAACAGGCATCAATGTATGTAGTAAAAATTAAGCAATTTTGAAAAAGAACACAGAAGGATTTTCACTGCTTTATTACAAGACATGCTGTAGCTAAGAAAATCACGACAGTGTGCAGAGAAACAACAGATGCGTAAATTAATGGAAAGTCCAGAAATAGGACTGCACGTGAATGGCGAATAGATCTGTTTTTTTTTTTTTAAGTGTCATGGCAATTCAATGGGGGGAAGATAATCTATTTAACAAATGATGTTGAAACAATTGGATATCACTAGGCAAAAAATGAATTTTGACCCTTATCTTACATAGCACACACAAATGAACTCAAAATGGGTCATAGGCTTAAATGTAAAAGCTACACTTACGCTATGGTTTGAATGTGACTTGCCCGCCAGTGGTTGGAAGCTTGGACCTTTGTGTGGCAATGCTGAGGTATTATGGGACCCAGTGGAAGGTCCTTCAGTCAACTGGGGGTGTCCTCTTAGAAGGAACTGTGAGACCCCAGTCTCTTTCTTGCTTCCTGTCTGATGATAGGATTTTCTCTCCTACATGTTCTTTCGCTGTTACTGTCTACCATCTTCATGGGGACCTCGCCAGAGCCTGTGACATGCTGTTAGAACTTTCAATCTCAAAAGAGAGCTAAATAAACTTCTTTTCTTTATTAAATTAGTCACCTAACCCATGCTGTTATGGTAACAGAAAAGTGATTAATACAACCTATAATAGTAGAGTAAGCTTGGAGTAAGTAAAGACTTTTTTATTTTAAATTTTTATTAGTACATGTTTGCAGTACACAATGATTACATTCATTGTTGGGAATTTATACACATACATAGAACATCTCATTTCTATTTTCCCCTTCTCTACCCTCCTTTTATTTTGCCAACATCAGATTCACTTATCTAAGTCCTTAAAGTGTTAACTATCATATACACAGGTTAAAAACTGGACTATTACGCAAAAATCATACAAAATACACAAGACAATTATGCTAAATCAAGTTACACTTTTAGATGCACTGTCCATGCTGGATTACAATAGTCTTTTTTCTCTTTCTCTTTTTTCCCTATTAGACGTCTTTTATTTCATAATTTATTTATATAATTTTTCATATAAAAGAAACTATGTGATATTTAAGCTTGTGTATCTGATTTACTTCACTTACCATGATGGATGCAAGGTGCATGCATTTAGCAAAAATTTCTGGGGACACAAAAAACACAAACCATAAATGAAAGATTTGATAAGTTGGATTTCATCACAATTCAATTTTTATGTTCTTTGGAAAGTACCTTTTGGATAATGAAAAGACACATCATAGATGGGAGAAAATATTCTCAACATATATTTGATGAAGGATCCAAATATTTAAAGAACTTTTACAATGCAGTAACAAGACAAAAATATTCAATTAAAAACAGGCAGATTTAAGTTACCAATTCAAAAAAAGAAGCCATTCCGATGACCAATTAACACATGAAAAGATGTTCAACATCATTGGTCACCAGAGAAACACAAATTTAAATATAAACATAACAGGGACTAAAAGGCTGAAGCCGCAGATGCCCAGAAGTAAGTACAAGCAGGAAGAAGCTTGGCATCTCTGCCGCCAATTTTTTGTTTTCTTTCTTACCTTAAAGCTTTGGGTCAGATACCTGCTCCTGGAACATGCATCATAAGGTTTACTAGCCCTAAGTTTACACATCTATCTCATTTGCCTTCAAGATCAAGGACACGAATGTAAGAGCAACTAAAGGAATTTTCAGGATCTGCGGGGACATCCAATTACCAGCTTCTAAACTCGCAATCAGCCCAGATACCAGGGGAAGCAGAACCTCATAAGCCACCTGATGATGAGGTCACTTCCCCAAGTGGGAGCAGTTACCCCATGTCAGAAACCAAGGCTGTCTCCCTTCCTCCAAGCAGGCACCATCATCCCATGGAAACCACACTGCCCCTCAAGCTAAGGATTCCTCTGAAGCTACAAAGCCAGGACAGAGATAACGATTGACTGGACCCCGGCCATTCTCAGCAAATCCATAAAGGCAGACCGGACCCCATTCGTCGGCGAGCAGGCCAGTCCGCTCCTTCCTCTGCTTTCTCTTCCTTTCTCACTCTGCCTAATAAATCTTTCTGTGCCTCACATGGCCATGTCCTGAGATGCTTTTCCACGATGAAAGAGGACAAACCGACTCCACGGGGTGAATTGAAGTCTCCGTCTTCCCGCTGGGGGAGCCTCCCCGGGCCCTGTGCAATGACAAGCCCAGCTCCAGTCGCATACACAGCACTGCGCAGTGAGAGCTCCGGGGAACTGAATGACTTCGAAGAGGCCTGGGCCCTAGCTCTGGCTCCACAGCGTAGCAGCTTCATCCTATGTGCAAATCCCTTCCCTTCCTTTCCTTAAGTGTGACATGCAGATCTAACCCCTGCCTTCTCCACCTCAAAACCCAGTGTGAGGATAGAGTAAACATAGCAGTTGACAGTGCTCTACAGGAACTGTGCGTCCTTAACAGTTGGAAAATCGTTTGAAAAAGCAAGAAAGCCTTGGTGGAGTTGCCGTTCTCCATGATTTCTTTGTCTAGATTCTCAATTAAATTTAAAGGACCTGTGCTTACTAAATTCACTGTTATTGATTGCGTGAGCAGACGATTGATTCTTGCTATGTGTTCAGGGCCAATCTATGGTAATTACAAGACGTTGCTGTTCCTACCTCCAGGGGCTTACAGCCCAGCCAAAGGAGAAAAACAACTAGCTTACCCATGATGCAGCTGGGGTGAGATTAGAGCTGAACAGAGACTAGAAACATCCTGGGGACTAGAAGATCCTGGGGACCATGAGATCCTCTGGGATGTACACTGTTTTTAGGAAAGTCTTAAGAAAATACCAGGGAGAAAGAAACTTGACGAAGTGTCAGAAACTAGAGACAAAACAAGCAAAATCAGTATGAAGGGAACAAGCCTTTGACATGGGCTACAAGAACACCCAATTTCAGTCATCCTTCAGTATCTTGGTAGAATTGACTCCAGGACTCCTACCCAGGGATACCCAAGTCCACCGATGCTCAAGTCTCTGGTACAAAATCATTTAGTGTTTACTTATAAGCTCTGTAAGTCTTTCTGTACACTTTCTATCCTCTCTAGATTATTTATAATCCCTAATACAATGTAAATAATTGCCATGTTGTATTATTTAGGAGAAAGTGACACACAAATACCTCTATTTTATGGATGCAAAGTTTGTGTGGGGAGCCCGTGAAGCTGGAAACTGATCATGTGTGCAGGGCCAGGGCACGGCCGTCCCAAGAACAAAGAGCACCTGGGATAAGCCAGGTGCAGAAGCTGCTTCAGCCCAGAAAAACACCAACAGCCTAGACAAGCCAAGCAATGGGTTGCTAGGCAAAGGGGTACCACGTGACATTGTGTCACTAAACGTATCAATAAATGCCCCTACAGTGAGGGGGTCGTTCCTTTCCTCCCATCTGGAAAGTTAGGGCTCCACCTGACCCCAGCTTTTGTCTTCTTTATTTTCTCACCCTTTCCGGGTCCTTCACCCCAGGAGCCTCAAGAGCTATGTGGGTCTTGGCAAGTTTGGACTTGCAATTGGTTAAACTCTCAGATGTGAAACCTGCAGAAGCAATTTGTGAGGGAGGAGAATGTCACCTGGGTGTAAGAACAAGATATGTGCTCTGGGACCATTGCCCCTTCCCAGTCTCCAAGTCTCTGTCCCAGGCTTCCTGACTTCACCACATGTAGGCTTCACATGTGTGGCCATGACCCGAGCAGACAGAAATGCACCCTCTTCTCAAGAACATAGACTGCATTGTTTGCAGACAGTCTTGAGTTCTGTAGGCAAATAATTGTAATTATGCATGTAGTTTTGAATATTATTCAGTTTGTACTCCTGCTTACTTCTCTTTCCCATCTAGTTAAGCATCCAGGAGGAAAAAGATTAGATGAAAATTCTTACCAATTTCTCTAAGACCAGAATGACATAAAGAACTATAACAGACACACGTTTTAGGCCGGTGTTTAACCATAGTGGGCAGAATAAGACCTCTCTAACAAAGAACAGTTTGCAGGAAAGAGGGAGACAGTTAAGCTGGGGCCTATTAATTAGTGGTTGCACTATTTTACTGGAAACCCTGAAAATTTTCATGTCTGTAGTTATTCTCATAAACAAAGAAAAATACTGAAGTATCTTTTAAAGGCAACTTGGAAGCTGGGCGTTGTGGTGCACGCCTTTAATCCCAGCACTCGGGAGGCTGAGGTAGGAGCAGTATTGTGAGTTTGAGGCCGGCTTGGGCTACAATATGAGTAAGGCCTAAACTACATAGTGCCACCCTGCCTCAAAACAAATAGGGCTGGGAGTTTGGCTCAGTGGCTTAAGTGCCTGCCTGGCAGGTGTGACATTGTAAGTTTGAGCTCCAGTACAAAAAAAAAAAAAAAAAAAAAAAACAACTTGGAAATTTTACATTATTTCAAAATGTGAATCTCTGTAAAACTATAGCCCATGTTCAAATACAAATGTCATGATTGATACCATATATAGCAAATTTAATTTTATCATCAATATGAATTATTTCCTGTTTTTCATCTTTGGGGTGTAAGCCTGCTTAAATTTTTGTCTTAGTTTGTCCGAGAAACAACCAGAAGCAAGGGTTAGACAGTTTTTGGGAGGAGGTAAAGGGAATGCTGATGAGCAAGTGGGGATAGAGTGTAAGGAAGTGAGACAAGGAGGGTGACAGATTCATCTCCAAGCCATCCATGACTGTGGTGACAAAGTGCACGTCCACCGGGGGAGCGCTTGGCCTGGCATGCAGCACCTGCCGCGTGGTCGTCCTCCTGAGCGGAGAAAGGGCTGGGGTATCTGGACTCCTGCAAATCATTAGCAAAACTCCCAGCTACACACGGAAGAAGGAGAAGTGCAGCTGAGGCTTCTAGGGATAAGACAAGCAATTCCTGAACAGAAAGGGCAGGCCTTTTCTGCGACAGCCCCCCTTTGCTTAGTTGTCCACAGCAGGAAAAAAAAAGGAACTGCCCTCTCTAGGAAAGGTAGAATTGAAAAAGGACACAGATAAAGAAAATAGAGCTAGAGCTTAGAATTTAGCCCAGTGGTGAAAATGTTTGTCTAGCATGTGTGAGGCCCTGGGTTCAAGTCCTAGCACCATAAAAGAAGGAAAGAAAGAAAGAAAGAAAGAAGAGAGGGAGGAAAGGAGGACAGAAAATAAGTATCAGAACAGAGGAGGTGATCCCCACCTGGGAACCAGAGCCATGCGTGGGCTGCTGCCGGAGTGGGGACAGCCACACCCAAGCCTCTCTCTGAGAGTCAGCGCCCTTCACGGACTTCGAGGGGAGAGAACCAGGCCTCACTAGGAACTGATCCCCACCTGGAAACCATATCATTTTCATAGTTTTGTTGGGTAGGGTTTTATTCTCTTCTGTTTTGTTTGATTATGCTAAATCTGATGGCATGAGAAGCTATTTGAAAGATAGCAAGACATATCATGATAGCCATTTTGGATTTACTAGTGGCTTGTTTTGAAGTCCTTCATTGCATCCCTTGTTTTGTTTTTATTGTTTCTATTCTATTTTGTTCTGTTTGATTTTTACTATGTCCGAAGGTATCTGCAGCTATTTTGAAGACAACAAAAGGCATTAATGGTAACTATTGTTGGTTTCATAAGGTTTTGAAGTCCTGTATCACTTACACTGATTTATTTTGATTGGTTTTATTCTGCTTTATTTTCCTTGGTTTAATCCTTATTAAAATTAAAAAATTTAAAAAAATAAAGATCAAAACAATAAAGTTGAAATTAGAAATGACAATTTCTTATCCAACTCAAATAAAATTCTAAATCTCTTTATTACCAGCTAAAATGAAAATGGATATATTGGGAGCAATCACGGCAGAGCTGAGTCTCTCACTTCCAGCTAGGCAGCCAATTGCCTTTCTCACCTGGCCAAGTTCAGCTCCTCGTACTGGCCCCGTGGAGCCCATGGCTCTAGAATGGATTCTCTGATTGGACCTCATCCCACATTCACCTATTTGCACTGATGTGAAGTTTATTCACTCATTAACTCAATATCTTTCTCCATCTTGATTATATGTAAAGTCTCCTCTGATAGTTTTATGTCTATGGTCCTTCTTTCTGTCAAGTCAGTAAGCACTCCAAAAAAGAAGTATCTTACTCTTTTGTAATAGTCATAGCACTAGCACAGTAACAGAAACAGAATAAATGAAAATTGCATTAAACACTCTGAAAGTAGAAGTCAGAAGTGTAATTTAATGAGGTCGCAGGAAATAGAGGCGTCACTGTGTGGCCACAGTTCTGACCTGGGCTCTATGGCTGTGCCCATCCTCTTCAATTATCCTCATTTGTAAAAAGGCAACAAAATATCTCCTTAGACATTTATGGTACACTTCAAATAAATTGATATATATATGTGTGTGTGTGTGTGTGTGTGTGTGTGTGTGTGTGAGTGTGTGTGTGTGTGTGTGTGTATGAAGTGGCCTTTAGGTCATAGTGTATTCTGGAGCATAGAATGAACAGGGGACTTAGCCTTGGATTTTAATTATCCATACAAATGTCCCCATCTACGATCCACCCCTTCTCCAAAAACAAAATTCATTTCCATGAGAATTGTCCTGAAAGAGACAAATATTTATTCTAATCCATCCTTGACATTGGAGA
Organism: Dasyprocta punctata; assembly: GCA_004363535.1. Classification (NCBI taxonomy): domain Eukaryota; kingdom Metazoa; phylum Chordata; class Mammalia; order Rodentia; family Dasyproctidae; genus Dasyprocta; species Dasyprocta punctata. The sequence goes on along the minus strand of RJWM01000617.1, from coordinate 100,840 downwards.
GTAATCAGGACATGCTTACATCATATCAGGGTCTGGATGTAAATGCAGGGAGAAACTGGGTTTGGTCAGTTAAAAGAGGAATGCCCCTCTGAGCAGAGTGTGGTAGAAGCTGTAAGCCACCGTGTAGCTAGGGGTCAAGTGGATTCTACAAAAACTCAGATTTCACCACATGTTCTTTTAATTCCAGTTCAGCCAGACTCAGGCCTAGAAGCCTCTCATTTGCCTTGTTTTATTGCCACTCTCTGGATCTGACTGCCAGGTCTTTGGTCTGCCTTGAGACAGACCAAAGGACAATAGGTCACTTTCACCACTATGAGGATCCAATAGTTATGAGGTCCTCTGGGACAGCAAAAGAAAGTCAACCTTGAATTACTATCTTCATTTCATCATGTTTTGAACAATAAAATGCAACATGGGGTTGTAACCAGCAGCAAGGAGCTACAAGGAGGACTCACGGCCCATACACACTCTGATCCAACTGTCAGACAATGCATGCATGTGTGTGTGTGTGTGTGTGTGTGTGTGAAAGAGATGTGGGGAGAGACAGCGGAGGCAGAGAGAGACGGAGACACAGAGAGACAGCGACAGAGACACACAGAGAGACAGAGAGGACACACAGATAGTTATTCGGTAGCACCTCAGAGCCGTGTCGCCTATTTCTTCGCGTTCAGAAGCCAGCACCGTGCTGCGGTTTGGGTAAATGTGTCAGCACGGGCCTGCATGGGAAACACTCGGCGCCCACAGTGGCACCACTGGGAGGTGGGGGGCTTGGCGGAGGGCTCGCCGCCTGGGGATAAGGGATCCCGGCCAGTCCTCCCTCCTTTCTGCTTCCCACTGATGGGGTGAGCAGGTTTGCACTGCTGCATGCCCCTGCCACGATGTGCTGCCCCCGCCCCCGGACAGGTCCAGAATAATGAGGTCAACCAGTCATAGCCAGAAACTCCAAAACTGTGGGCCAGAAGAATACTTTTCTCTTTATTTTATATTACCTGATCTGCGGTTGTTATAGGCTGATGTCCTATATGTCCTTGCCCTCTCTTTCAGGTTTTTCAAAAAGTGATGGTTCCTCAAATAGCAGAATCCAATATTCCTATGTCTCCTTTTTATCTGTCAGGATGAGATTTTTAACCCCCGGCCAGGCTGGATCAATATCCCACTCAGCCTGGAGCAGCTCTAAGAAAACAGACCTTTGGCTCCTCTGCACCCCTTTAAGAATAAGGGATCAGAGTCTGGGGTGGGGTGGGGAATGAATAAGAGAGAAGAAAGAAAGATAGGGAGAAAGGAGACAAGGGAAATCAGAACTCAAAAATTGTACTTTTAAGAAGACAGCAAGCGCAGAACACAATCAAAGTTATTCAGGACTGGCCGGGGTTCCAGCCCTCCCTCTCCTGGCTTCTCCCTCCAGATTCCTGATGGAACCCTGTCTGCTAGAGCCACAGGAAAAGCCTGCACTGCCAATCATACGAAAAGTCACTCTTTGACACCTGTCACACAACTCCCTGGGTGTCAGCAGCTGAAATGCCTCAGACCCACCCTTTGGGCTGCAAGAGAAAGATTTCCAATCAGGCCATTTGAGCTCCTGCTCTGGATCCTACTGAGAGTGAAGGGAGCGAATGTTTGTGCCGCCATAGCCCCCCGAGGTGACCATGCGTAGATATGGTCTTGCCTCTGACCCCCTAGGTGAGTTGTAAATTATGTGCCATTTCACAGTGTGAATAAGAGCCAGACGTCTGAAAGTCCCACTGGTAGGATAGGAAGAAGGAGGGGAAGGCCCATGGATTGGACTGATCAGGTAGAGGCAGCGATAGTAGAACTGGAAACCAAAAAAAAAAAAACAAAACTTCTACTCTATTCAAAATAGCTTTCCATCTGCAGGGCATCTATCTTGCTGCCTCTCATCCAGTTAACCAGACCAGCTGGGTGGCCCGTTCAGTGTTGGACTAACTTAACACCTGACCACTGCTGTTTTGCTCTTTTAAATGTCATTGACATCTAACCTGTATACACAAAAGCACACAAATCAAAGTGTTACTAATTTTCCCAAAGTGAACACATCACTGTAAACTGCTTGTGAACTCGGAGACAGATCACATCAGCACACAGAAGCCCCTAGGGGTCCCCTCTGGCCACTCCCTCTTCAGATAGGAACAGGTCCCTGACTAGCTTCCAACCGTGTGGACCCACTTCACCTGTTTCTGACCTTATCTTAAAAATAAACTCACGCAGTGTATAATTTTTTTATGTTGTTTTTCTCATTTAATATCACGTCGAGGTTCAGCAATACCATCTACGGCTTAGCTTGTTGACTCCTTGTTAGGGAGTGTCCTGTTGCTTGAATATACCTGACTTGGTCCACTCTACTGAGGAAGACTTTTGGCTCAGTCTAGGTATGACCACATGCACAGCGTGGCAGTGAACTTTCCAGCGCACATGAGGTCCTACGTTCCAACTTTGCTACAGGGCTGCCCATTCTTCTCTTCCTTTACAAGGAAGACAGTGTATGTCTGAGATTCACAGTGGTGGAGCTGTGATCCTCTACTGTTATTTTATTAGGGCAGCTGCTTTTTCCAAAAACCATGTATACCATAGATTTTTCAAAAAACTCACATTGAGCTGGTCGGAGGAGACGGCACTCCACTCACCATTAACAAACCCCCGAGTGCCCACGGCACACTGACTGGTGCGCTGCCTGCACAAAGCAAGGGTTTAGAACAGCTGCTCAGCTGAGGTCAGTTGGAGAACAAGCCCCATGCCTCTCGCCAGCTCCACAATTTCCACCTCTCTTCATCTCCTCCAAGGAAAATGCTGTCTCACTCTTAACCAACTCTTTGGTTCTAGTATCTCCAGAGTAAATAATTTTGGAAAATTTTATACCCCTTCACACTCTTTTAACTGGCATATTTATCATTGTTTAAATGAATGCAAATAGTGATGTTTTTGCCACATTGTAAATTATTTAATACTTTAATTTTTTTTTTTAACTTTGGAACTGAGCTTGGGTTGGATATTTTGTAGGAAATTCTCACCATTTTACATTTGGCAAATCTGCCCTCATTATCAAATTAATTAGCAGAATTAGACTTACTTTCATTCAGACATTTCCTTTCGTTATAGCTTCAAAATCATTTCAAATAAACGTGTTGATACACATCCCTTGGCAAACATTACATCTAAAATTGAATTCTAAGCCCACATAGCTGGCTAGGCGGATGGAAGGATGGACAAAGGAGGGAAGGACAGATGGAGACACAGGCACCCATCACGGTATTTTCACCTGAATGAAGCTGAGCCACACCTTTGACACCCCTCCCCGGAGCCTCTCTTCCCATGCTTTTGAAGGGCTCACTCTGGAAGGAATGACTTTTAGAACTTTTGGTTGTTTGGTAGCCAGAAGTGTTTTATACCCCAGGCAATGAAATTCCAAGATAAGATCCAACATGGATAATGAATCTTTTTTTTTTTTTTTTTTTTTTTAAGGTAGAGGCAGAGAAAGGGAAGGTGGGAAACTGCGCTCTCAATCAATTTGTTCTATACTTTTTTTTCCATTTTTTTGGAAACCATATAGAAAAGAAAGTGAGTGGCTTTGAACGTACTGGGACACTTTATTTTCTCATGGTATTGGCCCATGCCATGATTCTTAGTTCCAAACTCTGTGTCAGATACAAAAATCGCACAGTCATTCAAAAACGACACAGGGTGGGGTCTCCATGGCCCCAAGAAAAGGGGCAGCAAGAGATTTCCTAGCAGTGTGTTTGCTGGCCTGGCATCTGGAAAGTTTAAAATCGTCTCTCTGAATTGTTATTCTATTTGTCTTGTTAACACCGTGTTCAGGTATTTTCTGGATACTGTTAGAATCAGCACTGTTATCCATTCTCAGTTCTCTCACAATATTTATTTTGTTCATTACCTGAGGTCAATCTTTAATTTGAGTTGATTTTTCCCTGAAATGCAGCACAACGAACATCCTGGCTCATTTGCCCCCCGCGGCTCAGCTGGTTTGAACTCATGGAATGCAAACTAATTTTAAAATAAGCAAGGGACTTGAAAGGCAAGCTTTTGCTGCCAATTTTTAAAATAAAGGAAGAAGAAGAAGAAAAAAGAAAAGAAAGAAAGGACATGCTGCATAAAGAGCCAACTGGTATTTCTCTGACATCTGGTACCGGAATAGCTGCAAACCTGCAAATACCCCTCCCTAAAGGCCTCTGGGAGCGAGCTGCTGTTCGCTCTAGGAAGACCAAAACGCTGAAGGTCACAGAAGATAAAAGGCCACCAGTTCTTCCTCTAGACAGCAGCACACCTCACAGAGCAGGGCCTCCAATGGCTACAGAAACCAGCCAGCAGGAGCCCCAAACCTCAGAAGCCTGAGAGATGTACAGGGCAGGGATGGGGGAGACAGGAGAAATGGCAAAAAGTGATGAAAAAGAGATGTGGAGGCACAGAAACTATAAGCCAGGGGAAAGCCTAGAAATGTGGCTTAGTCAGGAAGAAATAGACGCTCCCGGAGTGAAGAGAAGGGACACAGGGGAACCCAAAAGTCAACTAAGGAAAAGTTGCAGCAGCCCCAGGAGAAGAGCAGAGAGGACCGGGTCAGCTGTCCCAGCCCAGACACCTCAGGACACCTAAGTGCTGTGCATGCTACTAACCCAAGGGCCTTCCTTCTGGAACTATCCCTTTGCCCTTATGGAACACAGGTCTGTTTGTATCCGCTCTTCCTTCCATCAACCCTGTACCTGCTTCACCCTAGTTACTGCTTTTTTAATAGCTTTGCTAACTTGGAGGCCACCATAGATTCTTCAACCTCAATTTATGTCACCAGTATCCTATTTAGGCTCTCATTAAAAAAAAAAAAAAAAAAGAAAAAGAAAAAGAAAAACTACCTTTTTCCATGTTTGGCTTAAGTTATTGCATGCCCTATCTGTGCAATTAAACTTTTTATGCCAAGTTGTAGACCAATCAGGTTGGGCAGCTTCTGGACTGGCTGCTTTAGGGAGAGGCGGCTGATTTGATCTGATCAGTGATAACTGGGTTTGGGAGAATCACATGATTCAAAATACAGCTATCCTGGGCCTGCCTGTTGGCAGAAACTGTATAAACAGGGATCATAAAATATACCTACTGAGGTCCTGAATCATCTAGGAATGCTAATTTAGTTTAATACACTCTGTTTAACAAAAGCATGGGAGCCTGGAATAATGTCCAGTGACGAATTTACCTCTTAAAGGTAGAACTTTCTATTATATTTGATCACTTAACCTGCATGCCATAGAACTGAGAGCTGAGTAGAACTTCTTTCTCAGATGATGCAGAATGTTTGTAAATGTTTTCTTTCACCCAGAATTAAAGTAGCTCTTACAATGTGCTATGTTCAATCATTTCCCTGTCAAATGCAGATCCCTTTTCTAATGGAATGGTTCACAGTATTCCTACCGATGATCCTTCATTCATTTAACTCACAGCTTGTCACAACTACAGGAAATATGACCCATATCTTTCTCGGACCTTTCATGGGAAGTAACTTTGGTGTGAAGTCTCAGTGTTGCCTCTAAAGATTCTTACACCATCATACCAGTAAGTGGGAGAAATGGTAAACAGACATCTTCATCCCTACACAATGATATCAGGCTCTTACTAGAAACATGGCCATAATCTAATAGCCAGAGAGAATGAAGTTCATAGAAATCATTAGCAAAAGTGCCTCTCTCCTGCCCTTCTGCCGAACCATGCCCACATACCTTTCTGAGCTCAGCCTAGTCCTACCTTAACTGTGAAATTTCTGGGATAATAATAGTTAGAAGAAGACAGGCAGAAGGGCAAGATCCTGGGAAGCAATTTGGGTGAGTGGGAGAGATTCTTGTAGCCAACAATAAAGATGGGTTGTAGGGAGAAGGACAGCTGACAGCAGGGAAGGGCCTTGGCTGGGAGCTGGAACTGTCCCCGGGAGCAGCTGCCACAGCAGGACGAGTCCACAGGGCCCTAAATCGGGAAGAAAGGATAATCTCAGACTCAGGGAACCGACACTGTGATGGGCACTGCAGACTGGCCCAAGATAGGAGCTCTTGGTCTGGAATTCAAATTTGGAGTGGGAACAGCGGAAAGGATGTAGGGATGCCGAGCCAGCATACTGACCAAAGGATTCAAAGTGTTAAGTGGGGCGGGCAGAACCAACAGGCCAGCTTATTTGGGCCTATTTCTCATGTTTGGAAAATGGACAGAAAATCAGGATTTCAACTTATCTCTCATTTCTCTGATCTCTTGGCAGTTCTTAACGTGCCACGTAACATACAACTCAGCACTTGCTTTCTCTCACCTTGTCTCCTCATCTGGTTGGAGCTTTTTTGACGGTAAAGGCCAGAAATCTATCCAGACTAACTCCAGTTAGAAGGGATGCCAATGGCAAGGACGGACAGAGGTCTCAGAGGAATTCAGGAAATACCGAATAAACACAACTCAGGAAGATAAAATGCTATAGTCTGGAATCTTCAATGTCCCCTAAAATCTTGTGTGTTAAAGGTTTGACTGCCAGGCTGTGGCATTCCTGGGAGGCAGAGGAATCTTTTCTAAGCAGGTGAGGCCTAGCAGAAGGAAGTTAGGCAAGCAGGGATATTAGGGTCCTGGCCCCTTCCTCACTTATTCTTTGCTCCCCAGTTACCATGAGGGGAAATCTTCCTCGCCATGCAATCCCAGCTCCATGAAGTACTAAGCCTATACCCTGCTACAGGTCCAAAGTAACTAGGCCAAGGGGCTATGAACTGAATGGCTCTGAAATTATGAGCCAAAATAAACCTTTCTTCCGTATAAGTTTGCTTTTCTTGGGTGTTTTGTCACAGCAGTGGAAAGTTGACTAACACTCAGGAAACTTGGGGACCAGTTACTCTCATCCCCTTCTCTTGTGATTTCTATTTCTTTGCAGAACTACTTCATCTACATTTCCACTGTTCTTGACCTGTGTGTACTTGCATTCTCTCAAAACCTGTAATAGCTGCTTAACTTCACTTCATGATTTCTTCTTCAAGTGGCCATCATCAATCTGTTGAGTGTCTCTGTTCCCTAACTGTAAACTGCTTGTTAGAGAAATCTAATCTAATGTGGTTGACTTTTTTCAGAAAGTCTCTGAGACATGGGTGTTTGACTGTGGACCAAGTGACCTGGGGAAAGAGGCATAACTCCTTGGTTCCGATTTAAGGCAGAAGACACGAACTATAGGCAAGGTGTGTGGGGATACATACTACTAGGACACATTCTCAATAGGTTGTGAGATTTTTGAGGGCTAGGAGAGTGACCTCGGGAGTATATACAGCAGAAGCTCTCTTCCCTGGACTCCACTTAGCTGACTCCCCACATTCACTTCCACTATCCTTTCCCTCTGTAAAACTTAATCACCAGATGCTCAGGCTGTAAGGAAGTCTCTCTGCCAAGAGGTTGCCCTCCATCTATGGTCTCCATCACCAGTGGAGCTGTCAGCTGTGAGCTTGCTAAAGCTCAGTCTCGTTTGTTCCTACACCTGTGTATAACAGTGGTGCTGAGTGAGTCACTAAGGATATGATTGATTCCAGAAGGACAACACAGAACTCCAATCAACTGATGCAGCATCAAAGCAAAGGTCTCTGTCTTTTATGAAAAAATTGGCATTTATATAAACTTATGTACCTACATAGTAATTTACATGGATACGTACAATTAAAATATTTTATAATCATTTTTCTCATCCTCTTCAGTAACTGTCAACCATTTAACTGCAGTCAAATTTCATTTCTGCTGCAATTTTAATCCTTCTGGCACACACACACACACACACACACACTAACTTGCTTAGCACCAATACCCAATAATCACTAATCAACCCTTACTCCCTGACAACTTCAAAGGAAGCAAATAGGCCAAACAGTGAGAAGCAATACCCTGGGCCAAAATTATTTTCATGACCCAATATGCCTCAAGAACCGAGCCAATTGTAATAGTTCTGAGAAATAAAATAATGCGATCTCTTGCTTTGAACTCATTGTTAAAATATTTGGCATGCTTTTAAATATCCGCCTAAGCAGCCAAGAACGTGTCTACAGCATTGCCCTACCTCTGCAGAGGGGATCAGCCAAACAACAGAGACAATGTCAAGCAGCGATGGTGGATTCTTTGTCTTCCCAGTTAGCACCATGGGTGAAAGGCCCTCTCTCCACTCATCCACACATCGTGGGAAATATCACGTAGACTCCAAGAGGACAGAGCTCTCATAGACAGAGCAGTGGACAATAACAAGGAAGAAGTGTGCATTATGTGTATTGAACTCTGAAGAATGTGAGCGTCCACAGCCCCCCGGCCCCTCACTGCCGGACCCAGGGTGAGAAGACCTTGGACATCTTCTCTGCACCGCACCCAGTCGCCATTCCTGCACTGGGTCAGGGTGTGTGATCTATGTGCTGGATGTTGCTTCAGGCACAGCAATGACTGAAATGATTGAAGAGAAAAGTCAGAGACTGAATGGTTCCACGTGAGACCTGTACCCACGCCTGGCACGTTGTAAGCACTCAGTAAACACCAGCTATTGTAAGTACTGTGCTCATTCTTAGTACAATTGAACAATCTAACTCGGGTTTCTTAAAATCTATCCCTTGACTCCCATTCCATATGCACCTGTTAGCCACCAAAGTCCAAAAAGCTCACTTCCTGCTAGCTTTCTCAAGACCCGTCCATGGGACCCCAAAACACAGAACTCTTTGTGTTTATGACCTCCCCCCTTCCTAAATGTATTTGAAAATCGCAGAGGAAGTCAAAGCTCCAATGTTGTATTAAAATATGAATAACTGATACCCCACCTCCCATCCTAGGCTAGCAGTAAAAGAAAGCGCCCTCTTCAAAGGTCTCCAGCTCTTTCCAAATCAGTGGACCCAAAGGAGAGCTGCGGTTAATCTGATGGTGCCTAATTCCCGCGTGGTGAGTCGCCATGATCCTTCTGGGGTGTAAAACAGGAACCCGCCACACTCGGATTCCCTTGTTTTGCTCTGCTATTTTTCACCCTCCTAACCTGCAACTCATTTATCATGCTTGGTTTTTACTGTCTATTTCCTCCATGACAACTAAGTTCTTATGAGGGAAAAGATGTTGTGTTTATCAGACCAACACCTAGCACACCGAGGTATTAGGCACTAATGAATGAATGGATGGATGGATGAATACCCATAGGAAAAAGCTGTTGGCCAATCTTGGAAGGGTCCTGTGGCCCTCGGCAAGCGCTCCAGAAAGTTCGACCAACCACACGTGGACAATTGAGGGAGATTTTGTTTTTCACACAAACTGGGAAGGGAGTGGAGGTAGGGGGGTTTCCAGCCCTTCTTCCCTGCTGAGGAAGCCGGGCAACCACCCCAGAGCAGTGTCGCTTCTGCTTTCTAGAATATTCACTACGTGTTGTGGCTGGTCTTGTTTCCATTCTTTTGGCCACCCTGTTCCCGGGGTTTATATTGTGTGCCTGTTCTTCTGACATCCTGGCTGCTGAGAATAAATAAACCGAAGGACTGAATGCGAACACACACACCCACACACACACACACACACCACGCGCGCCCAGGGCACAAACAGCCGGCAGGGCCTTGGCGGCGCCCCCTGCAGCAGGCTCGCAAGACCGCGTCCCTCCCTTCTGTCCCCGCCCTGCACCCCGAGCTGCGCGCAGTTAGCCTGCAGGCGGAGGGACGAGGGACTGCCGAAGGCGGGGCTTTGCGGGGTCCCAGCAGCAGCGCGAGGCCAGGCGGGTGCGGGGAGAGCACACGGCACGGCGCGCGGCCAGGCTGAGGGGAGCGCGACCCGCAGGAGCCGCACACCCCGAAGCCTGCCTCCCTTGGGGCTTGCGAAGGTCACCAGCATGCAGGCTTTTTGAGCGGGGGGAGTGACCAGCCCCACAGCGGGGCCCCAGTGCTTTGTCCCTTCCCGTGGTCCTGTGGTCCTCGGCGCCCACTCCAGCCCTTCTCTTCCCCCGGGCCTTCTCTGGCGCTCCAGCCTCCCTGGTCCTCACCCGCGGTGAGTTCCTGCAGGGCCCCGCAGGTCACAGGGCATCTCATGTCTCCCCAGGAAACTGGAAACCAGAGAGAGCCTTAAGCTCGCTGCCGTGGCTCCGCAGCTGCTGCTTTTTTCTGATTACAAAGACCTTGTGTGGTTTCTGCTGTGTTTAGCCCAAAGCGGTGACCCTGGCCAGCCACTGATTGCGTGACCTCAAGGAAAGCTTTCCAGGCTCATTTTCTCGTGTACAAAACGAGATTTCTAAGGTCCTCGCAGCTTTTCCATTCGGGGACTTTCCAAGGAGCAGCAGAATTGGCTACCGGGTAGCACTGCTCTGGCCATGCCGCGTCCGGCTCAATGTGCACTGTTGCTGGGTCAGGCTGGGTGGCCCCGTGGCAGCTGGCAGGGAGACGGGCCAGCAGGGTATGGCCCCCATACACGTATGACCACCTGGTACTGACTGGGGTAAAAGAAAAAAACAATCCCTTTTGCTGTAAATGTAGCTCGGAAAGGAGGAAGTTTTTTTTGCTTTTCGTTCTTTCCAGAAAGACTTTTTGCTAGGAAAATGATGAAATCTAAAAACAGGAGCATCCAGGCAGAGCTCACATCCTAGCAAGTGCCTTTAATAAAGTGAAGGCGATGGCTGGCAAGGGTTAGGCAGCCTTGAGGTCGGGTCCTTTCCCCCAGCTGAATCAGGAAGAGAAGGGCCCAACGCAATGCCGCGGATGTGGCCTTTCCCGGAATCCAAACGGAGGAGAGAACCTTGTGGGCTTCATGACCATTCACAGACCGACTTCACTTTACCTGCTTTGGGGCTGTCTGGTCTTGGAAAAGCTGAACTGCTCTGATTCTCCATTTTTTTTCCTATTCAGGGGGAATAATAACTGCTCTCTCATTGGGTTGAATGAATACGAAATGAGAATAAACGTTTGTCATTAAATTCTTAATGATAAATACATAATTTACTCCTGTTAGTTTAAGCGTAATAGTTTATGAAGGGATACCGAGGGGACCAGGAAGGCCAGGGAATCAGGCTTGGAGGCCACGAAGCCAGGAAGCCTTCCCAGATGGCACCTGCCACGACACTGGTACCCGACGCTGTGCTGTCTGTCACTGTGAGGCCCCTAGTGGGGCTCCTACCTCCGCAGCTTCTGAGAGCCAGACTTCTCAGGCTACCTCTGCGCCTTGCAAATCAAAGGCTCATGGGACCTATTAGTACCTCTTACCCTGCAGGAATTCTCTGGTCTGGGAGGTCTCAGCCTTTCCAAACGATTTTTCAGCATCTTATTTGATTCATTTGAGACAGTATTCCATCTGTTTTTGAAACTGATTTTTGCCCCTGGGTAAAATTCAGCTTTGCTTCTTCTTTGGAGCAGAACAATGTGACCTTGGCAGGAGGATGAGCTTTTCCTACAACCTCGCCACTTCTTCCTTCTTCCCCTCCTAGCCCAAGTTACTGCCTCGTGTCTCCCACAGCCCAGGCTATCTTTGGAACACCCCATAAATTCTCACTTCTTGTCTGAGTCAAATTTGTGTTACCAGCTGAGCCACCACCTGGCTGTTCTTTGACTGGATGCCTTGAGGCCTTGACGGGTGGTTCCCTGCCCTGGCTACGCATTAGAATAAAGCTGGCTGGGGCTGGGCCTCGGAGAATCTCATTTAATCGTTTTGACTGAGCCCAGGTGTGAGTATTTTTAACAGCTCCCAATTTTGTTTATCAGAGGAATAATCTTTTAAAATTCTATCAAAGTGTTGCCTCTAACACTAAAAACTTTAAGGAGTAAAAATTGAAAGTATAATAGCAAATGAGAATAGAATACTATACACTCACTCACTCGTATTTATCTGCAAATGTAACTTTTGAATTAACAATTTTGCAAATAGAGGCTGTGAATTTTAGTCTTTTTGGATGTTTCAGCTTCTAGGTTTGAAAGTCAGGTGAATTCCTCTGAGGTCATTGTTATCTATTGAGATCGAATTTAAATAGAAAAGAGGAGGGGACTCAAAGGGGTCCTTATGGGGTGGAACCCCATACCTGGTAGTCCAGTTTCCTAACATAAGTGAGGAATAACAAATTCTAAATTTTGCTTAGAATTTAGAATTTAGTTCCAAAGTTTCGTTCCCTCAAAACCATGAATCATCCGATGGCAAAGTGACTAGTTGAGAATGTTGACAGCTGTGAGAATGCCAGGGTGTTTGTTACCATCCCTGGCTCCACCCAGCTCTTGTCAATTTCCTCTTCTGTTTATCACTCTGAACTATCAAACATAGTGCTAAGAAATGAACAGAAGGAAGGAATCAGTTGGACTTCACTGATAGAATAGGTAAAATGCTAAAGAACAATAGGAAAATATGGAAATAACATCTCAACATGACTCAGTCTACATGTATGAATCACGATGTTGGAGGTTGTGGGATGATAACCACAGGAACTACTGATATTCTATTATAGCTACTGTGCTATTGAAAAACCATGAGAAGACTTCCCAAACTGTCATTTGGTATACAACCTGGCAGAAGTTCAGACACTAAGGAACAGAAGGTCCCCACCAATGGTAGACACTTGTCATTCTTTTTTGTCCCATTAGCATCTCAGTTGGAATCACCCACCTCCCACGACAGGGGCTAAGAGTATCAGACACTCTGCCTGCTGCTGCTGTGGCTGGGCCATTGGACAGCCACCCCACAGTCTCTGCCAATCGCACACAAGCCCCAGACTTAGAACTCAGTGATCAGAAGAGACGCTGGCGGCTGCTAAGTTTAGTCATCAGATGCAGCAGTGGTAGTGATTGCACAGGTACAGCCAGCAGCCAAGGTATTGGGGACAGATGGCAACATCGGGGTGCAATGCTGACAGTGGAGAAGACCTTGCAGGCCAATTCTGTACTCCGAAGGAGCTCATTTTGGAATTGCTCAGTTCTATGAGCTTCCCAATAGCCTTTCAATTACAACTTTCTTTCCTCCTTAAGTTGCCCTGTATTACTGCACCAGACACTTGCCTCTCTGCCTTGATCCTTGCCCTTCTTAGGTCTGTGCTATGTTGAGCAGCTAGAGTTTCCTGTAAACACATGGATTGTGGCCTAACATTTTTCAGCTCAGCCCCCTGGCATCCTGCCCTACTTAGAGTAAAAGGTAAAGACCTCTACAGTGGCCCTATACAGCCCCGCCCCCTCTGCCTGTCTGAGTAGAGGCTGAATACCAAGGACTCCCTGGTTTTGCATTTTGAAGACTGTTTTGATCTTTGTCAGTTCAAAGGGGCCAAGAGGTAACCTGTAATCAACATTGGTAGTCAGAAATGTTGATCATGGAACAACTACTTAAGACCCTTTTAGGAAGAGTTGAACAGTGTAATTATGTTAATGGTAATAGCGGCTACATCTATTAAGCTCCTACCAAATGCCAGGTACTTCTTTATAGGCTTTATGTGGATTATCCCATTTAATCCTCACAGCAGATTTATAAATAGACACTATTTTCTTTTTTCCACTTTATAGATAAGAAAAAAGAGAAGCTAACCAATTTAGCAAGGGCCATATACCTATAAAGACTTCATTTGAGCATTTGGTTATTGTTTGAAGATGAGAAAAAAGTAGCTATTTGTCTATCTTGTATTCTAAAAATTACCCTAAATGACCCTATAGAACTGTAGGATGCCAGACCTGCTGTCAGAATATTAAGAGTCAGATGGGGTTTGTTATAGTGTGGTCGGTCACATAGCCCCCACTAAAGCCTCATGTAGTCATGGATGGGGTTGAGTCTGGCATTCGTGATTGGTTTGTTGTTTGGCACTGGAATTGGCGATATGAGTGCTGCACCCACCCAGGGGTGGAGCTGACATACAAGGGCGGGAGGAAGACATGTCTCTCTCTTGCTGTTTGTCTTGCTGTTGCAGCAGCCATGAATGGCTCCCCCGCCATGCCACGCTGCCTTGGAGCCAACTGAGTATGGACTGAAACCCCCGAGAACTGTAAGAAATAAACCTTTCCTTCCCTAACTTTGTGTGTCGGGTATTCTGTCTCAGTAGCAAGTGAAAAGTAACTAAGACAGGGTTTAAACACCTCTTTCGCAACACTGTCTACATGACTATAGGCCAGTTACCTCTCCGAGTTTAGAATTCCTCTTTTACAAAGGGTAAAGTCATACACTCCTTACAGAGTTACATGATTAGATATCACTATGCACAGAAACACTTAATGCAATGTCTGGCCCTGAGAAGGCCCCTAAGAAATGGCATTATCATTGCTATTACTGTTGTCAATGTCATGAAAGGAATTCAGGGTCCATCCTGCTGGCTCCTTACCTCCATACTTGTGAATGTCCACACTTCTGCATCTCAGACAGTGGTTAGAATCAGCTGGTAGCAGTTTACAAGTGCAAATCCCTGAGTCCCAGCCCCAGAGATTCTAAGTTACTAGATAGGTCTGGAAATCTCACTCTAGGCTGGCAAAGTGACATTCTTAACTGCAAGAGATAGAGCACCTCCACCTCCTATTTCTTACAGCTTTGCTGCTCCTGTGTGCTGCCTAAAATCCTCCTCCGAAGCTCGCGTCTCCCAGCAGTGCTGCCTAACGGTCCAGGAGTGGCCTCTGGAGTCCCACAGCTGCGGGCCTTGAGCAAGCACATGGACCTGGCTGTGTCTCACTGTCTTTATCTGTGAAATTGGCACAACAGTAATTCCTACCTCATGGGGACAAATCAAGGCTTAAAATACGTAAAACAATTAGAATTTAGCATAGATAAGGTTAAATAAAGGTAAACTTTTATCATCATAAAAGTCAACTTCCCATTCTTTGATCTTCTGTTGATGGAAACAAAACATTACAAAAAAGAAAGAGAGAAATTTAATCCTCCCAAACTTTGCAAACAAGCATCCCTGGTCCATCTTCTCCACTGAGGGAGACGCACACTGAACCCACTCCTGCTAGGGCCTGGGCTGCAGGTGGCCAGGCCTGGTGAGCACTTCCAGACACACCTTAGACCATGTTCCGTGGGTGTGAATTTTGGAAGTGTTTCTTGATAGCTAAATTAAATCTTACAGTTCAGAATTCCAAGTTTTCTGCTATGGAAAGAAGAGAGCAAACATTCATCTCCCCAGCCACTTTCGTGATCTGGTAGTTTCTTCCACTTAACACTCCCAGCTGCCCAAGCCCTCAGCGTGTCTCACCTGCCTGGAATCAGAGCTCACTCTGGGCACAGCCACTGCCCCGAGGAGAGAGGCCTCCTCTAACTACACAGCACGAAGCTCCCTACAAGTCCCTGAAGCACCCAGATGAGCACACTGACCCCCTGCCACTTCCTCTGCCCTGGCCCCCTGTCTTTCAGGGTCTAATCAACTCACTTACTCTTCTCCTTTCCTCTTGTTCTATCTGGAAGACAAGGCAAAGAGATGGATCTGAATAAACGGGAAAGGAACAAGAACGTTAGCCACAGCCTCCAAAATTTCCTAGAGTGTGGCTATTGGTGAGATCCCTGACAAACGCTTTTTAGGTCATTAAGTGAAGGTTTCCCGCCCTCCCTGTAAAATCCAGTCATTACACAGAGACTGCTGCTATTGAATGAGTATGAGTAAAATATAGTACGATTTTAAAAGAAAGAAGAAGGAAGAGAAAAACTTCCATGAGACCAGATCTCACATCCCTTGATCTTTCTGAGAGGAGAGCCTGGGTCTTTTCTTCGCTGTCATTTTGTTATTTTGATTTTGAAACTTCCACTGCTCCCTTGGCTTCCAAGTGAACTGCTGTCTGCCCTGTGTTCCCCCAGCCCCGTCGCCACCTCTATGAATGGCTCTTAGAGCTAGAAGGACTTTGAAAATAATCTTGTCCAATCCTTCCTTTGGTTGAAGAGGAAAAAGAAGTCTAGGCCATGCTGTGAGAGGCTCTCAGGACTCAGAGTCCTGGAACCGCGGAATCCCCTGCTCACGCCCTGCTCACTCTGACTCACCCCTCCTGACTCACCAGGGCCTGGTCCACCTTTCAGTCTCAGGACAATAAATAGCTCAGGAGGCAGATACTCAATATCCTGTCTGCTTTGAAGTCGGGGACAATCCCACAGATCTCAGCCAAGAGTGTTCTTTCCCAGAAGCACTAAATGAACTTACCCTTTGTCCAATCAGCAGTTCAGCCAGCATATGATCAGGGAAGGGTCCCATTGTTGAAGATAGTTCCTTTCTCCTTCCTCAGCCTGGGTGCCTGCCGTAAGTCTGACATGCAGTGGAAACAGGTCCTGCATGTGTACAACCTCATCCGAAAGCCTTCTCTCTCCCTGGCACTGCCAAGGCCAGAACACTCTCAGTCCTTTTCGCCCTATTCCCCACCCAGAAGGAAAGGGCCCCCACAAACACTAGCTACACTAAGCACCCACAATAGGTAAACATTCTGGCTGCGCATGATGGATTGAGGAAAGACGGGGTCCCCCTTCACAGTCCCTTGGAAGCACAGCCCTGGACTCACCCCCACCTTCCCCTCCTTCCTGCCCATCTCAACTGTTGAAACTGCAATATACTTAAGAAATCCTTTGCTGAAACTCTATTCTCGCAATAAGCTAATTCACATCTTTTTTCCCCACACAGTTCTTTACGTTGCCTACTCCCATTTTATTCTTGAATTTTTATTGGTTAGTTTGGAATTTTTTTTGTCAGTGGTAGGGAAAGGCAGGTGGGATTTCATTACTTTAAGAATGAGTCTCACTCTCATCTCAATCTCTAAAATTGTCTTTGTCAAAGTTCATTTTCTCCCCTCTCCACCCTGACTCATCTACTCCCCAATGTCAGTACTTGAAGGTTTCACTGATTTTTACTTTTATTATTGTTTGTGGGTTTTATGTCTTGTTTCTTCCTTTTTTTGTGGGAGGACTGATGGTTTTAAGTCAGGGAGTCTACCTTCATCTCCATTCCTGAAACTGTCTGCGCCTGAAATTATGCCTCCTCTAAACCTCGAGAGTTTCGGGTACCCTCCAAAGTGTCAGCACCATGCTGGTCTCTCAGCATGCGAGCTGGGTTATCTTCAGCCTTTTCCACTTTTCCCTACTTGCTCACTCCCAAGAACTTCCACCTTGTAACTAGAAGCTTTGTATTAGTCATAAATTTTAGAAAGAATTGGCATGAATTCCAGTCAAGATGGTACATGTACTGTGAATTCAAAATTTGAGGTTTTGTTTTGCACCAAGAGCATTGCTATGACTTGAAAAACAGAAAAAAAGAAAACCAAAAGACATGGCCATGTTCAAACAGGATAAATATCTCAATGTCCTATAATCAAAAGAGGAACAAAAAGTGAAATATGGGGACACTAGAGTCTGAACCGAGAGTGAGCCAGGGTGGAGACAGAGTTGTGGCTCCTGTGGGGTCACAGGTTCTGAGATGGGGACAGAAGCAAGGCCACCTTTGGGTACTGTCTTAAGTCACTTCGTTCATCACTCAAGCACAATACTTGGCACCCACAAAGTAAAGGAGGGGAGGCTTTTTTGAAGTCACACTTTTAGTCCCTGGTCAGCTGGCTCCCAGCAGGAAAGCAGGACAGAGACTGATAGCAGAGGAGAGCAGCGCAGGGCATTGGAGGCAGGAAGCTGGGAGAGGAAGAGGAGGAGCTGAAAGGGAGACGCACCTTCCTGAGTCACACCTACAGGGGTCTGTCTCTTCCTACCAGGGCCCACTTCCTAAAATCAGATTTTGCTACAATGCCCCATAATCCAATCACCTTTCAAAAACCCCATCATTGAGAGCATGAGCATGAGGCTTTTAGGGGACATCTAGATACAAACCATAACAGGTACAGTGCATAGTCTCTTCTGAAGAGACAGCACGGGGAAGCCATATTGGGACCACATCTCTTACCCCAAAACTACTGATTGGACCAAGAATGGACACCTTTCCAAAGGCATCCAAGTGTAGCTTCCATAAGGCATCAAGAATGGAAATTTCTACCAAACATAAAAGAGTTGGCTCCATAAGATTCTTGTTTCAATGAAACTGAATTAGAAAATATGTGAAGTAAACAGTTTTCAGTGGGAGCTGAAGCTGGAAGATCTTCAGGTAGGAAGGAAGCAAAGTCTGGCGGATCACAACCAAATCAAAGCCACGAGGAAGCAAAAACTCAGGATCTTACTCTGTTTTCACTTGCCATAACAAAATACCTCAGACCAAGTAATTTATAAAGAATAAAACCTTGGGGCCTGTGGGACCGGCGTGGACTCCAGGGAGAGAAAGAGGCCTGGGGCTGGCAGCCTGACCATCTCTTTGGAAGATGACAGTACTAATGTAGTAAAATGGGGGATTCTCTTCTGTCTTGTTTTCGAGGCCCAATATTGTTCTCATTGTTTTGCTTTATTCTGATTAATTTTTTTGGCCTTATTTTATACTGTGTTTTTACTGGTATTATTTCTTTTTCTTTTTTTTTAAACTGGTATTTTATTGGTATTATTTCTTTTTCTATTTTTTTTTTGTTTGATTTTACTATACCTGTTGGAATGGTCAACTATTCTGAAAATAACAAGATATACTATAGTAGTTTTCATAGTATCTTTCTTTGAAGTTCTGTACCAGTCCTACTGCTTTGTTTTGATTGACTTTTGTTCTGTTATGTTTTGTTGGATTTTACTATCTATAAAATAAAAAAATAAATAAATAAATAAATAAAGTTAAAAAAAAAAGAATAAAACCTTGGCTGGAGATTTAGCTCAGTGGCATAAGTGCCTGCCTGGCAGGAGCGAGGTTGTGAGTTCGATCCCTGGTACAAAAATAAAATAAAATAAAATAAAATAAAATAAAACCTTATTTGGCTTATAGCTGTGGAGATTGGGAAGTCCAAGAACATGGCACCAGCATCTGGTGAGAGTAACATAGCAGATGGCTTTACATGGGGAGACAGAGCATATGTGCTAGCTCAAGTTTTTCTTCTTTTTCTTATGAGGCCACCAATGCTATCATGGGGACATAAACCCCATGACTTCATCTGATTCTAGTTACCTCCAAATACCATCAACACCTCCAAATGCCATTAATATGCAAATTTGGGGATTAAACTTCCAACACATAAACTTCTGGCGTACACATTGCAGTCTGAGATAGTAAGACTACCTGCGTTAGAGAAAAGCTTTAGAATGGAGGATAAAGATGCCACTTAGTAGCTACAAGAGGAAACCAAACCCACAGAGATTTGCCAGACAAGAAAAGGAAAACTCTATAACTCCTACTGCTGAGATTCAGAAAAGAGCTCTGGGACCAACTCTGACTTCAGCCTCAGCAGGACTGCACTCCACAGTCACCCCGTCTTTCCTGACACTGTTGCTTAGTTTCTCCTCAGCTTCCAGAAAGCTTGGCCAGGGCTCAGACCTCTACTTTATCAGCTCACATGTGTCTTCATAACTGTTTCTCTTCCTCATCTCAGTTACTCTAACTTCGTTAAAAGAGATTGTTCCTTGCAACCAAGAAAGCCAACTGAAACTTGTGTGAGGTCACTTCATCCTGGGAAATAGGATTAACATTCCCATTTTACAAGTGAAGAAACTAAAGCTACAAGATACTACACAGTGGGATCACAAAGCTACTAGGTTGATTGTTCATTTATTTCCCAGCCTTCCTCTGCTTTGCTGGACCATGCAAGCCACATTTCCCAGATTGCCTTGCTAAACGCACTTCTGGTTCACCAAAAGTTTCACTGGAAGGAAATTAAAGAGCAGGAGGATGAAGAAGCCAGGGTCTTTCTCCTTCTGTATTTTCAGAAGCCTCTTTGGCAATGGCTTGTCCTTGCCTAGACCCTGAGAACAGACTTTTTACCTGTTTCTGGCTCCCTGCAGGCCTAAGAGCAGAAGCATTTTCCTATTTTTATTAACCTTTTGGTGGCCTTATCATCTCTTGGTTAGCATTTCATCCTTTTAAACCCATTTGCAATCAGTTCTCCATGTTAATTTTTATCTATTAACTAGCTCTGTTTCCTAAGTGGCCCTGACTAACAGAGTGGTCACTATGAGGCTGAATGAGGATGTGGAATTCCAGAACCCACACTCTGCAAAGACCACATTGTATTTGACAATTAAATCACTAGTGTTGTTTCCCCAAGGGCAAGAAGCAAGAAGTCTTCTCACACTATGTTTTCTCTCATCATGGCTGTGAGATGACTTTATAATGCCACCACTCCAAAGACCAAGATGGGGCTGGAGGAGTTCCTTTCCCCAGGTGCCACATTCCTGTATCCTGTTCTCATCCTGCTCCTTGAATCCTTAGAATCAGTGTAGTGAGTCCTTTATTCCTACCAGATGAGGAATTCCATGGCACCCAGCATGTACTGTTGTGGCAGGTTGAACTTCCAAATTGCTCTATTGGCTTGCATTGTTTGGAAGCAAAAAGTAATTGCTTCCTCATGCTCTTGATTTTCTACTCTTCTTCTAAGCTTCAATTCTTGGAGACACTGTCCTTTTAGGATAATCCGCCCTACTTGCACTCCCAAGTATATTTACTCTCTTTCTTTCATCTGTCTCTCTTCCTCCCTCCATGCCTACAATGGATTCCTAGATTTCTAATTATCTAACCTCTACAACCAGGAAGAGTCTCCTGTGAAAGATTATGTATTAATATTCCTGTACTGATCATTTATCATGGTCCATGTCACCACTGAGACCCACGTCATCTGTTCAATGTTGCACTAAGGTCTGGCTTACTGCTTTGTACTGAGTGCACAGATGCCTGGAAGAAGCTGAATATCAGATTTTTCAAAATTGTATGCTTTGCTGGAAGGAGCAAAAGATTCACATCATCTTTCCTGCAAATTTAAGAAGAATATTTCCTTAATTGCGAATACCTCCTCCACCTGGTCTCAGGCTTATAAACACAAAGTTTAGTCCATTCATGAACAAAGGTGTGTAATTTCAGCGTTTAATTAACAAGCATGTGATGGGAAGTACATTAAACTGTTGAGGTTTGTACTATACAATATCCATACTACTGAAGAGTGATAGTCTATGTTTCATAGACCACAGTTGAACAATCTGTGCGATCACTTGTAAAAATAACCAAGTCTTGTTACAAAAATAGGTGTTATCTTTGGCATCTCCCTCCTCCAGCTACCACCTCCTACATCCCAGCTGTCTCCTAATCTTATGGGAGTTTATGTTTCCCCCCCAAAAATTGAGTGGTTTCTCTGTTCATTCCTTTTCTCTCTCTAAGGAAATCTCAACATTCACAGGGACTAAAATGGACAGCCATATGTCACAGAGAATAAAATATTTCTTCCCAGTCCCTATCTTTAAGCTAAACAAGAAGACAGACATTTTACTCAGAGAGAAGGGTGAGCTGCCTGAGGAAGAAAGGTCCCTCACCACATCTAGCCCCACTTTGGTAGCTAATGCCTGCTCACCAGTCAGCCTTCAGAAAAATGGGGCATCCTCAGAAAAAGAGTCCACCCTGAGCCCAAGTTATGGCCTTCTGCTGTGTGTTCACTTGGAGTTGCTATCCTGTCCTTAATAGTAACTGCCTCAGCTCCTAAACACATTCTCATCTCCATCCTAGATGATGACTGTCTACTCCAGGAGTCTGTAAGATCTACGAATAGGTATGTCCCAAACTGTATTTTATGAAAGTGGAGGAAGAAGGGGATCCTATGGCAGATGAATTTGGGAAATATTGAATTAAACAAAGTTAAGTGCCCTTATTACTTTTCTCGTCGCCGAGACAAAATACCTGCCACCCACAAGTTAAAGCAGGAAAGGTTTCTTTCAGCTCATAGTTTCTGGAGGTTTCAGTCCATAGTCAACTGGCTCCAAGGTGGCGTGGCATGAAAGAGGGGCATTGCAGAGGAGAAACAGTTCATGGTATGGCAGTCAGAAGGTGGCGGCAGCAGCAGCAGTAGTAGCCTGCCCACTTTCTGTCCCTTATATTCCATCCAGGGACTACAAGCCTACGGATCAGTGCCACCCATACTCAGGGTGGGGCTTCTATTATCCACAATTTTAATCTGTGTATCACCCCCTTCATCCACACTCCCACACCCTAATCCAGTCACCTTCGAAACTCCCCACCTATGACCACATGAGGCTGTGGGGAGATACCTAGTTACAAGCCATAACTTCAAGCAAATTTTGTTGGAAGACTCTTTTAGAGCCTTTAAAGGGCTAAAAGATATACTTCATCGCCAGCATTTGCTGAACTGTATTAACCATAGAACTTTTTTTTTCATATCGTGCACTAACATTAGGAAGAACTAGTATTCTGTACTATAGTTTGAAAAAAGCCCAGATGGAATGAATTACAATTTGGATCTTTACTTCGACATTACGGGGAAGTGGCTACTCACAAGCATGTAGATTTTGAAGGACCTTGGAAGCTGCAGTGAAAAACTGTGACAGAGTTTCAGAGTGAAATGATAACACAGGAAGAAATCACAAGAAAAGGGTTAGTTTGAGGAAGACACCACACATACACACACATACACCAAGTAATGAGAAAGAAAACCAGGTCTGGGAGTAGGCAAGGATAGAGTTCTATTTACAGTAGAATCCATGCTAAGCAAGAGTAGGAAGAGAACCCAGTAATATTCTCCTTTATACTTGAGTAAGAATCAATATGGTATCTGCCACTGAACCAAGACAGAATGGGAGGAATTGTTGACCTTGGGTTTTCTGGTTGACTTTCAGATATAACTGAATTACGTGGCCAACTTGTGCAAGCTAATATAAAGTTCAAAAATGATGCATTTTGAGTTCCATCAGGTAATACTATTTAGAAAAATCTAAATCAACAAACAATAATACAAAATGTATAGTTTAAGTTTTTGATGAAATCTTTAATGGTTGCAGTGAAAATTTATCAGTATTTCTATGAGCTACTATTTTATCTGAGAGGTGGAAATAGATATTTATAAATGTATCTCAGAACTATTTTTTAAATGGAGGAGAAGACATTATAAATAAATGCAGAAATAATCATTCCAAGTTTGGAGGCGAGTAAGGTAAGATTTAAAATCTTACTGTACTGAAGATTGTTTTTTAGAGTCAATTTAATGTGTAAAGATTTTCACTTTTATCCAATTCACAACAAAGCACATGATTACATATGAACAATAGGAACTCAGAATGGAAAACTTGTTTTGAAAATCAGCTAACATTAAGTTTTCTACTTCAATCAATCAACTCAGATGACTTTTTAGTGCAAATTCTCAAAACAGCATCAAGTAAAACTTTCCTTTTGTATATAAAAAGAGAGGACATAAAGTGAGTTATTAGAGAACTAGAGACTTTGAAATGTTTGTATTTTGCCAAAAATAAACAATTCCCAGTTTAAGGTAGAATATTCCCTGCAGACACTGGGAATACAGGTACAGCATAGCACAAAGGCAAAAGGAAGATGGGAGTGTTTGGAAATTTTGGCTTTCCTGAGGTTATCTTTTATGTCAACCCCAGAATCTACCCTCCATTTTTATGACAAGAGGTTGAATTCCAAAGGATGACCACTGTTTGAAATGATTCATACATCTGACACTTGGGTGCAAAAGTAGAAGTTACATAGCCTGGAAAAAGGAATGGTTACAAAAGATTGCTTTCAGCCTCTGGGTTCCTAAGACCAAGCCTACTTCACCAAGTTCTGAGTGGAGCAAACTAAATCCTAGGTGAAAATTCAGAGAAGGAGTCATCTGGAATGGGATACAACAGCATCCCTGAGGCAAGAAAGGCTGGCTGGACCTGGTGACCAAGCAGAAACCCAGTCCACCTTCTCAAGTTGCAGCTCCCCATCTGCTTTTCCAGCTTCCCAGCCTCAAGGGATTCCTTTAACCCTGCCTTTTGGGTAGGTCCAGCAGTCTGCCTCAGTGACCAAAGCTCTGTGCTCTGTCCACTCTTAGCCTTTCAGAAAAACCACCTGGGCTTCCTGGAGTATTTCAGAACATAAGAGCTCTTTACTGCCCCTCCCAGAAGTGTGTGTGGTTGTGTACAGTGTATGTGTTCTTGAGTTCTTTGGTGCAGGCTGTTGTGTGAGGCCTTTGCTTTGTAGAGACACAATACCAGCCACTCTTTCCTGAGGTGATGGTAGAGAGACACTGAGACCAGTAAGTACCTCTCTTGCTACTCAAAGACTGAAAGCTCAGAGTTTACACTGGTCTCTAACAGGTTCCAAATCAAAGGCTCCAGGCGTTAACCATGCTCCGGGAACATACACATCACAGCCGGACCCTGCTGTCAGCACCTCACTGCTCACCCATTTCACTCTTACCTCTTTCATCTTTTGGACATTTCCAGTCTTCATCCACATGTGCCTCAGACTGGCTTCTCCAATCATCCAAGCACACCTGCGACTAGACCCAGCCTTGCGGCTCTATGCAGTGTCAGAAAAGTTTCTTAAGTCCCAGAAGTCATAGCTGCCTTAGGCCACTCTTTGTCCTTCCAGGAGAGGCAGACAAGACACCTTTTAGGATACAGCCTTTTCAATAAGAGGTATCTTTACCTCTGTCTTTGATGGAAGGTCTCTCTCTCTAGGTCTCTGTCTTTCTCTCTCTCTCTCTCTCTTTCTGTCTCTCTGTCCCTCTCTCTGTCTCTCTGTCTCTGTCTCACTGTCTCACTGTCTCTCTCTATCTCTTTCTTTCCTTCAATGTGCATCGATAATTTGATTTTCAGCCTTATGACCAGATCTAAGACATCCTTTGGTGTTCGCTATGGAAACCACTGCTCTCTAACCTCTTGCATGCCCCTTTGAAGAAACTCAAGGCTCTTTCTTCCTCCTCTTAGACTCAGCCTTCCTACACAACTCAAAAGTTGGAGTAGGTGAAACTGAGCTTGGAGTCATGGGATTTGAACTTGACCTGTATTTCTACTCCCTCTACTTTGTCTTTCCAACCCAAACTCCTTTCCTAGACACCCTAGACCTTTGGGTTTGACATCTCTTCTATAGGACAAGTTGCCATGGACAGAGTCCTTCCAACTCAGCCCACAATCATTTTACCTCTGCATAACTAAGCTGTCACTAAGGATAAAACTGGTATCTCAGCCAGACTCTGTCCAAACCAGAGTTGAGATTGGACAGCTTCTCTGCCACGGTCCAATCCCAGAGACAGGGCAAGTGGCCTCTACATTGTAGTGGGCCTTGAACTTCCTTAGTATTGTCAGGGCCTTTGCTTAGTCCCAGGGCAAGCAGTGATTATTAATTTTATTATCATGGTTCAGTTCAAGAAAGTTTTACATCTTTAGAGCCTACATCTTACTTCATTTAGGCATATGTACTCTTTCATTGTGGCCTATAATAATGAATAAGCTAAAAAGGAAAGAGAAACTGCACCAAATGTTAATATTCATGTGTTTGAGAAGCAGCAGCGTGGACACAACTTCCAGCTCTTTCGTCCTGCATGGACCCATGGACCCCGAGGTGAAGAACGGTGGCTGTGTGCCCTCCACAGCCTGTGTCCAGGGACGGAGCCACACTGAACACAGTTCCCAGTCCTTCTTCACCTTCCTCCACAGCTCCAAACTCGGTAGCATTTTGGAGATGGTGGTGAATCCGGCCTGGGCAGAAGCAGCTTTGCCCTTCTTGGTAAAGAGCTGCAAAGATCATGCATGACAGGGAGAGTGTCCTCCTCCTTCTCTCTTGTTCCCACAGGGCCCTACTGTGCACCAATAGGTCCCATGGCACCTGGAAGTGAGATTCCTGGAGGTTATCTCACTTTTCCACTTACAATAATCCTCAAGCTATCTTAATAAGTTTTCAACATTTCAATTCATTTCATTTATCTCTTTCAGATAAGATGGAAAAAGTTTTGAAAATGACCTCGGGGCCATTTGCATCCACTAGATAAGTGGCTGGGTCCAAAGTGTGAGGCTAATGCCTTCTAGCACAATCTTTGGGCATCCCATCAGGGCAATTGTGATCCATCTCACACCAATAGGTTGACTACAGTCTCTTGCAAGGAGTTATCAACTAATTTCAGAATAGAGATAAAAGCCTATGAAATATGCAAAGACTCCTTTCTAATTAAGCAATTCTCTGAACAAATTTATTAAAACTGAGTTTCCCCATTTAGAGCAAGGGTTCCCTATGTCTCCAAGGAGATAGGGTGGTAGGTGGCAAATGAGTTTTTGGTGATCGAATTTGATGATCACCCGTTGGCAGATGGTATTGGGTCCCCTGGCGGGTTATGAAAAGAAAACTTTAATTATGTTTTGGTCTGTCCTCTACAACCCATAACCAAGAGTAGGCTCCAGCCCACGTGAGAATAGCAGGATGTCGCCCCGGCTTCCACTCTGGTCCACGCCCCTTTCATTGCTCGCCCTATCATGGCAATTGCATTTCAGACTGGCTGCCTGCCACTCCCTTGCCTCCCCACCAGCCTGCCCTCAATGCAGCACCTGCAGTGATTCTGTTCAAATGTGTGAGCCCCATAAAGACACACAACTTTTATGTCTTTATGACTTAATTTAAAAAATAAATGTAACTTTGATAAAAGTGAGTCAGCTCATGGAATTTCTCTGATTGAGACCCTCTGATTATTTTGTATCTTGCCCAAATTAAAAGCCAAGATTTTTGGGACCCTCAGGACCCTTTCTCACCTGCCATCTGTCCCTGAGCAATGTGACCTCTCTCTTCCCACCCACCCTTGCCTCTTACTGCTGTCTTTTCTTATGGGCCACCTCCTCAGGGAAACTTCCCTCCCACCTTGTTTAACACCATACCCCTCTAGAGTTGTCTGTTCCTCTCCCTGTCTTAGTTACCTTTCACTCGTTGCCGAGACAAAATACCTGACGCTCAAAATTCGGGAAGGAAAGGTTTATTTCTTAGTTTCTTGGGAGTTTCAGTCCATACTCAGTTGGTTCCAAGGCAGCATGGCGTGGTGGGCCTGCCATTCATGGCCGCTGCAACCACAACTGCAAGGCGTGCTGGCGAGAGGGAGAGAGAGAGAGAGAGAGAAAGAGAGAGAGAGAGAGAGAGAGGAAGCAAGCAAGAGGAAGACCAGCCTTCCTTACACTGTATCTCAACTCCACCC
This sequence comes from Dasyprocta punctata, assembly GCA_004363535.1. Classification (NCBI taxonomy): domain Eukaryota; kingdom Metazoa; phylum Chordata; class Mammalia; order Rodentia; family Dasyproctidae; genus Dasyprocta; species Dasyprocta punctata. The sequence goes on along the minus strand of RJWM01000617.1, from coordinate 73,904 downwards.
CTGGGCGGGTGCAGCACTCACATCATCAATCCCAGCTCTAGACAACAAACCGAACACAAGTGCCAGACCAGACTCAGTACCATCAAAAATATATGAAGACTTGGGGGTACATAGTATTACCCAATACACTTGGAGGTACATAGTATTACCCAATACTCCAAGTACTTTAGCATAATGTATAGTTTGCATGTTTATCCAGTTTATTTTATACTTCCTCCCAACTCCTACTGCCATCCTCCACAAACACTAGAATGTAAGGTTCACAGAGGCAATCATTTTTATTGGTTTCCTCAGTGTTTTATCCATGAGTCCAAGATCAGTGCCTGGATGTTTATTGAATGACCGAATACTTGAAGTCCAAGTCAGCTATTTGGAGGCCATTTGCAAAGTTGATTTGCAGAGGGCAATAAAGGAGAAGAGAACATGCATGAGGGGTGGCAATGACAGGAAGCAAAGCAAAGACAAACTGTGAAGCCCTCAGAGACAGAAATCCCTCAGCTTTCCAGCTCCCAAACCAGATCCCCATTAGCCCATCAGAGAGACATTGAGAAAGGATTGGGCAGGCCAGGTCACGTACTGTGTTGCAGGCTGTTGCAAATCCTCCAGCCTTTGATCTGTTTGGAATTCTAGGCCATCCAAGCAGCTTTTTGACTAGAGGAGTGGCATGATGGTTTTCAGTTTTAGACTCTCCCCCTGATGGTGGTGTGAGAACAGCCAAGAGGAGTATTCATCAGGTTCTCCAGAAAGCAGAGCTGATAGGAGACTGATAGATATAGATATATCCTTATGTATATATTGCATCTTATTCTCTGAGAGAGAGAAAGAGAGCCAAGAGCTTGACTGGAGGAACTTCGAGCAAGAATGGGAGGGTTGGTAGGAGTCCATAGCTCTCAAAGTATTTTAAAATAAATACCTTTGAAATGTTCCTCAAGGTGAGAGAAGGACTACAGCGCATTAGACAAAATGGGTGCTTTAACCCAAAGAGCGGCATTTCTGAATGATAACCATAAAGAGGGTTCAATCCTGTAAATGAATGTTTTAGATGAAGACAGAGCCTCTGCGGTGAGGAGAGCGGCAGTTCAGACTGCAGAGCCATTGGAGTAATCGCCTGCGGATCGCTGAGGGTTCGTCAGTGGGGTGTATATATTTTAAATGTTCAGTTTTCCTAATTACCAGCTCCTGAAGAGTCTTTCTGGATAACTTTCCTATTGAGGGACTACCCGTAAGTACCTCTTGGCCAGCTTCTGTAATGTTCTTAGCACTTATGACTATGAGAACTGTCTCATCTTATATTTAGGTTCTATTTCACTCATTTTAAAACTTCATTCCAATTCCATTGCCCCCCACCTTGCCTGCTCCTGCTGGTCTCACCAGAAGGGTGTTCTACTCAAGGGCGACACTCACAGTCTCCCCAGGGTCAGGCTCCTCCCGCACTGACCCGCTTTCTCCCGGGGGGCCGCATCCTCACGGGAGATGCACGGTGGGAGTCCTCGCAGGGCCGGGTCCCATGGTGTAACCCAGAGGTGGCTGCCTGGAAGCTCCTCGGCTCTTGCCTCTCCACTACCCTTGAACCCCTTTCCTTGGACATAGGGCCCTGCCTCCATACTTTCCCAGGCCCTCTCTCCTTCCCAAGCACAGAACAACTCATCAAACTAGGACTTCGAAGTGCTTAGTGCCTATTGTGCTAGCTCTGGTTTCTCAATTCTGTGGCAATAAAAGGAGGCCCACTTCGCACCTTGAGGTTCTACACCATGGGATGCTTACACCGACAGGAAGCTGAAGCCTGGGGGAGTTAAACTACTGGTCCTACACTTAACCTGGAAAGCTTGGGCTGAAATGCAAATCTTTCTGACTCCAAAGCCATTGGTTTAGCCGTGTTTGGTTGGTGGGGGAGAGGCTACTCTAAGTCTATAAATGATTGGAAGGAAATTGAAAAACTCTCTGTCCAGGGAGTGGCAGGGCTGGCCTGCAGCACAAAGGCTGAGTGGGAAAGAGAAGGACACCAGCCTGGTCCACTGCAGAGGCCCAGCAGCCTCCTCCTGGGAGCCCCCATCGGAGGGAGTTGGCCAGGGAGCTGCCTTTACGGTGATGGCACTGGGGTCCTGGGGAGAACGAACAGGAGAGGAAAGACCATCTTTTGAGATTTTTTTTTAAAGAGAAAAAACAAAAATGATACAAAATTTCAAAGCAAGATAGTTGGAGAGCAACAATGGTTAATACATTGCACATTGTTATCTTCAAAGTAGGTGCTCAGATTATGAGATACAGGCATGAAAAACTGATCAAACAATATAAGCACAAGCCTTTCTTTTCAATGAACTAATAGATATTGAAGATGGGTCCCAAGGAAGAAGAAGAAGAAGGAGGAGGAGGAGGAGAAGGAGGAGGAAGGAGCCCTGGTTGTCTATTTGTGTGAAGGAAGAAAGCAGAAGGTCCTTCTGATTTTCCAAATAGCTCATAGTACCTGGGCTGGTGGAGAGACGAGTGAGGGTCAGCAGGGAGAGTAACGCTTCCAGAAAGCTGAACATAGCAGATCACTTGTGAGAGAGTGAAAAATGAACACCTTCCCAAAGACCCAGAGCCCCCAGGGAGGGGGATTCTCATCCATACTTTTCATATCCAAGCTCAGAGAGAGGGTGTGACTTGCCAAAAGATACACAGCTGGCAAAAACAGGCTCAGGACTGCAATCCAGTTTGCCAGCACAAGTGTCTCACCCACTGCTCCAAGCAGCTGCCTTCTCTGCTGTCCCTTCTGTGTCTCTCTTAGGCTCCATTTGGGGGGACACGAGTAATAGTGAAAGAAGCGACATATGTGAAAACACTTGGGAATAGTGAATCTAGATAGATGCAAGGAAATATTAGTATTAAATGTGGGAATGATTTATTGCAGTAGTCTTTCCAATGATGGCAAGTCATTTCAACTGTCAACTTCCTTGAGAATTGACCAGTAAGGTAGGACAAACATAACTTCTGTTAGATAGAGGAATGCTCAGATTGGAATATGGTAAAGAAAGGGTGTAGAGAAATTATAGAAAAAGCCCATCTGCCCAACTGTCTTCTGAAAGTAAAATGACTGTGAAACAATCTATGGAAGAAACCTGGATCCTATGAAGAGGAGCTCTCAATAATGGTGCTCCATCCAGGCAAATGTTCTCTTGAAAAAAAAAAGTTATTTGTTTACAGAAATAACCCACCCAACCAAAAAAAAGCGTATTTGTCTAGGAAAAATGAAAGCTTCAGGAAGAATTCATCTGACTCTTATCTAAAAGTTTGGCCTAATGTGGGGTCATGTGTGAAAAGAACTATATGAAACCAAAGGGAAAGCTCTGAGTCAGGGAAAACTGTGCCTCTCACTTTCGCCCAGACAGCTGAAGAAGGAAGCAACTCTATTCCACCGCAAGACCTTTTAACAAGAAACCAGGCCGATCATCCTCTCGTTGCTGAGGGCCTTCTGCTGAGGAAATGAACCTGTCTCCTGAGCTCAGAGTGATGTGTTTGTGAGTGACTATCTAAATGTGACCCCTAGTGTCCAACTTGTGTGGCACTCACAGAGGAAAAGCTCAGTAAGGAGAGACTGGAAACTAAAGAACCATGGAAGCTTGAAAGGATTCCAGAACATTCAGTGTGGTGTCCTCATTTTACAAATGACTGATTAAGGCCTGGAAGTCATTAGTTGACTTGCTGAGGGCCCCATACATATTGGCAGAGCTGGAATGGAGCCCAGGTCTCCTAACTCCCACTTCAGTCCTGTTCTCTTGAGAATATTTTCCATAAAATGCAATTGGCTTTAGGTAGTTTGTTGCGGGAGCTACCTAGGGAAGAACATGAGAGCTGGAGTTTATACTACATGGGCCAAATTATAAAGTGAGTGTTGACATCTGAAGCCATGCTAATCAGTAACAGAATTTTAAATTGTTCACATTAGGAAGTGCTATATTTTTCTCCTTTATTTACCACATATGTAAGTTACAGATTATTCCATTTCTTCTCAGCCCCAGGCTCACAGTGATCTTCAAAGGAAAGAAATTATATCACGTAACTGGGGCAATCGGTCAGGATGGAAATCAGATGGACCAGGTCTCCCAAGAGTCCCGGCCGTGAGCACTGTGTCAGCGGCTGTTCTGTTCCATCCATTTCCTGTCTTTCAGCTCGCTGCCTGCGTAATGATGCCAGAGGACATCGTGTCCCCACATACACTGGTCCTCCTACAAACTCGGACATCTAGCTTAGCTGGCTTCTTACTAATATCCCAAAGATTGGGCCACTCACTCCCGCTGACCTCAAGCTCCCATCCATTTCTCCACCCCTCAGTAGAATGCTTGTGCCCCCCAACCTCAATGGAAAAAATCAAAGGCATTCAGCATGACCTACTGAAATTTCCTCTTCTCCACTGTAAAATACCTACCTCTCTTCCTTTTTCAAAAGGAGAAAAATACTCCTTTTCTTCTCAAAGTCTAGACTTCCACTTACCTTTGAGACCCTTTCCAGGATATCAGTCATTGATTTTTCGTGTTCTCTTCTTCAGTTCTATTTTCTTTTCTCCTCTTTCCAACTCCTCTGCCTATAAAAACACCTGAATTTCCCTGAAACTTAAAGATGAATATTGTAGCTAATTCCTTTCAAGCTAAATCCATCTCTACCTTTCTGTTTGCTTACAAATTTGCCTATTTACCACTTCCTTCACTCTTTGCAGTCTTGATTTTATTAATGTAGTCTCCTGAAATCATTTCCATAGAAAATTAAAATAATCAAAATGTTGATCATTAGACTTTGTATCTTACTCTTAGTGTTAGTCTTTCTTCTTTCATTTCTTCTTCTTCTTCTTCTTCTTCTTCTTCTTCTTCTTCTTCTTCTTCTTCTTCTTCTTCTTCTCCCTCTCCTTCTTCTTCTCTTTCTTCTTCTTCTTTTACATTACCACAGAGTTTTATTCACTGAAGAAATATTTACTAAACATCTACTCTAGCAAAGCCCTGAGCTGAGTCCTACAGGGAACAAAGATGAGAGATAATATGCCCATGGCTTGCAAACTAGTAAGGGAAATAAATACAGAATTACATCAAGTAAGTGCATTTTCCTATAGTCTCAGCAATTTGGTTATGTAATTTTATAATATTTTTCACATAATTTGTGCATGTATCTTATTTCCAAATCAAAGTGTAAGTTCCTTGAGGGAGGGGATCTTGCCCTCTGTTCTCAGTGGCATCCTGTATTGGGCCTTGCCTTGGGAAGCCTTTGTGGTAGTTAACCTCTGGAATAGCCCTAAGGGATTCTAGACTTCTGGTGTTCTTGACCTTATTAGTCTCTTCCATATTTAATAGGACTGGCCTGTGCAACAAATAGGATACTAAGGAAGTGATGGCTTGAGAGTCTTTTCTGGATCACTCTAGGGGAAACTGGCCACTCAAGTGTCCCTTTGACACAGGGCTCCTGCCAGTAGCCAAATATACTATCTTGGAAATCCTTCCTCCAGTCCTAGTCAAACTTTCTGATGATTCCAGCCCTAGCTGGTGTCTTGACTGCAGTGTTATAAGAGAACATGAGTTAACCTCTCAGCTAAACTATTATCAAATTCCCGACTCACAGAAATTGGGTGAGATGGTATCTGTTTCTTGTCTTATGTTGCTAAGTTTTTTAACACTTCATCTTACAACAGTAGATAGCTAATTCAGATTTGGGTGATTGAAAGTGCAATAGCATTGCTATAACAAAACCCTAACTCAGGAGCGATTCTGGAAAGCAGGCTGAAATAGTCGAACAAGCTGTTCAGAGAGTCCTGGGCAGCCTTGAAGGCTCTGTAAGCGCTTGGTAGTCTTTGAGGAGACTGAAAGTGAAAGCACAGAGAAAATGAAGGAGAATATGATTGAAAACTGGGGGAAAATGAATCCTACCTATGAAGAGGCGAAAGGCTTGGCAACATGACAGAAAGCAGGAGTTACATGTGGTGAATTTGCAGATCTACCTGTGTTCTTACTTGAGTGTCCATGGCGCAGCATGCAGCATGGAAAGCAGACTGTGTGATCCCGGAGATGATGCCCTATGGAGTTAAGGGTTTGCCACTCACTCGCTCACCTGCCTTTCCTCTTGTAGGCCTGAATTTACCTTTGTTGTCATTGCTTCATTTTCTGCAATTATGAGGAAAGAAAAAACCCACAAAACCTGATAGGAAGATGTGAGATGGCAGGAAACCCTACTTTATTTTCATGCATTTGGAGGCATTTTTGGAAGCAGGAAGGATTTAAATGCTAAAACTCAAGGTAACTTAGCCCACAGAGCCAGAAAGGAAGACAGAATCTTGCTTCTCTAATATGTCCACTGGCAGTGATGGAAAATGGTTTCCAAAGACGAGAACTGTCACTGGATTGAGAGGTCGAAGGGATTCCGTGAGAAGCATTTCTCGTGCACCTGCATTCGTGGTTCTAGCCCTGTACTCTCCAGAGAGCTTCGTGCCATTGCCTGAAAATACCGAATGGGAACTGGTCCTCACAAAGATATGACACTGTTGTCTTTTGGGTTGTTTGTTTGTTTGTTTTGTAAGGCAAGGTCTGTCTATCTAACTCAGGCTGGCCTTGAACTCATGGTGATCTTCCTGCCTCAGTCTCCTGAATGCTGGGATGACAGGCATGCACCACCATGCCTGGCTATGCCGTTGTTTTCTGGTGTTGTTTTATTTCTATTAAACCCAACAGCACTGCTGAAGAATTAGCTTGTGAACTGAAAAGCTCTAAAGTTAAGCTCATATTTGGCTACAGACTTTACTAAAAACTGGCCTCAGCAGCTAGAGTTTCTTCTCTCATGTGAGAGGGCAGCCAGGAGGTGGCCGCTCCTGAGCATGGCTGCAAATACCTCCAGGCAGATGTTGAATCACACTCCAGATAGGAAGAAGGGAGAAGGGCAGAAAGCAGTGTGGCCATCTAGTCACATCTGTCCCTTTCCAAAGCTTTCCAGACATTGACCCCAGCAACTCCCACTCACATCCCTCTGGCTCAGACTGGCCACATGACCTCCACTACCCATGAAGGAATCTGAAAAAATGAATTTTCTGTTTTGTTTTCTGTTTTCTCACCTTGTCTATGAGGAAAGCCGGGAGAAGGGAAGAGTGGATGAACTGGGATCAACATGTCATGGACTATAAGAGAGCCTGGGTGACTCTGACCATACCTAAGACTATGAGAAGTTCTGGGGGAATCTGTGAGTCTGTTCTTATGCCTCAAACAAGATTACTCTCCAAGCATAAGTGTCTATTAGAACATGTAACAAATACTGAAATACAGAAAAGGATGTGTCCCCCACCCCTACCCCTTTACTGGACAAAACTGCAAGATTTAACTTTTAGGAAGCAGATCCCACCTAGGGAGTCTCTTCCCTTGGGGCCAAACCTGTGGCCTCAGCAGCAAAAGTGATTATTTTTCTTAATTACTATTGCTTTGCATCTTGCTATGTGAGCTGTCAGAGTCTTAATTTAGCTGATGACTTCCCACAGTCATTTTAGATTTATTTCATACCTAATTTACTTAACATAGCTTTAGCTATGAACATTAATCAGAGGCCCAAAATCTCTTAATAAGCTCAATATTTTATAGTGATCACTACCCCGAAGAATGCTTTATGAAACTGATGACAAAGCACAGAGTCTGTAGCTTTCAGAATCAATAAATTAGCAACTAATGAATGAAAAAAGTCTTGAACTTGTACTTCCCTATAGGTGTCATGTAGCAGATACACAAATGAAGATTTGTAAATGCAGAAATTTTCCATTAACTCAGTAGTCAGCCATAGGAGAATTTCTGTGGTCTTAAAAATAGTGACTAAAGAACACGAACCATTCAATAATTAAAATGATCTTGGCTTCACCTTCATTTCTTCAGCTATTTCTCTTGGGAGGAAACTGTTTGTTTTCATGTTTCTACCAGTCCTGACTTTTGATATCAGTGAGAGAAAATGAAGTTGACAAAATGCCCTTTTGAGCTATGTCTCTCCATACGCCAAGCAGGGGTGAGGTTGAAATGCAGGGATCTATCCTTGTTTCATTCACAATCCAAGACTGAAAACACGAATGTAGAACACAGGGCAACCATAAAACAGACATACTGCTTAAAAGTGCAAATATCTGTCCCTGTCTATTGTCACCCTTTATGTGTGTGGCTACTCCTAGTGTCTGAAAAGGGCTCTGCAAAAAAGTAGGAACACAGGGAACATTTGTTGAATGCATAAATGATTTTCACAATGAGATGGTAAAAGAGCAAAGGGTGAAGAGAGACTTTTATGTGGCATGGGGCAGGCTGCCCACAGATGCTTGTGGAAAAGCCTGTAATTTGTCTGTTTCTCCCAGAAGGAAGGAATTATAAAAGGGCTGGGATTGAGAAGAGCAGGAAAGAAAATTTATCCTTAGAGGCAGGAAGTGGGAAGAGCAATCCAAGCTCCTAATGCTCGAGGTCTAGAAGGCACAGGGTATGGAGAAGGATCTGAAAAGCTTCCAAGGAGGCAGCGAGAGGGGCAGGCACGTTTGGAAGACAGGAAGCTAAAGCCTCCTGGATGCTGAGCCTCTGTCTCCTCATCTTGCAGATAAGAACAAGAACACTTGATCTGCCTATTTGAAAGAAGCTCTGAGGACTCGACAAAATGATATGTATGGAAGAAAATATCTTCAAACCTTCAAAATATGATGTTAATACAATGTTTTGGGCCCTGGAATGAGTGAGCAGGTGGATAGTGAACCGGCCACAGAGATGAGTCACCAAGGGATTATGCGCATGGTTATTAGCAGCCAGCTGCCTACAGTGGAGTCCCAGCTGCTCTGCGTGGCCTAGGGCTCCACACTCCCTGCAAGGTTTGCACACAGCATGGTCTTTTCTCACCAGAGAGACTTGATGAGGGTAAGGAGCCCAAAAGCCCAGATGTCAGGGCGTTTACCACGCTCACACAGAGAGCCAGCCGAGCAGCAGAAGCAGGACACAAGCTCCAGCCCTTACTCCTGGTCTAAAGCTTCAGCCACTCCAAGGACACCCTCCCTCCGGCAGGGTATAGACCCACATAAGTTATCGAGCCAGATGCAAGAGGGATTATCCTAAGGGCAGCTTGCACAGGGAAAGTAAGGACACCGTGTCTCCTCTAAATTGGTTTCCATTTTACAACAGCAAATCCACCTATTTTTCTGGGGAGGAAAAACAGTGTCAGGGACCTCTCTGTGGAGCTCTGTGTGGGGCTGGACAAGGGAGGACTTCACAGCCAGCAGCCCGCCTGAGCTCCACAGAGCAGAGCTGGGCCTGGGGTCAGTTGCAGCTCTGCTCTCTCTCTCTCTCTCTCTCTCTCTCTCTCTCTCTCTCTCTCTCAATGCTGGGCAACACATTGGTTTAGGTGGTTATGCTAAAGAGCTATTTTTCCTCCTTGCCTTGCCTGTTTAACCTGACATTGACTCTTTGATTTATAGCCCTCTAAGGAGGGTAAGCAAAGCCCGTTTTTTGGTTTCAATTACAAAAACCATTTTCTTTCCTGCTGAAAAGAGAGGAGGATGAATACGCAATGAATTAAATAGTTTCATGAAGCAAACCAGCGAAGGCATGTTATCTGACGGAGGTGACCTCCATTCCCCTTCAAAGTGTGAATAACTGATGTTACCATGGCAAATCTGCGCTATAAACTTTTTATTAGGGATTTGGACATACATAATTTATATGTATATAGATATTTGTAGACTTTTAGGAGCCTTAAAAAACCAACCCAGAAATACGCTTCATATTGCTTTTATAGCGTATACCACAAAATTAAGCACTTAATTATGTAATAATTCTTTTTCACATGTGAGCTTTGAAAGCCCTTGGAAGAGGAAGATCATGAACAGAATTCCTTTTATGTCCTCTACAAGACCTAACACAACCCCTGACACATAGAAAGTGCTCAAGAAATATTTTTCATTGGCTTATCTCAACAGAGAAAATATTAATCCTTAGATATTAGTGAATTGCTACAGAAGCAAGGAGGGTCAGATCGATGATTATAAATGCCATGTCAAAGAAGAGAATAACACCAGGGACTTAGGAAGACAACCCTAAAGGCCAAGCGGACTTAGTATCCAGGAGGGGCCTCCAAGAGAAACTTGCTGAATTTGTACTGTGACACTGCAGCACTCAAGCTTTTTAATTTTTACCCATAGGTTCCCCTCTCCCCTAAGCTCGCAGTTCAACCATAGCCTAACACTCTCTTTCGTATGATAGGTCAGTTCCTAACAGATTCTGTGGTCCTGTTTGAAATTGGACCACTGGGTCTCAACAGATACAGCAGAACCTGTACAGTGCAGCCTGGTTTGCAGTCTTTTGATAAGTGTTTAAATGTGATGCTAAGCTATGTGACTTGAAAAATTCCTACTTTATGCTAATTGAGTGACTTGGGAAAATTAAGCCCAAAGACTCTGTTCTCACCTTGCCTAAGGGTGTTCTCCTGCCAGGGCAGGCTCATTTCATTGCTGTAGTTCAGCTCTTGAGTGTCTTCCAAAGACCCCCAGGTCCCAGGATGGCACACTGGGATCCAGTGGGAGCTTGAGTTGTGGCCAAGTGCAAGGTCCTTACATGGTTAGAGGAAGTCTCTAGAAAGGACTGTGCTACCCCAGCCCCTGTTTTTTCACTTCCTGGCCCTGAGGTGAGCAGCTTTGCTCTACCGTGAATTTTCATCACTATGTTCCACCTCACTTTAGACCCAAAGCAACTGGGCCCTCTGTGCATGGAGCAGACCCTCCCAAACCATGAGCCACAATGCACCTTTTCTTTTTAGAAGTTGGTTGTATCAGGCTTTGTTCCAGTGTGGGAAGCTGATGTCCATGTTGAGGAGCTTCCCTGAGCCCATGGGAACAGAGTTGATGGATAAATTCCCCAGTGTCCCTGACCTTCAGGGGGACAGTTGTGATTTGTGAGGTGTGCTCCTTCTGGAATACTGGTGCTGAGGAGGCAGTGGTTCATGTAGATGGCATAAGAGTCCTACCGACATCATTCTTCACCTGTTGTCTTGGTTACTTTTCACTCGTTGTTGAGACAAAATACCTGATGCCCAAAATTAAGGAAGGAAAGGTTTATTTCTTACAGTTCTCGGGGGTTTCAGTCCATACTTAGTTGGCTCCAAGGCAGCATGGCATGGCAGGGCAGCCATTCATAGTGGCTGCCAAACAGCAAGGCAAACTGGGGGAGTGGGGACAGAAAGAGAGAGAGAGAGAGATGTTCTTCCCACCCTTATACTGTAATTCGGCTCCACCCCTGGGCGGGTGCAGCACTCACACCACCAATCCCAGTGCTAGACAACAAACCTATCACAAATGCCAGACTCAGCCCAATCCAGATTGCATGAGGTCTTGTGGGGACACAGGATCAAACCAATACACCTGTAGAGAGGGGAGAGAGAAGACAGTGTGAAGAAAAAGACAAACCATTGTCAGGAGCCCTGTATGTATCCTATTTGAGTCACAGATTTTTGGTCTTCAGTGGGAAGGATGCACTCTGAACTCTGAGGGGCATTTTGCCCCTAGACACAAGACACCTCCTGAAGCCCCTTGGAGTGATGGCTGCTACAAAATCAGGACTTCGTGTCTCCAAAAAAGCAACATCAGGGGACAGGGATATGAACATCTGACAAGCAGCCTAATGTCCTTTACCAGTGTCACCAGGACACAGATTTAACCAGATTAGTTTCACAGCCATAACCTTCTCCAAGGCCATCTACTGTCACCTCATCAGACCTGGCTTGTGCCATAAAGACACAGTGGGTGCTTTGGGTCTGCTCCTCAGAGGGTTTCACCTAAGTGTGAACATGCTTAGAAACAAGCTTCTAGAACAATCTACATCAGAGGCTGATTTCATGATCATTAGGACAGAGCTTCAAGCTCTCCGAACTGGAGAAGAGGAAGCCTTGTGCTGACAAGAAGGCAGGTATGAGAAGTCTGTCCCCTGCCAGGTCCAAGAGATGGGCCACTTCAGCCCTGTGGGGAGGACTTTATCCAAGTAAAGAAGTCTGGAAGCCCTCTGACTTGTGGTGGCCCAAGTACAGGTACTGTGGTGCAGCCAGCACCACAGGTGCTGAGAAGGAGGAGGCGTGGGGCTCAGCAGGTCCAGGGCCATAGAGGAGGGAGCCTGCAGCCATCTCACTCTGCTCCCTGCTGGTGTCACGGTGCCTGGGCCTCCTCATGAGGCTGAGGGCTGCTGACCACGGTGAGGAGACTGGAGGGAACCAGGAGAGGACTCTGGCATCTCCTGGGTGGAAAATGGGAGACAGTTTTTACTGAGATGGAAAAGGAATCTGCCACATTTACATGGAGCTGAGAGTAAAGAGACAGAATCAAGGAGTCAATGTAGTTGAGGTTAATGTGACATCTGGGAAAGCAGAAGTTAAATTTGTAATGGAAAAATTTCTAGATCAAATATTTGTGAAAATTGGGCAAAATATGTGTTGCTTTGATCCTGAAGAAGTAGGCCCAGTCAAGTGTGGCTCAATGGGCCCTGGGAAACTGAGGCAGGGGACTAGGGAGAGTGGCTGTGACCTGTTCATTACACTCAGAACAGTTCCCAAAGCCCCGTATGGGGACTTCTCACAGAACTTGATCAGGTTTCGTTAGGACAGCCCAGGCCTGATGTCAGCCCAAGAAATGGGAGACACGAAAAGGACAGTGGGCCTGGACCTCAGGGCTACCGTGTCCCTTCACAGTGGTCCGCTCTAGTCCTGTACAGTGTGCTTATTTTCCTATTTTTACGTGGCCCAAACTCACTCTATGGAGCCTATTTCTTTTCCTAGCTTTCATAAATGCAAAACCTCACTACCATTTGCGCTTGTCTTGATCAGTTCTTTGCTCAGGCTAGAAAGAACCTAGAAACTACCTCTAGAAAGAGATTGCAGTGCCCCAAAGCCGCCCAGCCTCAGTACAGCACACCGCCTCTGCGCCTGGATGATGAACTCGTGAGCCAGTTTTCAAAGGCCAAATGTTCAAAACCCAACTTCCAAGGTGCTCAGCTCACCTTTGGCATTTGGTTTCAATTTAGAAATTATTATTATTACAAACTTGTTTTAGTTTTTCATCTTTAACCTTACTAAACTATATGCATAGGTACAAAAGCAAATAATATACTTGAGATCTTGGTGCCTTTGAATTATCACAAAACTGTTAGAATCAGTAGACAAAATACAGGATGTTCAGTTAAATTTGAATTTCAGATAAATAATGAGTAAGTTTTAGTATAAAACTTAATACTCAATATTTGCAACACATACTAAAATCATTCATTATTTACATAAAATTTAAATTTAAGACATCCTGTATTTAATCTGGCAACATTATTCTAAATAGATCTTTCCCACAAAACATCTAGAACCAAAGAAAAATTCCGTGGTCCTTTTTCTTACCAGATAAAACTGGAAAGGCTGATGGATTGATTTGTATTTCTTAACATGTCTTTCCTTTTACTCCCAAATGATTGAAGTGTCATAAAACAAAAGGACACATACAAATAAGACCAGTAAGATGGAAATAGAAAAATCAAATGAACTAGAAAGAGACAGGGAGGTTCAGATTCTGAAAGTCTAAACTGCTGTGGTTGTGGTTGATCTGGACCACACTAAACTCCTTGGCAGCCTGAAGCCAAAGAAATAATGATCTGATAAAAGGAAACAGGCAATTAAACTTTCTGCACCTCATTGTTAGAAGACTTTACTGTGTTGTTCATTATACCTGGAAGAGCCCGTTCGCTAGCGCAGAAGACAGGCCCAGCAGAAGAACAGCGTGAGCAGCCGGAACCCCGAGCCTCATTTCCTCCATAACCCTCACCTTCCCCCCTCGCCCACGATGTGACTTGTAGCACAGTGATCATACTCCACATGGAAGATGCTTTTACTGGTATCAGCACCAGCAAATAACAATGTGTCCTGCAATGGATGCAGAAGACACATAAACATTCTTTAAATAACTGTTAAAACATGAACCCTCAATTTTAAAAGACTAGGGCCTACCGATATGTAATTCAGTGAAGGGCTTTCTTACAAGGCAAGTGATAAAATCAAAGTCATCTCACCAGAATCCTTTCTTGCCCTTTGGGTTTTACAGGCAAGATGACGCTCAGGTCCTGCCGTGGGTGCTGTGGCTTCACAGAGCATGGGCGTAAGCTAAGGAATCTTGCCTTGGTCACTGCAAATAAACTGACCTGGAGTCTGAGAATACATTGTCTTAACAGAAAAGCAAACTGAAAGCAAACGGGAATGTCCATCCAAAGCCGTGGCAGGGTTGCCGGCAGTACTTCCATCAAGGAATTGGCAACTTCAGCTTGAGTAGCGGGAGAAGGAGAGACAGGGTACGGGCAGCCGCTGCTGAGCCAGTGGAAACAGCTGCCAGGGAGCCAGCTGAGTACCACGGTGGCAGAGACTAGGTCTCCTCTGCCTCAGTCACATCTGCAGAGTGCCTTCTGTCTTTCATAGGAGAGGACCAGCATGCTCCCATGATCTCAGAATTCCTGGGGAAAATATGCTTCACCTTAGAAACAATGATATAGTAATAAGAATAAAAATGGCAGCTAGTATTAGGTGTGATTAAGTCCTTATGAGTAAGTTCTATTATTCCTCTCATTTTACTCCAAGAAAAGAGATTTTAAAATTATCCTTTCTGGCAGGTGACTAAGGGTACTAAACACCCCACTTCCCAGCAGGTGGAAATTGTTCAATATTCTGTTCTTGCTTGCAAGACTTGTTTGCTTACCTGGGAGAGGTACAAGCTCTGAGAGCCAGTTATTCATAACTAGGAGTAATGATGAAGCATCTACTGTCAGAATAACATTGACCTACTGGACAGGACAACGCAAAGACAGCAGTTGCCCACACGCACACTTACAATTTAGTCTACTCTGCAGGTAAACTAAGTGGGAACACCAACACCATCAGAAGATACCACCAGATGTGGAGCCAGCTCAGAACTCTCTGACAAATGGGCTTTCAGATGATAAATCTGGATAACAAAAGCTTCCTGAGGTGTGGGATGAAGGGACCTTGCTCCTGCCTTCTCCCCCAAGACATGGAGGGTTCTGAGGCCAGGACCGACCATCAGACCGGCTGCCTGATGCTCTTTGGATGAGTTCTTGATTCACCTAGATGCGCAGAGCCCTTTAAAACTTTAGAGTCCACAGTGATTGCATCCACTCATGACACTGTCTCCCTTATTTTCCATCAAAGGTGTAGAGTCCTCCCCTAGCTATAGTTTCACTTTCTTTGCTTTCAGTTAAATCTGAGAATATTAAAGGGAAAATCCCAGAAGTAATTCATAAGTTTTCAATGACACATGGGTGAAATCTCACTTTGTCTCACTCTGTTGTACCTGGGATGTGATTCACCCCTTCATCTAGCGTTTCCATGCTGTATATGCTGCCCACCATGGTCACTGAATGATCTTCTTGATTAACAGGTCAACAGTGATGGTGCACAGTGATTTATGCTCAGGTAGCCCTTATCTTTATTTAATAGTGGTCCCAAAGCACAAGAGGAGTAATGCTGCCAATTTTATTACACCATATTGTTATAATCATTCTATTTCATTATTAGTTGTTATTGTTGTTAATATGTGTATCCATGTATATAGCAGCACAATTTGTAGTAGCCAGGTCTTGGAAACAACCTAAATGCCAATTGACTAAGGAATGGATAAAAAAAATGTGGTTTTTTTTATACAATGGAGTACTACTCAGCCAGAAAGAAGGATAAACTAGAGACTTTTATAGGGAACTGAATGAACTCGAGACCATACTCATTAGTAAAATAAATCAGACACACATGTGTAAACATCATATCTTCTTATTAGTATGAGAAGCTGAAAGAAACAACAACTGTTTATGTATATGTGTATAAAAAATAGTTAAGATAAAAAAACTATGGTTGTTAATCTCTAGGCCTTATATTAAACTTAATCAGAAATATATATTTATAAGGAAAACATAGCATATATTGGGTTTGGTGTTCTCCAGTTTCAAGCATCCACTGGGGAGCCTTGGATGTATTCCCAGAGGATAAGGAGGGACAGCTGTAGCTACTACTCCCATTGAGCAAAGAATGGAGGTGAACACTGGAACTCGGCCTCTGGCCAGAAAGATTTGCTACCAGCAGACAGCCCTGGTTGGCATAGGTGCAAATGGTTGAAGAAGTAGGTGTGTCTGTCTTATGGAAGGTGTCACAGCAAGCCCCACCACCTACAACCTCAGCTCTGAGGGGAAGAGGAACCATCCTGCCCCAGGTCCCCGTGGGCCAGTCCCCAGGGTCAAAGGATTCAAGACTCAGTGTTCTCATCACGCACCTCTGGGCCCTCCTCACCAAGGAGGTGTCCCTTGGCTTTCTGTGTTTCCTGCCATTTTGCATAGCAGTTTCTCAGAACAGACGCTCTCAGCCCTCCTTCCCTGCGCCCTCTGCACAACTAGCAGATTGCCTGCTCTGTCACCGTCATCAAGGGAAGGAGACAAACATGCTAATCATGTTATTTTTCTTTTCCTTCTGCTTGCAATTAGCTATGTGAGCCAAGGGCCCTCTCCTCCCTCAGCCTCTCCCTGTGCTGAACAAACAAACACTCCAGGGGACAGGGCTGGGCACCTCGCACTAAGCCTGCTCCCCAGTATTACTCCTCTTGTGCTTTGGGACCACTATTAAATAAAGATAAGGGCTACCTGAACATAAATCACTGTGCACCATGACTGTTGACCTGTTAATCAAGAAGACCATTCAGTGACTATGGTGGGCAGCATATACAGCGTGGAAACGCTAGATGAAGGGGTGAATCACATCCCAGGTACAACAGAGTGAGACAAAGTGAGATTTCACCCATGTGTCATTGAAAACTTATGAAAACTGCATCTGTGATACTGAAGCTTGCCTTTCCAACAGCGCCCTGGCCCAAGACTTGACCTTGAAACTGTAAGGTCACTTGCTAATGCTACCTGTCTGCTACCGGATTTCAGTTTCTTTGTTTCTGGAAGTGCTGGGGAATTGAACCCAGAGCTTGGCCTATGATAGACAAGCACTCTACTACCACGTCACCCTCCCAGTCAGAGCACTGACCCTTTTCCCTCCCAATTATCCAACCACATATCTAGTTTCCTGGCTGCCCTGCTGTGAGCATGGGTTCATGACTTCTCAGAGTTCACATTCCTGTTCCTAGTGGAGCAGTGAAGGATTCTTCTGGTTCAGGCTCCACATCCCCGCCAGAGAAGACAGTTTTATCTCCTCACTCTTCTCCACACACCCAATGCCTTCATACTTTCAAGATTTTTCCCAATTAACTTTGAAAACTTTGTGACGGACGCCTTGGAGATTTTTGTCTGTTCACATCTTTGCTTCCTTGATCGCCTACGACCCAAGCGAACATGTGGTTACTGGTACCCTCTTGATTTCTAATGCCACTGCATGTTAAAGACCCAAGCGCAGGCTGAATCTACAGGGACCGTCAGCATCAAAAGTATCCTTGTGCCTTCTCCCAAGACTGCAGCACCACACAGAGCAAGCACTGGTCAGCACTGCTCTTTGGTGAAAGATTGTGAAGCTGATAGTTGTGCATGGATGTCACAGAAAACAGATACGATAAAGCTTAAAGCAAATGCAACAAAGGGCAACAAATACTGTGGCTTTTTCTTCTCATGAAGATGATTTTAATGCTTGTTTTGAATTATCAAATATCAACTCCCTTCTAACTCTTTTGTGTGGTGCTATAAATTCATGAGCGGTCCACGCATAGCACTGAGAAAACCTACTGGAAAACCTCTTTGGACCTCCCTCCTTGGTAGTCGCTACATGAGCCAGGGACTAGAAAGGGCATGTTTAATCCTGAGAGAAAAGATGAGATGAGGTTTAAAATTTACCTTCTACAATGAATTGCTGTACCTAACAAATCTGAACCCAAAACAGACTGGATTCTATCTCCCGCAGCTACTGAACGATGCCAAGTTGAGTAGCAATGGGGATTCCTTGCACAGGCCTTTGATTTACACTGGTTTCCCCTGGCCCGCCTTTTGGGGCCACTCTGAGGAACAGTGGCCCTGCAGGCCTCTTTCTCCTTCCTTCAAGGTCCAGAGGCGGGTGAGGGAGGGCCTGCATCAGAGTGGAGGTGTGCTAGCTGGAGTCTAAGAAGGAAAACAAAAATTGCTCAGGTTTGCCAGGAGATCCAGAGACAGAGATTCAAGTACAAAGAGTTTTGCTGGGAGGTGAAGCCAGGCCTCGCAAGTGGAGGATGGTGATGAGATTGGAGAGGCACAGGAGGGTCAGAATTGATTTCCTCCATCGCCTCGCTCATGCCCACAGTGGTGGAAAAAGAGGCCTTCCAGATAAGGATGTGACTGTCCTGAGGAGAACCGTGTAATCTGGGCCCAAGTTCTGCTAGGGTGATCAAGGTGGTGACCAAGTGTGTATATTAACCGCATGCGACTGAACCCAAAATACCTAAGAGGCAATCAAAGAACCACGGTGAGTGACATTTGCTAGTGTGGTCCTCCTCTCCGCGTAGGGACCTGGGTGGTTGGGAAGCACAGGGGAGGGTGGAGGATACTGTGAATATCATCTCCTTGCAAAGTTACCCAACCTCATGAATGCATTAGCAGTGTCTTCACAATGATATCCTGCTGCATTAACATAATAGCTGAACACTTCGTGCTCTCCTGAGAGGTTCCACGTGTGCTAGCACAGTGAGGGCTCCGAGACATCCTACAAAGCTTCTGAAACTGCTTAGTCTAGCACTCCACTCCACCACTTTTTTTAAGCACGTGAAGTGACTCAAGGAAAAAAATCCTCCACAGCATAGTGATTAAGAAACACTCAAGAATTTGCAATTAAGAGAGTGTTGAAACCTGCGGGAGAGTATATTTATGAAGTTTTTGGTGGGGTGTTGAAGTAATAAAAGCATGATAAACTACTCATTACAGTTATATCCACTGGTGTGCGGAGGCCAGTGTGGCACATGAAAGCCTGTGCTAAATGTATAGGAATGGTACCAGTTGGTTGTTAAAAACGTCGCCGTTATTAAAAATTAAACTATGTGAAGTTTAAATATATTTTATTAAAAAGAAGTAATAAATAAACTGAACTCATCACTGCATAATTGTTTTAGCATTATCTGTGCTTTGGGTGATTTGTGTCTATTGACCCTGCCATGTGGAAACGCCTTACGATGTTAAACTGCTCTTTCTCTTCCCACTCTACATTCAGTGATGTTAGGTGGAAGCTTCAAATCAGCCATGAATTCCACAAATGAGATAACTCAGGGCCTGATTTATTGTTTCGTTGGCTGCTAGACTGAAGAAGATGATAGGCAAAATATTCATAATGAAAATTAAACTGAAAAGTTGTCTGGCTGGAACTGTTACACTGTGACTAGCACACACACAGAAACTCAAGAACTATCTCTCCAGTATTCAAAAAATTATGATCCAATTCAGCTGAGGAATTGTTCAAAGTCTTGCAAATAAGCAAAATTTGGACATGCACAGTGCCAAAGCAGAAAGAGGTTTCAATTTAATAGGTATAAATTTACTTGGGTAAGAAATAATTTAGTAGTGTGATTACATATCAGAGGAATGACAATAAATTTATTGGAAACAGAGTTAGAGGAGGATGCACAACTTCATTTGCCAAATCATAGTTCAAGTGCAATCGTAGCTTGGGTGCAAATGTAAGAGTTCAGCAAAAGTTGTCAAAAATGTTCTGTGAACATCAATTGGCTAAATGGGAGTTACACTAGAAAGAGTTCTATGTTTTATTACTATTTGTAAATTAAGCTACACACTGTTTATATCAGTGAAATTTATAATAAATACATGTATATTGCATTTTTTATTTTTTTCTGAAGGGCGGGTCATTATGCCCATGCCAGCGCATCTCCCGTGAAGTGGATTCCTGTAAAGGAGACGCTGTCCCAAAGGCCACGCTTTGCAAGGATCCGGCAGACGCCATCGGACCACGTAGCTCCGCAAGGAGGGAATCAGTTCTGCCTGCAGAGTCACACCTTGTGTCTTCCACCTCAATTCGCCACATATTTATTAAACACTTGCTGTGCATTTAAAAGATTTCTTTACATTGTAATTGGAACTCCAAGAAATCTTTGAGACATTTAAGTTTCACTTCATTTTTTAAATATTGAGATAAAATCCACATCACATAAAATTCTTTATCTTTAACCAGTTCACAGCACACATTTCAGTGGTTTTTAGTAAACCCACAAGTTGTGCAACCATCATGACGGTCTTAGTCCAGAATATTTTTAACGCTCCATAAAGCAACCGTGGACCCATTAAACAGGAATTCCTCATTTCTCCCCTTCACAGTCCCTGGGAAACAGCCTCCCCTTTTGTCTCTCGGTTTCACCTGCTCTAAGCATTCTCTACAACGGAATCTTAAAATGTGGGACCATTAGCCTCTGGCTTTATCTCACCTTATCTTTCAAGATTTTCAAGGCTCTCCATGTTGCAGCATGTATCAACACATCATTTGCTTTTATGAACAGTCCAGTCCATGGGATGAATATACCACATTTTTAATTTACCAAGAAGTTGATGGGCATTGGATTATTCCCACTTTTTTTGCTATGATGAATCGAGTTGCTATGAAAATTATTGTATGGGTTTGATTTGAATGTGTTTTAGCTCTCTTGGCTATGGGAGTGCTGGGTGATGGGGTAACGGTTTCCCCTTCTTTTTGAATGATTAGCCGGTTCCACAGTGGCTGCACCAGTTTGCATGACCACTATCAGTGTGTAGGAAAATGCTGCAGCTTCACACCAGGATTCGAAGGCCCAGGAAGACTGACTTGCGTGGAGCCACTGCATAATTATTTCACCATTACCTGTTCTTCAGCGATTTGTGTCTCTGTAATGTGGAAAGACACCCAAAAGCCAGTCACTATGCTCTGTCTAGCGTATGACTTGGGTGGGAAAGAGGGCATTGCAGAAAGACTTGTCAATACTGGTAAAGGCAAAAAAGATGACTTTTCATTTACTCTGAGTTCACCAGAAAACTCAATTAGTCGACACCCACCTGCATCTGCTGAAGCTTGCCTTTCCAACAGCGCCCTGACCCAAGACTTGACCTTGGAACTGTAAGGTCACTTGTTAACGCTACCTGTTTGCTACCGGATTTCAGTTGCTTTGTTTCTGGAAGTGCTGGGAAATTGAACCCAGAGCTTGGCCCATGATAGACAAGCACTCTACTACCACGTCACCCTCCCAGTCAGAGTACTGACACTTTTCCCTCCCAATTATCCAAACACATATCTAGTTTCCTGGCTGCCCTGCTGTGAGCATGGGTTCATGACTTCTCAGAGTTCACATTCCTGTTCCTAGTGGAGCAGTGAAGGATTCTTCTGGTTCAGGCTCCACATCCCCGCCAGAGAAGACAGCTTTGTCTCCTCACTCTGCTCCACACACCCAATGCCTTCATGCCTTCAAGATTTTTCCCAATTAACTTTGAAAACAATACTGTAAGCTTTCTCTGTGCCAGCATGAGGATTCAAATTAATAGATTTCCCACCTGCAAAGAATACATTGGGAACCACCATTTTAAAATAAAGCCCACATTAAACAAATGATGATAATAGAATGTGACACATAAAGCAGAATCTGAGGCCCCTCCTCCTTGCCCCTTGGACCTAGGACAGCCATGGGATTTTTGGCTGCCCCTCCTCCTCAGCCCCCCAGACCTGGGACAGCATGGGACCATTGGCTGCCCCTCCTCCTCACCCCAGACCTAGGGCAATGGCAGGATCTTAGGGCACCATTCCCCCCGACCCAAAAGACTGCTGCAGCCCATGGATAATCAGTGACCCCTTCCACCACCTGCAGAACCTTGCTGGGCTGATGGGAGCCTCAGCAACACCTTATTCACACAGAGGACCTCAGCGGGCTTGTGACAGCATGGTGAGTTTCCCCCTTAAATAGAGAACCTTAGTGAGTAAACAGGAGCAGCAGCAAACTGCCCCCACAAGCTATAGGACCTTGGTGAGCCTGGCAGGAGTGTGGGTGAGTCCTTCCTCCATACAGAGAACACCAGGTGGGTTGAGGAGAGTGCTGACAAGGCCTCCTCCAACCTGAAGGTAATCAAAAGGACTTATGAGACACCCAGTGACACAGTAGGGTCCCAGCTGAGGCGAACACTATAGCCAGGTAGATCTGGCAGCCTGGAACAGTCTGAATCAGTCACAGTAATAGTAGGAACTAAGGGTTGACTTACATCAATATCCTAGGGTAAACAGCCTAGGAAGAATATCGGACTCATCCCATAGGCCCTGGAGGAGGAATTCAGGTGACTGGCCCTTCCCTTCATTGTGGGACCCAGCAATTAGACAAAACATCAACCACACAGTAGGACGCTAAGACATGCACTATGGATAGTTGACACTAGTGAGATTGAAAGACCACATATTAACCCAAGAGGTGAAAATGACAAAACAGAAAAGCAAAATGCAATCTCAAACATCCAGTCCATCAGGAACAAGTACAGGAGACATCGACACAGAGGACATTAAAAGTCACACACCTGAAATTTCTGAAGATAGCAAGTGAAATAAAAAACAAATCCATGAGGCTATTGAGGAAATCAGATTAGAAATAATCTCACATGTAAAGAAAGAAATGACAACCTTAATAAAGGAGTTTCTCAGCATAGCTAGAGAAGACATAGATAAAAAGCACAGGAGCAGGGGAAAATGATGGAAACCTTGAATGAACAATATAGAAAAGAAGTAGAATGCATGAAATAAATTCAAAGAGATAGTCAAGAAATAAAAATTCTATTGAGAGCTGGTGAAACCATTTGAATGAAGCTGAAGATAGAGTTTCAGACCTTGAGAACAGATTACAGCTAACAATCATGAAAGGAAAGAACCTGTAAAAATAACAAGGCAGCATGAAATGACAATTCAACAGCTTCAAGATGATGCAAAGAGAAACAATACAAGACTAATAGGTACCAATGAAGATGCAGGGGTCAAGGAGAATGATATAAGAAAACTATTCACAGAAGTAATAGCAGAAAATTTCACAAACATGGGGAAAGAGTCTGATATACAGATAAGTGAGGCATACAGATGTCAAACAGTCATACCCAAAATAAATCTACACCCAGTTATATAATAATTAAGATCCCAGAAATTCAACATTAAAACAGAATACTTAAAGTTGTTAGAGTTAAGACACAACTCACCTATCAAAGAAAGCCTATTAGAATCATGGCAGACTTCTCAGCACAAATCAAGACAAGCTTGAGCTCTGAAAGAAAACAACTGTCAACCCAGAGTGATGTACCCTGCAAAGCTTTCTTTGAAATTTAATGGAGAAATAAGACACTTCCATGACAAAGAACAAAAGAAATTCATGCCCACCAAACCAACCCAAGAAAGAGTACTGAAAGACATACTGGAGAGAGATAAAACTGACTGCAATTCCCAGAACAACAACAGAAAGAAACCACCAGACAGGGCAAGCAATTAAATGAGGGGGAAAAGCAAAAACCAACAATAGGAAAATAATACGACAACATTGAGCCAGTACATGTCAGTTATAACCATCAATGTAAATGGCCTCAATTCACCTATTAAAAGAAACAGGTTGAGAGAATGGATCAGGAAACAGGATCCAACAATATGCTGTATACAAGAAACACATCTGGCTCAGAAGGAAATTCACAGATTAAAAATCAGAGGGTGAAAAACAATATTCCATGCAACAGGAACACAGGAAAAAGCAGGGGTAGCTATTCTGTTTGCAGACAATATGAACTTCAAACCAAAAATGATCAAAAGAGATAAAGAAGTTCACTACATACTTGTCAGAGGAATAATTCAAGAGGAAAAGCTAACAATCATTAATATATATGCACCAAATACAGGAGCACTCAATAATATAAGACAAATACTAACAGACATGAAAAACCAAATAAGCAACAACACAGTTGTAATAGGGGACCTTAATACCCCAATGACCCAAAGAGAGATCAACTAGGCAAAAAGTCAGCAAAGAAATAATAGAACTGAATCAAACCTGTGAACAAATGGACTTAGTAGACGTTTACAGAGTATCCCACCCAACCACATCAGAATACACATTCTTCTCAGCTGCGCATGTAATGTTCTCTAAAATAGAACATGTATTAGCCCATAGAAAATGCTTAAGAAAATGCAAAGGGATTGACATTATCCCATGCATATTATCTTATCATAGTGAACTGAAATTGAAATTTAATGGCAAAAGAAATCACAAAACCTACATAAACACATGGAACTTAAATAACAACCTCTTGAACAACCAATGGATTACAGATAAAATTAAAGAAGAGATTAAACAATACCTAAAATTCAATGAAAATGCAAATACAACATACCGAAACTTGTGGAATGCAATAAAAGTGACTCTAAGAGGAAAATACATTGTCACAACAAACTGTCACATCAAGAAAACAGAATGAGCACAAATAAGCAACCTAATGCTACACCTCAAGCTTCTAGAAAAAGAAGAGCAAGTCATACCCAAAGCTCATAGAAGAAAGGAAATTATAAATATCAGAGCATAAATTAATGCAATTGAGACTAAGAAAACAATACAAAGAATTAATGAATCAAAGAGCTGGTTCTTTGAGAGAATAAACAAAATTGATAAATCTCTAGCCAATCTTATCAAGAAAAAGAAAAAAAACTCACATTCATGCAATAAGGATGAAAAGGGAGAAATTACTACAGTTTCCATGGAAATTCAGAAGATCATGAATACTTACTTTGAAAATCTTTACTCACATAGGATGGAAAATACAGAAGAAATGGACAAATTTCTAGAAATGTATGAATTACCAAAGCTGAATCAAGAAGATATAACAATTTTGAATAACCCGATATCAGTTACTGAAATTGAAAATGTGATTAAAAACTTACCAACAAAGAAAAGCCCAGGTCCTGATGGATTCACAGCTGAATTCTACAAGAAATTTAGAGAAGATTTAATGCCAATACTTCTCAAACTCTTCAATGAAATTGAAAGGGAAGCAATCCTGCCTAACTCATTCCTGCAGGTGAGTATTACTCTGACACCAAAACCAGAGAAAGACCCAACCAAAAAGGAGAACTATAGGCCAATCTCCCTCATGAACATTGATGCAAAGATTCTTGATAAAATACTGGCAAACAGAACGCAGTAAATCATCAAGAAGATTATACATCATGACCAAGTGGGATTTATCCTAGGAATGCAGGGATGGTTTAACACATGCAAATCAATAAATGTAATACACCACATCAACAGAGCCAAAGACAAAAATCACATGATCATCTCAATAGATGCAGGAAAAGCCTTTGATAAAGTCCAACACTTGTTCATGATACAAACCCTGCAGAAACTTGGAATAGATGGTATCTACTTCAATCTGATAAAAAGTCGTCTATGACAAACCAACAGCCAACATTATACTAAGTGGACAAAAACTGAAAGCTTTCACTCTAAAATCAGGAACAAGACAAGAATGTCCACTATCACCACTCCTATTCAATATAGTTCTGGAAACATTAGCCAGAGCAATCGAACAAGAGAGAGAAACAAAAGAAACAAGGATAGGAAAGGAAGAAGTTAAATTATCACTATTTACAGATGACATGATACTCTACATAGAAGGCCCTAAAACCCCATGAAAAGACTACTAGAGTTAGTAAACAAATTCAGTAGTGTAGCTAGCCAACACTGAAAAATCAATAGCATTCCTATACACAAACAACAAACTCACTGAGAGAGAAACTATGGAAATAACACCTTTCACAATAGCAGCCCAAAAAAAAGAAATACGTAGGAATTGACCTAACAAATAACATAAAAGACCTATATGCTGAAAACTATAGTACTCTAAAAAAGGAGATTGAAGAGGATGTTAGAAAATGGGAAGATATCCCTTGCCTTGGTCAGAAAGAACCAACACTGTGAAAATAGTGATAATCCCAAAACTGTTATACAGATTTAATGCAATCCCAATCAAAATGCCATTAATGTACCTTACAGATCTAGAGAAAACATTCCTAAAATTCATTTGGAAACAGAAGAGACCTAGAATAGCAAAGGCAATTCTGGGTAACAAAAGCAAGGCAGGAGGCATCTCAATCCCTGACTTGAAATTGTACTACAAAGCTACAGTGATAAAATCAGCATGGTACTGGCAAAAAAATAGACCTGAGGATCAGTGAAACAGATTAGAAGATGCAAGTACAACTACAAACACACTCAGCTACCTCATATTTGACAAAGGGGCTAAACATTTTCACTGGAAGAAAGATAGCCTCTTTAATAAATGGTGCTAGAAAAATTGGCTTTCCATATGCTGAAGACTGAAACTAAACCCATGTCTATCACCATGCACTAAGCTAAAGTCAAAATGGATCAAAGATTTAAATATTAAAATAGAAACACTAAATCTACTGGAAGACAAAGTAGATAGCAATCTTGAAGACATAGGGGTAGGCAAAGAGCTCATGAACAGAACACAAACCACATGGGAAGTACTTCAAAGAATCAGCAACTGGGATCTCATTGTATTAAAAAGTTTCTGTGCTTCAAAAGAAATCACCAACAAAGTGAAAAGAAAACCCACAAAATGGGAAAGAATTTTAGTCAACTGTCCCTCAGGCAAAGGACTTATATCCAGAACGCATAAAGAATTGAAAAACATCAGGTCCCCCAAATTCAAAGACCAAAAATGGGCATCTGAGATGAACATGCACTTCTCAGATGAAGAAATACAAATGGCAGATAAATACATGAAGAAATGCTCATATCACTGGTCATGGGAGAAATGCGAATTAAAACAACATTGAGATTCCATCTCACTCCAGAAAGAATGGTTGCCAACAAGAAATCAACTGATGTTGGCAGGGCTGTGGAGAAAAAGGAACCCTTCTCTACTGTTTGTGGGAGTGTAGACTGGTGCAGCCACTGTGGAAATCAGTGTGGAGATTCCTCAGAAAACTAGGATTGGAAGTTCCATTCAATCCAGATATTCCCCTTCTGGGTATTTTCCCAGAAAAATTGAAAATGTCATGTCAGAGCAATATATGTGCACCCATGTTTATAGCAGCACAATTTGTGATAGCTAAATTTTGGAAGCAACCAAAAAGCCCATCAACTGCAGAATGGATGAAAAAGATGTGACTTTTTTATACAATGGACTATTACTCAGCTATAAAAAAGGATGATCTTGAGGCTTTTATAGGTAAATGGAGTACACTTGAGACTATACTTATAAGTGAAATAAATCAGAATCACATTTGTAAATATCGTATTGTCTCCCTAGTGTAAAAAATTAATAATAATAAATTGAAAGAGTAATAAGAAGTAAAATGTACAATAGGTATTATAATGAAAGGGAAAGAAAGTGTTCAAAATTAAAGAACAACTGGGATAGAGGAAAGGAGAAATGGAAGAAAGGAAAAGATTATATGTATGTAGGTATACACATATAACTGTATGTATGTATAAATGTGCAAGATAGATAACTATACTACTAATTCTGTTAGTTCATCAAAAAGAATAGTTTGTGATGTCACTGATTATTTGATCATTTTTTATGCCTAGATCTTGTAACTTGAACAACTGCTTCTAAGATAACAATATGCAACATGTTAACTAGTGTTGATTTCTTACTGTTTTTTTTTTTGAATTGTGTATTATTTCTACCCTTTTTTATGTTTTGCTTTTTAAAAGAGAAAAACCAGAATCTAATTGAAACAAATACTGGTAGAACCCAATAAATTTGAAAGTGCAGGACTAGACCAAAGTAGGAAATTATTAATTCTCTCCAGGAGTAGTCCACTAAAGGTTTCACAGACAACAGAATCCCAGAGCAGGGCTTTGTAGAATGAGGAAGAGTTCTCCAAGTGAACATGGAGAAAAAGTAGTGTAAGCGGGAGTAACAACCACTGGAAAGGTGAGTGGCAAAAACAAAAGGGATTCACAGCAGTGCTAGACAACGTCAGGAGACTACCCTAGTGGGTGGGGTGATCCGATGTAGCAGGCAGACCCACTGTCTTGTCTTTGCCTGGCAAACCATCATCTCCCAGGGTGGCCACTTCCTTGGGGTGGAGTTTACCACGGTCTCTTTTGTTATCTATGGTGGGTACAGACGTCTACACAGCTATCCCGATGGAATGAGTTCTCATCTAATTCATCAGTCTTTCCCCACCTCAGATTTCAGCTCCAAAAAGACAGAGCTAAATGCTTTATATTCCCCACATCTAGTACTGTGTCACTTCCTACAGAACTCTGAAATTTCAGTTAAAACACAAACCTTGGCCCTGCAGGTCTTAGTGGAGTTGAGACTCCACATTTCTAGCAAGTCCCAGCCTATACTTTGAGTAGCAAGGACTTGGTCAAATCCCAGACACGTGGTGACTGAACCAGAGCTGCTCCTGGAGTGAGCACCTGCCTCCAGCTTCCTGGTCCTTACAAAAGGACGCCACATCCTGCAGCAGGGGAAGAGAGCTCATGGAGGAAATTCTCCTTCACTGAGCCCCTTATTTCCCCCCTGGAAATGCACACTGCTGTTGAATCAGAAGGGCAAGAAGGTCCACATCCTTCCAGTGGGCCCTGACCGAGTAAAAAGCCAATCAGGCCTGACTATGTTAATGAGTGTCCTTGGTAGGCAGCAGGCCCTTGCATAATTGATAAACAGAACTATTCAGTATTCGGCAGCTCTGGCCAGCACTGCTCATTATGGAGGATGATTCACTCAGTTCTATGGAACAAATTGTTCCAAGGTCTAACTCTACTTCCCTTGTGATTTTTTTTTTAAATAAAAAGCATGTACCTGTGGGGCTCATATGCATGCAACCGCATTTAGAATAGAAATGAGAGAGTTCATCTGAGCCTTGCAGTCCAAATGGAGCAACCTCAGAGACAGCTGCCAAGGGGCTTAGCATTGGGAACAACTTCTTTCCTGAGAGAGAAAGAAGCTATAGATACGTCAAGTCACTGCTGGCTACAAAGCCTGCCAGAGCAGAATGAATCAAAATGAGACCTTCTTACCCAATGAAGCTTGTTACTTGCTAGGTTTGATGAAGGGACAATTTGTATTTAAATTGTATGCCTACATTTTAGACTGCGCATCTGGGAGCTAATTTGGTGTGTCCGGTTTCTGGTTGCCATGTGTGTCTATGTTCTTAGGGAGACCTTGTGATTGGGCCCAAAGAACAGTTTAATTTTGTTCTCAAAACCTGGTATTAAATGCATGTCAAGATTCTGTGATTTGCCTTTATTCCTTCTCTGGCTCCCAGGTTTGGGGTTTTCTCTGTTTCCTCCTTCTAACTCATCATTTGACATAAACATGTCTATTTTGTAAGAGCAAGTAAAATCTTTTGTACAATCAAGTAACACTAACCATCTTACTGTACACATTTCTGTATGGGTTTGCACATGGGAAGATTCAGCCCTGGTGGATCTGTACTGAGAGAAAGAGAAGACAATAGTCCAAGGCACAAAACTTTCTCTTCATCCCTCAAGAACGAGAGACAAGAGTGGTCTGGCAAAACCTAATGCTACTGAGTTCCAAGCGTGAATCTTGGACAATATAAGCCATTCCTTTCTAGACCCCAATTCTGTTCCAGTTCTCAGATGCCAAGAGGGCTTCTGGTCCCCAGAATGTCATCTGGACCCAACCTACAGCCCTGCTGCCTGACTGTAGCAAAACCTTGACCTGACCTGGGCTCAGGGTGGCCTCACTCTACAAGGACTAGGTTCCCTGCCAGCCTCAAGCCAACCACCTCCCAGGGAGTCCCTGCAACCCAGAATGCCCAGCTCTCGTGGAAAAGAAAGCAGCTCTCCTTCCCCCACTGACTCTGCCCTCATTCTGCAGACCTAATGAGTTGGTGTCTTTTGAGGATACAGAAAAGAGACAGGCGTTGGGGTCTTTGCTCTGTTATTTTCCTGGAAGCTTCTCAGTCACTGGCTCAGCAAAAAGCCAGAAAACACAAAGCTAGAAACACAGTGAGCCTCAGTGTCTTCTCTTTGGCTCCTGCAGCATAGATGCATGTGGTGGGCAAACTCCTTGCTTTCCTTGGTGCACAACTTTTGTCCTCCAGTTGTTCCTGGGGTAACTGAGGCTATTGGTCCTGATTCTTTCATTCCCACCTTCGTTGTTACTTTCAAGCTCAGTGCTCCTTTCACACAGAGCGCTGTCCTGTGTACTACAGTAGTGGCACAGACCAGGAAGAGATGGGAACACATGCTAGACAAGGATATGGAGCCATGTGACAGTGAGGGCAGCTTCCCCACAGTCTCCGCAAGGCTGGGGACACAGCCACGTCTGATGTTGAGGGGGATTCTTCTGCGAAGTGGGGAGGGCACTTCATGGGATCATAGAGATCAGGAGAGAGCTTCAGATCCAGGAGGCCAGTCACCACCCATCTGACATTGGCTTTGCAGAACGTGATGAATAGCCTGTATCCATCTGGACACTCTGAAAAACATGCAAAGATTTTATTAGTGGGAATACCTGAATGGAAGACATAGAAAAAGAGCCAGAGAAGGCTGAGAAAGGCAACACCAAATATAAGTCCAACCCTGATTGACAGCTAGGGAGAGACAACTGCAAAAGAGAGGGGCCACACCTGTAGACTGGGGTACAGCAGACACACATGCCTGCTCCCAGGGCACACTTGGGGCAGCACTGAGACCAATGCTCAAGGTCCAGGGATCATAGGACTCCAGCCCAGCCCTGGTTAAAAGGGAAGGAGCACACGGTGGGCCTGTGACATTTCATCTTAATCCCAAACTTAGTTCTGCAGTAAAAATTCAACCAATGCAAGTGCTCAGTTCTTCCTTGAGGTCCATTCCCAATTTTCACCTAGCCTTAAATAACACCTAGATAAATACTTACCAGAATTTAAGGGGTTTCCAGTAGGAACATATCATTTGAACTGTACACTGCTTCAAGTTTCTATTGTCATCACCCCCTTTTTTTTTTTTTTTTTTTTTTTTTTTTTTTTTTTTTTTTTTTTTTTTTTTTTTTTTTTTTTTTTTTTTTTTTTTTTTTTTTTTTTTTTTTTTTTTTTTTTTTTTTTTTTTTTTTTTTTTTTTTTTTTTTTTTTTTTTTTTTTTTTTTTTTGTGAAAACAATAACAGTTCTAGGGCAGTTGGAAGCAGCTATTTTGGAAAACCTTGAGGAAATTGCTAAAAATATCACAAAATTACCAATTGTTACAGAAATTCTTACTGACAGGGTACAGCATCCTGGGAATAGGGCTCTTCAGTTTATTTGGAGAGCGACTGCCGTCAACCCCCTGGCCTCTGCTTGGATATTACAGGCCCGCATCACTGGCCTCTGACTTCTAATGTTGTCCTTCTGAAGAGCCCGGGGTGCTGCTGTGGAGGACATTCCCAGCTGGTGAACTGAACTCAGGCTGTTTCCAGGTTTAAGTCTGACTGGTGTAGACACTGCCTTGCCTGGCCAGGCTTTGATGGGACCATATTCAGAGATTCATAATACTCATTACAGACAGACAGACAGACAGAGACACACAGACAGAGACAGACAGACAGAGACACACACACCATTAAAAGAGAGATTGACTGGTAAACAGTTCCAGTGATAGACTAAAATTTTTTCCACTTGATTCTCATTTTGATTAAATGTGAGAGCTGAAATTTAGAAATACTATGATGGAATCTGTTCCCTATTACATCCTATTTGCAGTAGAGCCAGAGTTATATTCTGAGCAACTAGGAAAAGTAGACAAGAAAGAGGAGTTTTAAAGGAAGAAAACTTTGCTTTGAAAGTACCAAGTCTATTCTAATATTAGATCAAAGATCAATACAAGGACATAGAAAGATGATTTCTGAGAAAACACATGATTAAAAAATAGTGTTCTCTGCAACAACATGAAAAAATTTCAGAAGTATTAAGTGGGGCAGAAGAAGCTACAAACAAAAGAATATCTGCATTGTAGTTTCTTTTATGTGAAGTTCAAAATGAAGCTATAGTAATAAAAGTTAGAATTGCTGCTTGTCTAGGGAAGGCAAGGGTCGAATTCCTTGAAAAGGACAGCAAGGGAAACTTGGGTGTACATCTTGATTTGGGTGGTGGTGAATGGTTCAATACACCAAACAGTCTTCTGAGTTTATCTCTTATGTTCCTTAGAGGGTGGTCTTATGTAACTGGGATATTTTTGTGAGCCAGTTGTCAAACCATTGCTAGCTTACAATTGGGCATGGAGGAAGTATTTAAACCATGAAAATCAACAAATGCTACAAATCATGTTTTGGATTTTTTTCCCCTGGAGAGTTAGTTTATCAGCACATCCCTAAAAATATTTGACAAATTCATCAAGTCACACACTCAAGATTTATGAATTTTATTGTATATAAATTCTCTGGTAGCAGAGAAGGGGGAAAAAAGAAAAATGGTATCTTTAATTAGTGAACTGGCCCACTTGTATGACCATCATGCCCTCACGTGCCTTTTCAAGTCCTTATATGTGCTATTTGTAAAGTTATTTGTCTTTTTACTATAACCATAGTCAATAGTTGTCTTGGTACAATACTCTTCAAGTTGTTGCACGTCATTTGATTCACATATAGTTAATTTTAACAAAATATCTATCCTAATTTTACCACTATTCTTAAAATATCAACATACAGAACATATAGGTGCATCCTATTTTTTAAAAGTTTGGTATGTTAAATTTGATATACCAAACAAAACAAATGTTAGTTACTGAATATTAATTTAGATCACAAACCATTCTTTGTAATTGGATAAATTCCCCATTGCTTTTATGCTTCATTTTCATTATCCTGTTTTGTGGGGTGCTTTCAGCTATAAAAAGAGCTTTGACTATGTGGAATTCAAAAGTAAAAAGGCTTAAAGACATCTCTCGCACAGGCTCTCCTGAGCCCCACTTTCAAAAGGCAGCCATGATTTAAAATGAGGGCATGGCCATCCAATCTTTTTCTATCTACACATACCGAAGTATATAAGTACATGTGCACACAGTACTTTTTCTAAAGACACTTGCTAAAACACACACATACACTTTCTAAGATTAGAACGGGGCACATGGTACAGATATGTGATTCTAGTCTTCTGGAAGGCTGAGGCAGAAGGATCATGCGTTCCAGTCCGAACTGGGCGATTTAGTGAATTAGCAAGACTCTGTTTTGAAATTTAAAAAACTAAAAGGGCTAGGGATGAGATTCAGTGATAAAGCCCCGGTTCAATCCCCAGGACTGAAAATAAATAAAGACAAAAATAAGATTATATACAGTCTTATACAACTGTGTCTTTTTGGAGGTACTAAAGCTCCAACCCCGGGGTGCTCTACCACTGCGCTACATCCTCAGCCCTTTTTAGTTTTTTTATTTTGAGACAGAGTCTTGCTAAGTTGCCCAGGCTGGCCTTGAACTTGTGATCCTCTTACCTCACCCTCCCATATAGCTGGGATTACAGGCAAGGGTCACATACTTGAAAAGCTTTCCGTGATGTACCACTATTTAATCAGTCTCTTTCTGCTAAACATTCAGTCACTTTCCAAACTGCCATCCTTGCAAGATGCTCTAATGAATACCCTTGTATTAGGTTGAATCATGTGGAATTACTGCTTTTGCATTTTAAAGATTTCATAGGATTTATATTTCCATAAAATGCACTTTCCGAAATGGATTCTACCTCAAAAGATATGTGCACTTTTAGATTCTGATGGCCACTGCTACATTACTCTCCCAAAAAAGAGGCTCAAATATACTGTGCTTAACACCCTGTGCCCTTGACAATAATAAAAGCTTTCAATCTTTTTAATTTCTACCAGAAAACTCTCTCTCAGTGCTGAGATTTGCTTTTCTTTCTACCTTGTGAATAGGTGGAACATCTCTCTGCAAGCATATGGCGCCCATGGCACGGCAAACACCACTGATTTTCCCCAAACTCTTCAATTCCTGTATGCAACAAGAGACTCAAACCTCTGAATGAACACATGCCT
>RJWM01000617.1:0-39839 GCA_004363535.1 Dasyprocta punctata | reverse complement strand
TTCTGAATTTGAATCGCTTGAAAAACCAACCGGGCTTGGATCAGAGAAGCAGGCAGGGGGCCATCAGCGAGCCGCATGTTGTCGCAGCGTCGCCTGCCTGCCAGCAGGGGGCCCGGGCATCTGGGCGCCTCCAGCCCGAGCTCCATTTTCTCACCCTAACCAGCCTCCTCTCTCCCAGCGCAGAGAGGCAATCGCGGGCTTCTGCTTAGGCAGACTAATTTACTGAATTAAAGTCGTTTGGCTTCCACCATAGCAATTAGTATGCAAATTACCGGTATATTACCTGCCGAGTCATAAATTACATTGACAAACTTAATATTCACAGATTCAGCATACCAGTGTGGGTAATTCTTCTCTTTTTCAGTAGTTGTAGGCCAGGGCGATTCGCCTTATTGAACCGCTACACATTAAATCAACAGTTGAAAAATTAACCATTTTTCAAAGCATTTTGTTGCGCATTTATTTCTTTCAGCAAGCAATAAAGTGGAACATTAAATATGCGGTGTGCCTTAGTGTACTAAATGGCTGGTGAACACATTTAAGCCTAAAGTAGTTCTTTTGTAACTTAAAGAGAGAAAGAGGAGAGAGAGAGAAACAACAATGGAAAATCTATACCATAATGCATCCTATTGAGTTTTCTAAAACATCAGTAAAACCAAATATTTTCCAGTTCCAGTTCCCATAAGTACGAAGAATATTAATCCCCTGCATGCGGGTCAAGTTAATGTTGCTCATGCATAAAATAAGATTCAAGCTTCATAAATCGTCACCAAGGTGCATTTCACTACTGCAAAACATTTGAACCCTGGTCATTAACTCCTTAATTTAATTATGCTCAAGTCCCTCCTCCCAAGTTTTGAATAAATAAATTACTGAACTTTCCTGTTACAAAAGGGGTGGAGTGAGTCTAAGAGGGGGCGGACAGGTTCAAGTCTAACGATGCCAATATAATCACTCCAAGAAGAACGCTGGGCCCGTATTCTGTGCCAGGTTCCTGAAATGAACTCTGTGCCCAGGAGACTCAAGGATGATTAGCGGCAAAGTATCTTAGCTCAGCACTCGGGGAGGGGACAGCCCAGACCCTCGGGCACCTTGCCCACATTCAGCCGCAGACTCCAGGCTTCCCTCCTCCAGTTCCTCTCTGCACACTCCTACAGAGGAAAATGCTGCTAACACTATCAAGGTGATCGAAGGACGAATCTGCTGATCATTTAAGTAAGGAAGTTGGAGAAAGGCTACCAGACAGTTAAGAGGAAGCCACTCGGTGAGACCTGTCCTCAGACATGCAGACCATGCCAGGCTGCAAAGACGTCTTACGCTGGCCGCTTAACTTTGAGAACTATTTGGCTTGCACAGAGAGCACTATCCTCAAACCAAAACTAAAGATCTGGAGATGGGAAAGAGACTGGGGTAGAAAAGCATTCTGTTGCCACAGCCTGGGACTGCAGTGGCTTCTGTGTCCTCTCTCCCTACCCCTCTGCCTGGGATGGGCACTGTTACGGTTTGTGTCTAGATGTCTCCCCAAAGGCTCATGTGGTCATAGGGCTTTTTCAGAGGTGGCTGATTCTAGAGTGTGTGACGCTGGGATTAAGGGTGTGTGATTAGTGAATCAGTCCACTGAGTGGTTTGGTAAAGTTCTGGCTGAGATTAAGGGTGTGAGTGCTACACCTGCCCTAGGGCAGGCAGCCTGCATACAACATTAGGCACATAAAGAGTCTTGTATCCTCCCTTCTTGCTTTTGCTGTCTTCCACCATGAACTGTTGCCCCTCTGCTGTGCCAGCCTGCCTTGAAGCCAGCTGATTATGGATTGAAACCTCTACAAACTGTGAACTAAATAAATATTTCCCCCTTTAATTTTGGATGGCAGGTATCTTGTCCCAACAATGAGAAAAGTAACTAAGGTGCCATCACTTCCAACTCTGCAGTAAGAGCCAGTTCGGGCCTGTCTTTCCTGCTCCACAGCCACTCATCCTTTTCTTTAGGGAACAGGTCTGGAGAGTAAAGAAATTGTTTTCTTCTCAGAGTCTCCCTGGAGGGTGAGCCAAAGGGAAGAAAAAAGAGATTCACCTGTCTTTTGATCACACATGCAATAAGAAGTAACTGAGTTGATAGTGTGTATTGCTGCTATGTCACCCATCTAAATATCTCACTGAGGTGCTATCGTAGAATTGCATATTTTATTTAAAAACACAATTTTAAAAATTGCTGGATTATTAGCATGAACTTTAAAGTATGAGTACAAAGATCTGACTCATCAAAGAACAGACCTTCTTTTTAAAAAATTAATGCTTTTAATTGACAAAAATTGTATACATTTATCATGTGCAACATGACATTTTGAAATATGTATATATTGTGGAATGACTACATGGAGTCAATTAATATATATATCACCTCATATGCTAATCAGTCTTGGGTAAAATCTTCTCTAAAGTCATTTTCAAGAATATAATACATTGTTACTTACTATAGTCAGATGTTGTGTGACAGATCTTGCAGCCTATTCCTCCTGCCTGCCTGAAATTTTGTATTCTTTCACTAAATTTTCTCCACCATCCCAGCCTCTAGTCCCTGGTAACCCACATTCTGCTCTCTGCTTCTCTGAGTTCAATCTTTTTAGATCCCACACATAAGACAGATCATGTGGTTTTCGTCTTTCTGTATCCAGCTCATTTCACTTAACACCCTCCAAGTTCATCCACACTGTCACAAGGAAAAGAATTTCCTTCTTTTAAAAGCTGAGCTGTGTTCTATTGTGTATGTGTGTTACATTTGCTTAATCCACTCATCTGTGACAGACAGGTTGATTCCCTATCTTGCTGTTGTGAATAACGTTGCAGTGGACGTAGGAGTTCAGTTAGCTTTCTAACACACTGATTTCATTTTCTTTTTATGTAAACCCAGTATTGGGATCACTGTATCATATGATGGTTCTATTTTAAATTTTTAAGGGCATCTCCGTACTGTTTGCCATAATAGCTGTACTAATTCACATTCCTGCCAACAACATACAGGGTTCCCTTTTCTCTATCTTTTCTCTTTTGACAACTGCCATTCTAACAGATGTGAGGTGCTATCTGACTGTAGTTTTAATTGGCATTTCTTTGATGATTAGTGATGATAAGCATTTCCTCATACGTGGCATTTGTGTGTCTTTTTCTGAGAAGCACTTGGAAGGCTTGTGCTGCAGATCACCATGTGCTTTCTTTGAGTCCTGCTTCCATATTCACTACCTGAATTATCAACAAATTCCTTTCAAAATGAAGTTAAACCTCCCAGCTTGGCTTGCAAGATCTTCTATGTAATACTACCTAACCGCTGCTAACGTTTATAAACTCTCACTCCATGACAGCGACTAGCAAGGTGTATATGCGTGTTATCGCAGTTAATTTTTTGCAAGCCTCTAAGAAATAGGTATCACTGTTGCCATTTGATAGTGATCGGGACGGTTTAATTCTTCACCCTTTTCACCGATCAGGTTCCTGTTCGCCTCTTGTTTCCCTGTGCTTTTCCCCTGTCCCTCTGCCTAGAAATTCTTGAATCTATCTGAATTACATCTATAGAAAAGTCAACATACAGTTGTCATCCCCACTGGGAGCATTTTAATCACTCTGACTGTCAGGTGTTCTTCACCTGTGTCCTCTAAGTTGATCATTAGAGCATTGGCCACATGCTAGTTTAATTTCTGCCCCCCTGCAAAACTGTGTACTCCTTCAGGTAGACAAGTGAATTGTGTATGAGTTCAGCTTCTAGTTCAGATGAACAGAGAAGACACCGGGCTCATTTCTCAATTAGATTATTTTTCTTGCTATTGAGTTACATGAAATCCTTATGTACCTATTTTTGCATACTAACTCCTTAACACACACATGGTTTGCAACCATTTTCTCCCACTCCATGGGTTTTCTTTTCATTCTGTTTGTTGTTTCCTACCCTGTGCAGCAGGTTTTTAGTTTGATATAATCCCATTTGTTTATTTGTGTTGCCTATATTTTAAAGGTGATTATTGGCCAGGTCCTGTGTCATGTAGCATTTCCCCTACGCTTTCTTCTACCAGTTCTACAGTTTTAAGAACAGGTCTTCTTTACTCACTCATTGTAGAAATAATATTTGAAGAGCTGCTAAATGCAATATGTACACAGTTTTTAGACAGCAATAGCAAGAAAACCGAATTAATCATGCATATGCATCATACTTTCTTATGGGGCTCCTGAAGAGCAGTTGATGGAAGAAAACCTGGATGCACAGAAGTTCTAAAGGCCTCACTGCCAAGCAGGAGGCTGTGGCTGTTACCTAAGGGTAAAGGTTGGATCTGAATAAGAACAGTTAGAAGAAAAGAACTGCTGGAGATACAGAAGCATTGGGTCAGAAAAATATCTGAAGAAATAATGCCAAAATAATTCAAAATCAGATTAATCAACTCACAAGTTCAGAAGTCATTTATAAGAAGAAACATTGGTAAATATGACTTTAGATGTGACAATGAAATATTAAGTTTCTGTCCTCCTGATTAGAAACAAAGTAAAAATACAGTGGTACCTCAGTTCACAAACTTAATTCATTGCATGATTCTGGAAAAAATGGTCATATTCATGCAGGGAAGATGGCCATGATAGTTTAATTTCCACCCCCTTGCAAAACTGTGATCGGCTTGTCACCTGATGTGGAGTGCGCGAATGGAAGCAAAATCCTGTCAAATGCTTCTGTTCACAAACCGAATTTTTCCCAAACAAGCATTTGGGAAATGAGATATTACTGTATTTGCTCTCAGCATTTTTATATATTGTCCTGAAGGTCATGGTCAAGGCAATAAAACAAGAAAAACTAACAAAGGTATAAAAAATTAAAAAGAAGAAAATGTGAAATAGTCTGCATTCATACACCACATGATTACAACACGGGAATAGTCCAAGGAATCCTCCAAAGGGAAAATACTTCAATTTAACAAATAAAATCAATAAAATATAAAGATACGAAGATCCTTGTGGGTTAGAAGATTATATTTTAATATATCAGTTATTCCCAAATTGATCTACAGTTTTAATACACTTCCCATTAAAATTCCAAAAGATTTTCTAGTTGACATTTGCATGCTGAAACTAAAATTTAATATGGAAATATAAAGGACCTTGAATTGACACAATCTTGAGAAAAAGCAAAGTTGAAGGTACGTACTACCAGATATTTAACACACCATAAAGCTATGATAATCAACAAAGTAAGGGTAGAGACTTAAAAATAGACAAGTGGATCAAGTGAACTTAGTGAGAAATCTAAAAATAGACTCAGTTATATGGTTAACTGATTTCTAACAAAATGTGTCAATGCAATTTAATGAAGGAAAGAAAAACTTTTCAAAAATTGGTGCTTGGTCAACTGAACATCTATATGAAAAAAAAAATTAGGCTTCACCTTCACCTCATACTATAAGCAAAAGTTATTCAAGATGGAATAGAGGCGCCGGGCGTGGTGGCTCACACCTTTAATCCCAGCACTCGGGAGGCTGAGGTAGGTGGAGCGTTGTGAGTTCGAGGCCGGCTTGGGCTACAACGCGAGCGCAAGGCCGGCCTGAGCTACATAGTGCGACCCTGCCTCAAAAAACCAGGGCTGGGAGTTTAGCTCAGTGCCTTAAGCGTCTGCACTGGCAGGCACAAGGTTGTGAGTTCAATCCCCGGTGCCGCAAAACAACAACAACAAAAAAAGATGGAATAGAGGTCCAGGATAAAAGTTAAAACTAGAATGCTCTTAGATGAAAATGTCAGATGATATATTCTCAACATGGGATAAACAGATGTGTTAGAGAATGCAAAAAAAAAAAAAAACAGTCCATCGAATAAAAATTGGTAAACTAGGAAATGCTATATATCCAAAAGGCTCAATCACAAAGTGTGAAAAGAAATACTACAACTCAGTAATAAAAAGATGAACTCATTTTAATATGTCAAAAACTTGTCCAGATACTTTATAAAAACGAATGTATAGTGTCTAATATGCACATGACGTGATGCTCAGCATCATGAGGCAACATGAAAATAACCAGCCTTGGCTCACCTCATATGGAAAACACAGTCTCCTATTTTTTTCTCTAGGAATTTTCTGGCATTAATTTTTATATTGGGGCCTGCATGCCATCTTGAATTTGAAAACCACAGTGACCTACCAGGGCACATCCTTTACAAAGGTTATATTTACAAAGACAGGCCATACCCATGTGACCATGCTGCTGGTGGGGATTTTAAAAAGTACGATCATGTTGGAAAAAATTCAGCAGTTTCTCATATAGTTAAACACACAAGCAAGAATATTTGTTGGTACTTTATTCATACAGCAAAAAATCAAAACATTCTCTCAGTGGGGAAATCAGTAAACGTGGTGGACAAACAAGTTTCTACAATGAAACTCTACTTAAAAGAAGGAAATGAAATACTGATAAACACAATATGGATAAATGTCAAAACATTGTGTTGAATTAAAAAAACTTGACACAAAGTGATTACATCCTGTAAGAGCCTGTGAAGCAGATCAGAACATAGGAATTCAGAATTTCTCTGTTTTCTGGACTAATCTGGCAAGACCTTGGAAGACACTCATTAATTACATTAACTCACACATTCACCGTTCACATTTTAAAACATTTATTGAAGCATAATTACATACACTAAAATGAGCAGTTCATAGATATGCATCCTATGAGTTTTGACAAATGTATATACCCAGGTACCCAACACCATAAATAAGATATAAAATATTGCTACAACCCTTTCTGAGATTTGGTCTCAGCTTAGCATCACCTGAGGTCATTATCCATGTTTTACCTTTTTTTTTTTTTTTTTTGCAGCACCGGGGATTGAACTCACAACCTTGCGCCTGTCTGACAGGCGCATAAGCCACTGAGCCAAACCCCCAGCCCTCCATGTTTTACCTTTTATATCAAGGAAAAACATGCACGTCCTTGCTTCTCAGGCTCCCTGTCCTCAGGAGATTGAGTTCTGGGAGATTGAGTTCTTACAGCCTTGTCAGTACTCGGGTGAACTCAGATGCTACTGGCTTCTAAGACAGAGCACAGTATTCTTGCACATTCTTAGCTCCAGGCGAAATCCCAGCCCAACAAGGATGTGTTCCTGGGGCTGGAAGAGACCTAAGTGATGGTGACCTGCTCTGCTGGAAGGAAATAAGTCCCAACAAACCTAAAGGGTTGATAATGGCTGAAAATAATAAGGAAAAGAAATCTCCTAGTTCTTTATTTTTGTATGCAAACCAAACACAAATTTTAACAATTTAAAAGAAATAAATGGAGGTGGGCATAGTGGCACATGCTTTTAAACCCAGCACTCTGGGAGGTTGAGGCAGGGAGATCAAAAACTTGTGTTCTAACTGGACAATTTATCAAGACCCTGTAACAGGACAAAAATAAAAAGGGCTGCCATGTAACTCAATGTGAAGGACCTGGGGTCAATCCCCAGTACAAAAAAAAACAAAAATGGGATTGGTTATATAGTTTAGTGATTGTCTTAGTTACTTTTCACTCGTTGCCGAGACAAAATACCTGACACCCAAAATTAGGGAAGGAAAGGTTTATTTCTTACAGTTCTCAAGAGTTTCAGTGCATACTTAGTTGGCTCCAAGGCAGCATGACATGGCAAGGCTGTCATTCATGGTGGTGGCCAAAACAGCAAGGCATGCTGGAGAGAGAGAGAAAGAGAGAGAGAGAGAGAGAGAGAGAGAGAGCGAGCAGAAGTGCAGAAGCATGGAAGCAGGCATGAGGAAGACCTGCCTCCTTTACACTGTATCTCAGCTCCACACCTGGGTGGGTGCAGCGCTCACATCATCAATCCCAGCACTAGACAACAAACTGATCACAAGCATCAGACTCAGCCCCATCAAAAGTACACGAGGACTTGGGGGTACGTAGTATCACCCAATACAGTGATAGAATGCATACCTAGCATGTGCATGACCCTGAGTTCAATACCCATCTCCAAAGAAAGAGGGAAAAAAAGTAAAAGAAACAGAAGATTCATGTTGTGTTTTGAAAAACACTAGGCATGGTGGTGTAAGCCTGTAATCCCAGCACTCAAGAGGTTGAAGCAGAAGGATTGCCACAAATTGGAGGCCAGCCTGGGCTACATAGTGAGTTCAAGGCCAGCCTGAATTGCAGAGTGCAAACCTGTCACAAACAAACAAACAAACAAGCAAACAATAAATAAATATATAAGTAACAATTATGAATAAATTGTCTTAATTTTTTGTGGGAGACAACTTAATTTTATCGTCTGGGAGTTCCTGTCCCTAATCTTGGCCTTGCTTTCTTGCTGTGTCATTGAGGAGGGTAGGAGGGACAGGATAGTGAGAAGGATATTTTCCTTTGGGCTGCTTGATTCGGGAGTTGGATTACAGTCACGTGGCTCTGGAACTGTGGGACCAGTGCATTTATATTTTTAGAGGCAACTGGCAGAGTATATATGGAAAAGAGGTCAAAAGTGATAGGGGCAAGGCATAGGCAACCTGCAGCCACTTCCTTTCCTTGGCTCAGCTTGCTCTGCAAGTGTTAGCTGTGTAAGCATTTCTTGTCTCTCTTCAGATACACAGAAGTCAGGCAGGCAAGGGGTAAGCGACTGGCGTAGTCAACCCAGCAAGTTACTACCTTGCATCGAGAATTCCATCTCCCAACTTCAAATTCATGCTCCTACCTTGATGCAGGGCCATGTCCTCCTTAATCCAATGCACTATGTTAGGGCTTACTCTGCTGAACTTTCAGAATTCAAGCACATTTCCTAAGAGTATAATTGTCATTCATGGGAGATTTTTATGAGACCCAAATACATTTTCTTATCATCAAAAGAAAAAGCCCTGGAATTTCCTGTTTCCTTGTCTAAGTGTAACTATACCTGTCTACCCCTATATGAATGAAGCCAGAAATAGAGAAGGATATAACCTCAGTGCCCCATTCCATGCTGGGTGCTTTGTTACAGAGGCCAGACAGAGTTACGGTAGGGAAGGACTTGCATAGCTCATAGCGGTAAACAGCACCAGGATAACCACGAAAGTCAGAACATGCATTGCCTTGAGACAAAACTCTTCAAATTCTCTCATATTCCTTTTAGCCTATCTGCACCTGAACTCTGTACACTCAGCTGAGAAAGAAAGAATGACTTCAACATAGAGAACATATTCCCACCCACGGTGATAGCTCACCTGGGGCTATCAAGAAACAGGTCAGAATTTGGGGGAAACCAAAGAAAACCCAGCTCTTTTCACTGCCTTGGAGAAATTCTCAAGGGCACAGCAGAGAAATGAGGGAAGGCCCAGAGTCAGCAGTATAACTTTTTCCTGCCTTTCCCCCTCTATGCCTTGACCTGAAGATTCCTGCCTGAGTCTATTTTGCTATAACTGAATACTATAGACCGGATAACTTACAAGGAAAAGAGGTGTGTCCAATATTTTAGTTACTTTCTTATTGCTGAGATGAAATACCTGACACCCACGAATTAAAGGAGGAAAGGTTTAGTTTGGCTCACAGTTTTTAGAGGGTTTAGTTCATAGCCAGCTACCCAAGGACAGGATAGCAGAGGAGTTTCACAGAGGAGAAACAGTCCATGGTATGGCAGACAGGAGGAAGCAAAGTAGCAAACAGCAGCAGAAGCCAGCCTGCCTTTCCTTTTTATCCTAAACAGGCTACAAAGCTTTCAAGGGGTGCCACCCACAACCAACATGGGGCTTCTGTCATCAGCAAATCCATTCAGCCACATCCAGAACTATGCTAATTCCAGCCAGTGGAGTAATTTAGTACCACATGCCCTTAATCCAAGTATCACACGCCCATGATCCAGCCAGCTCTGAAAAGCCCCACTTCTGAGCACATGCGGGGACATCTAGATACAAGCCACAGCATCCAACCCACAGTTTAGAAGGCTGGGAGAGTCGAGGTGGGGTGACCACATCTGGTGATGCATTTCTTGCTGATAGAGATTCCACAGAATTATAGGACATCCAAAGTTATCATAGTGAAAAAGAAATTGAGAGTTCTAGCACAGGTCTCTTCTCCTTCTTATAAAGCCACAGTTCTGTTGGATGAAGACCCCGCATTTATGGCATTTACTCTTCATTGCCTTCCAAAGGTCCTGCCTCCAAATAATATAGTCAGATTGTCTCCACCCTCTTAGATCCACACAGCAGGGGTTAAATTTCAACATAAATTTTATTGGTGTCTTTCAAACCACAGCAGTTCCCATGTTGGATTTTGGGAGTAGAGGTCGAAAT
This sequence comes from Dasyprocta punctata, assembly GCA_004363535.1. Classification (NCBI taxonomy): domain Eukaryota; kingdom Metazoa; phylum Chordata; class Mammalia; order Rodentia; family Dasyproctidae; genus Dasyprocta; species Dasyprocta punctata. The sequence goes on along the minus strand of RJWM01000617.1, from coordinate 29,578 downwards.
GCAGTCAGACAAAGAGAGGCCCAGAATACTGCACAGTACTTTTAGTAGTCACTTTCCTCTCACTAAGACACGATATACAGCACCCACAATTTAGAGAAGGAGAGGTTTATCTTGGCTCTGCATGGTCAGCTGCCTGTCAAGAAGAAACAGCATGGCAGAGGCCATGGGACAGGGGGAGCTGGTCACCTCGTGGAACAGGAAAGATAGAGTGAAGGGAGGAGCTGGGAAAGGCAATGCGCTGTCCCAGATCATATCCACAATGATCCACCTCTTCCCAGGAGACCCCACCTCCTAACAGTAAGTCACCCATTGTGCCCCATAATCCAGCCACCTTTCAAACACATGAGGCTTTGGGCATTGTTTTCACTCTAAACCATAGCAGTACTCATGAGCTAACTGCACTACATGCACTGGATAAATATGTAGCATTCGGGTGACCAGATGGAGACCCCACAGAAGCCCTTGGCTCAGTCTTCAGTGAGAACTGAAAGAAAGTGGAATCATCAGAGGGAGATGGACTATCTTTCCCGTGGGCACTAGAAAGCCAAAAGAATGGATCACAGGTTCTGGTCACACATAGCAACTTTGGAGGCCACCAGAGCACTGAGAAATCCAAAACCCAGTCTGCCTAGGCCATCACTTGAGCTGTCAAACAGACTGAGCCAGTACAAACAGAACCAGTGTGAAGCAAAACATGCCAATTTTGCACAATGTCATGGCGATATGTAGCCACAACCATCCCCCTCCCTTTTCCACTGGATGGCATCTTGGGGACAACAGCAGAAGATAAAACAACCTTCAGGGATTGATTGCTTTTATTTGAATGATACTGTTTCCTACATGGATAGTTTAACTTATTTTATCAGACTCAAGTGGTGTAAGGGTACAACAGAAAAATCAAAAAAGCTATTATCATTTGAGCAATTCATTACAGAAAAATTGAAGATGCCCCACTCTAATCTCTCCACTCAACTGATTTGCACTGTATAATGAAACTTAACAAATATCCACCACAGGTTTGCCTTCTAACCTGTTATTTTCCACAGATACTAGTAATATGTCTCATATCACCTCTTTAAGCAAGTCTCCCAGTATCAGAACGGTGTCTAGATACCTCGGAATACCAATTTTTAAGGAGATTCAAAACTGGGAAATAATGATATAATTGCCCTTACTGATAAGGCCAAGTGTCTAATCATTTCAAAAGAAATGGATTAAAATGCTGATCCTCAAATGAAGGACCTTACAGACTGATAACTCAATCTCATTTTTTTGATTTATAAATTAAATATATTCTTTAGCCCCCAAATTTCAACAAATATGGTAATAAGCACTCAATATATTCAAATCTTCTTGTTTGAAAATACCTTCCAAGACACAAAAACAACCTGTTCACGAGGGTACCCAACCACTGTGACTATCTTTCAAGAATTTTGAAAAATAGAAAAATTGCAGAAAGACCAATCAAAGTCACATATAGAATAGATGTTCAAAAAGGATAAGGTCGATACTATAAACTAGAAATTGGTGGCCTTTATCAGTCCTAGACCAGAATCTAGAGTGTGGAGTCAGGGCTGGTCCATGTCCACTTAACAAAGATGAAGATCAGATAAAACCAACATAGGCTCACCATGAACACATCTTGCCAGACTGGTTTCTTTTGCCCCCGTGGTGATGAAGCTAAATTCAGTAGAATAATGCTTTAGGAACTCTGCCCTTGAGTTTCAGCAAGGGCTTTGGCACGATGGACAACAGAGGAAAAATGGAAACTGAGTCCCAATACCAAGATGTGTAATTTATCAGAGTGGTGATCAGTGCCAGTCCTGGCAGAAGCTCCGCTGTGGTCTTGGCTCTGTTTTTCAAGTAATGACTTCAAGAGACCAGTAATAGTGGCTTCAGAAATCCACAGGTGATACGAGGCTTAAGGGAGTGTGTATGGGGCAACATCAGGATCCAAAAAGATCTCAACAACCTAAAAAGATGAGCAGGTCTAACCCAATTTATATTTAATAGTTCTGCTCTTGATGTTGGGTCCTCTGTAACTCCTTTTCGAGAAAGACATGAAAATAACATGTTCACAAGGGTACCCAACCACTGTGATTACTTTTCAAGAATTTTGAAAAATAGAAAAATTGCAGAAAAAAACAATCATCATCACATATAGAATAAATGTTCAAAAGGATAAGGTCAATACTGTAAAATAAACAACAGCAACAAATACAGCACATCAGTATAAAAGACAGAAGAACTTCAAATTCAGGAGTACTTGCACCAGAACCAGACCTCTTCAGGCAAGTCTCTACTCGTTTGAGCCTCTGCTTATCCAGAATAGGAAACTAAGGCTACTTACTGCATCACTGGGTTGATGTGAAGATTAAATGAGATGCAAAAGATGCAAAGCATTTAGCACATTGCCTTTCCCATGATAAGCACTCGACAGATAACTATATATAGCTAAATGCACACACATGCCTTAGCAGAAGCATGTGTGAAAAAGACTTGCGGTTTCAATAGACTCCAAGACCAACATGAGCCAATGATCTGATGTGGCCTCCAAAAATAACTGATTAGACTTCAGCTGTCTTGAAAGTCCCACGGAAGGCTAAATAAATTGAGCGACGATTCCCGCAGAATTCTGCATGGATTGACCATGAGGAGAGCGCGGTGTTCTGCTCCCAGTATAAGGCCAATGGGACAGAACCGACACGCTGAGATCCTCCAGCCGGGACAGCCTATGACAGCAGGAGCTCTCACTCACGGCCTATGAAAACCTGGGCTTAAGTTATTCAGGCTGGAGAGAAGAATCCTTGAGGGCATCTAACAGCTGTTTCAAATATTTTTAGGATGGTCACATGGGAGAGGAATTAGTGTATAACATACAGCCAAGCTGGTGTAAAGAAATATTTCTACATAGAAAGTGCCAGGGACTTGGAAGAGGCGCTAATTGAAAGTATAAATCATAATAATGAAATGAGTTTTCACTTTATCCTAGTTCAGTTCGGGGCCGCATTTATTTTATCATTCAACACATAGATCGCTCTCTCTGTCTCTCTCTCTGTTACTCTGTCTCTCTCTCTCTCTCTCCCTCTCTCTCTCTCTTTCTCTGTTTCTGAAAACGTCCTTTCCAAAGTTCTTGATCAGCTTTGTCATTTGGTATATATACTATGGTTATACCATGTTGCCGAAAGGAAAAATTAAAGAAAAGGCACTTCAGCAACGTTCCCAGTGCTGTACTAAGGCAAGATTAGAACTCGCCACTCCAGCTCTCCTCACTCTTCGCACCTCTGCCCACTGACGCTGAAGGGAGAGGGTGCCTTGTCACTCTCCTTGGAGCGCTGAGCAGAGCGATGGCCTCAGCACTCTTTCCCACCACTCTACCTGTTTGCTCTCTATTTCTGTAAACACTCTGCATAATAAAAGTCCACCATCGCAGGGCCAGGAGTCTGGCTCAGTGGCTTAAACACCTGTCTGGCAGGCGTGAGGTTGTGAGTTCAATCCCTGGTACCATGAAAAAATAAAATAAAATAAATAAACTTTTAGGGCCAGGAATTTGGCTCAGTGGCGTAAGCGCCTGTCTAGCATGTGCGAGGTTACAAGTTCAATCCCCGGTGCCACAAAAAAAAAAAAAAAAAAAAAAAGCAGGAAAAGTCCACCACCTCTAATGTAAAGAAAGCCTCATGGCAGAGAGGTACACAGGTTTCCAGGAGACCCCAAGCAACACACAATGACTCCAGCTCACACATGCAAGGTCTCTTGGACACTGTCTCAAAATCTCATTGCCGTGTTGCCTACTTTTTTTTTAAGGAACGAAAATTAATTTGTATTCTTGTCACAATGTCAAGCTTTGCTAGACTAGGCTCGAATTTTTCTCGCCTGATAACAGCATCTAAATAAGAAAAAACAGAACCCTGTTCACAATGCAAATAATACAGAAAACCAGAAATCATTCTGCCTTATAATCAAAACCAGAAAGCTGTTATTGTGACTCTGTACCACTTCCGGAGACTATTGATTCATGGCAGGAACCCTGTCCTAAAATGAAAATTGGGACAGCATGACATTGTTTCTGCTGCAGAACCACTTCTTCTCAGTGGCTCATTTCCAAAGGTCTGGACAAGGCTAACCGACAGTCACTGACCAATTTGGGTATTTTGTTCTGGCCACATATTTAAGAGTCAAAAATGAACTTCAGTCAACACCAGTCAGAAATTAAATAATTAAGACAACGGCTTCTCTTGTGACTTTTATTAGAGATGGGGATTAGAGTGCTTTCTTGAGTGCTGTATCATGTTTATAAACACTATGAACTTCTCCAGGTAAATCTAACACCGTAACTATTGATTCTGATTATTTAAAGTATTGTTTAAAGAGTTTCCCCAGGGATTTTTTTCCCTTTATGTTCTTCCACAAGACATTATTTGGCAGTAAATTTCAAAGGATCCAACAGTGATTTTCAATTATATTCATTATTAGCTCCATAATCATCCAGCCTTTTATAAAAAACGAAGGCAGGAACTTGGATCCCTTAGGGACTGGCATCAGGTTTCAAAGTGACATTTGGCTCTTATAGAGGGTAACAGATTTAATGAAGATTTTTAGCCCGCTTCTTTCTGTTTTGTTTTTATTTGAATTCTCTACCATGGTTTCCCAAGTTTGAGGTAGCAATGTTACCTTCACCCAAAGGTAAAAAATCAAATCGAAGTATTTCAGATATTTTTCCTTATTTCTCTTAGATTTCTCTTCTCTGATATTAGAATTAATTTTAATATATTGTTAGATAATTTCTGATATTATTTAAAATGTTACTGTTGTGAATTTCAATGGTGATGATTGTTATTAATAAAACACAAGAAAGTTTTGATAATTATAGGCCAAAGATAAAAGCTTAAATTGAGAGTCTGAAGAAAATAAGATCTCAGTGAGTCAGAGTTTGAAAGGATGATTTCCAAGCATCATCTTCAAGTCTCACTGGAGATGCCCTCTTCATCTCCAGTTTCCACACTTCAGCCTTAAAGCCCTGCCCCCAAGAAGGACTGTACTGTAGTTGCAGCTTGCAAGGGAATATATCTAATATAGGACACATAATTTATAGGATTATTTTATAATATTCACCCAAAATTTAAAATGCAGAAGAGTGCAAGAGATTTGTATGCATGATGGAGATCTGAAGAATCCAGCTGAGGGCCTGGATCCTATGACAATACCTGCATGAGTCCAGCCAGATGCCTAGAGCCCACGCTATTGTCTCATGCAAGTCCCTGTGAAGGACCTGCACCAGGGAGGCACAATGGCCAGTGCAGGAATATAGGAAGTCTGCACCGGTGGGGTGAAGGAGCTGTGCCAGCAGGCTGAAGGATCTTCACATGAACCAGGAAGCAACACTCAAGGCGAAGACCAGAGCTCCCCAGAAGTGAACATCAGCCATCCCTGGTGACAGTAAAGACCCAAGCTCCTTAAACCCTGAGAACAGCCAAATTCATATCAGGAAAACCAGCTGCAGAAAGCTTCTCCAGAGAAACCAACAGCATGCAACGTTCCCCTCCAATTCTCCTTTTATGCCCTTGGCAGCTATCCTCAGAGGGGGCCTTTCATACCCGTAACCACGCTGACTCAGTTCAGGTGGACGTTCTAAGTGGACTATTAGTTAATCCACCACAGACTGGAAATTTATTCAGAAGACAAGGGGATATCGCTTCCACCAACAGATACATCAAACACTCTGGAATTCAAAATAACCATAATGACTTTATCCAATGGCAGAATGTTATGTATTTTAAAAATCAAGGCAGCATTGTCAGGGTGAGGGAACAGAGCAGACACACTACAGAGAAGCAGATGGAGCTCAGAACTGATGTGGACAGAGGGGTGTGATGTTGGCACTTCACCCAGAATAGGGCAGGCTGGGCTACTGCTATCTGGTTCTCTATGGTCTCCAGGAAAAGGAAAAGAGTTCCTAGTGTCTCTTGCAGGAGCTGTTCCCTGACCTCTCAATAATTCGTAGCCACCTTAGAGTCCTTATCATAGATGAGACCCAGTGGCCACTCTCTGATTTGGCCATGGAGCTGCAGCCAAATTTCACAAGTCAGTTACAAATGTCACACAGCATGGCGACCATCCATGGGCTTAGAGTGAGCTGGGGATATTGAAAATGTAAGTGATGCTTTGGTTTTCATTGGCCCCAAAGCAAATACTCAGAAACAGCCCCAAGATCAAGAGCCCTTCCCTCCAGGGTAGCTGCCCCTGACCATGGTTTCGTGGGCAGCCTGTGACCAGTTCAGCAGACATATGGCAGTGTATTGGGTGATATACTATGTCCCCCCAAGTCCTCATATACTTTTGATGGGGCTGAGTCTGGCACTTGTCATTGGTTCTTGTGTAGCACCAGGATTGGTGATGTGGGCACTGCACCTGCCCCAGGGTGGAGCTGAGATACAGTGTAAGGAAAGGCGGGTCTTCCTCTTGTGCTTCTGCGCTTCCACTCTCTCTCTGTTGCCAGTGCGCTTGCTGCTTGCAATCGCCATGAATGGCAGCCCCGCCATGCCATGCTACCTTGGAGCCAACTAAGTACGGATGGACTGAAACTCCTGAGAAACTGTAAGAAATAAACCTTTCCTTCCCTAATTTTGGGCATCAGGTGTTTTGTCTCGGCAACAAGTGAAAAGTAACTAAGACAGGCAGTGTGTACTACAGATGGCTTGCTGGGCCCCATTTCCCTGGCCTCTTTGTGAGGTTGAAACAAAGCTTCAGCTTCTCCTCTGATTTAGTTCTTGGAATGTGAGGTACAGTGTTTGCTCACTGCTGAAATGAGAACATTTTGAACATTCTCAATTATAAGATGGTAGGGACAAGGCCTCAGTCAGCAAAACTACAAGCTAAAATTGCAAGGTATTATAAAGTGCAGAGACAGACAATCCATGAGCTTTATAGACAGACAGCCTACATTTTCAAAGTGTACATCTCCGGCTTTATTGTGTCATTAAGATAATGATTTTATTTACCACAGGCTGAGTGAGGAGGCCAATGTTCAGCTGTAAATGAAGATGCAGAAACTCAGGTGAGCCAGAAGCCAGTGATGGCCCATCACAAATCAGAACCCAGCAAAGAACCAGATAGAGAAGCCAACCTCTCCCAGCCATTTGCTGTCTTACTTCCCTGGTGTTGAAGGTGAGGATCGAGAACTTCAATTATGACAAAATCAAGAGCAAAAGAGAAGACCAAGTGAAAATTAATTAATGACCTGGCAGAAATATATTTTTGAAAAAGACTTTGTCAAGAGTTTAGATCAACACAAGCAGGGGTTGCTGCCAACAGGCTTCTAGCATTTGTTTAATCAAAAATAAACACCACCACCACCCCACAAAAAAAACGGAAAAATACCTTACCATAACCTGAAAAAGTGAAGGTCCTTTGAAACTAAGTTCCATCTCAACCCACAGACAAGTTCGCAGTATCACTGTGCACTCCCTCCCCCTAGTTCTGCTGATGGTTTGGATCTTGAATGTCCCCCAAAAGGCTTGGTCCCCAGCATAGTGTTATCATGAGACAGGGGACAAATGAGGGTATTGGGTGTGGTCATATCATTGGGCTGTGACTCTGAAGGGGAGTGTGAAACCCTAGGCCTCTTCTTCCTCTTTGTTCCTTTCTTCCTGGCCATGGGGTGAGTAGTTTTCCTCCACCATGTGGTCCCTCCCCCCATAATGTGCTGCCTCACCACAGTCCCAATGCAACTGGGTCAATGAATCATAGACTGAACCCTCCAAAACTGTGAACCCAAATAACTTTTTCTCTTTACAAGTCAATATTTCAGGCATTTCATATATAGTTAGAAAGCTAACAAAATAACCTCTCTAGAGGTCCAAAAGCTGATAGAAAACTACAGAAACCCTATGAATAAAATGAATTTAAAGATATAAGGACTAAAAAATTGGACTAAGATTAACATTTGCAGTTCACTAAGTTCTCTGAATAGAAAGAAAACTATGGAAGTGTAAATTCACACTGTTATTTTTGTCACAAAATTCAGATTCTCTCAAAAAAAAAAGAGATGCTCCTTGGGAAATGTTTCTTAGCCTTCACTGGTTTTGAACTTGGCAAGAAAATCTGAGGGCCTTTTTTCATGGAAACACAATACATTGTCTTTACATTTGGCTTGTTGTTTAATTCAACTGCTGCAGCTTCCAAGGTTAGCAATGCAATTTTAGGCAATACCAATGGGAAGCTATTCAATGCTTTAATTGTCTGGTGCCTGAAAGTCACACTGAGTGAACTTGGCCTAAAACAGTGGTGTTGGAATCCAATAGTTTCCTTGCAGTGGAGGGCAAAACAATTTTTTAAGTTGTATACAAAGACTGTGACTGGTTCTATAATGATCATCACAGAATACAGTAAAATTTTTTGCCATGCAGAGAAACTGGTTCTTTTATTCAGGATTTTCATGTAAAAATGTGCCTTTCAAAAAGTAAATTTAAAAAACTGAAGATCACTGGGGATTTAGCTCAGTGGTTTAAGCACCTGCCTGGCAGGCGCAAGGTTGTGAGTTCAGTCCCTGATACAAAAAACAAAACAAAACAAAACAAAACAAACCTGAAGATCTCTTTCTCCCTGAGATGCTCACTCAAAAACACATGAATGCACAGCTCACTGCCTGAAGATGAATATGGTACCCAACCTAGGACAAAGTCTAACAGAGAAGTACAGATTGACTAGTATGCCCACCCTGCCATGAACATCATAAACATCTCTTTTTCCTGCTATGCTTACATCCAATTTACCCATTGCCAAACAAAATGGAAAGTTAAAACAGAAACCACTCATTCATATTCACATGCACATACATAGGCAAGCTGTGTCCAATAAAGAAGTGCTTTATAATTTGCCAAAATCTTTCCTGCCTATCCTACCAGATGGAGGAAGCAACAGGGGTGCTGGTCTAGAAGGCAGCTACGATGATCACCCTTATCTCCTTAGGGAAACCTCAGCCTCAGACAAAGAGAAGGAATTTTCCAGAATCTCTGAGCTCATACATGATAGAGCCCGAACTCTAACTTGGGTCACCAGACCCTTACTGCAGTTACCTTAAACCATACACTCACTTCCCCGGTGTCTCCAATTTTGACTTTCTCTACACCCTCCACTACTTCTGCGGTTTTCTTTTTATAGAACTAATTGAATTGACTGTGTGTCATCACCTCTAATTTCCTTCCCGTGAGATAAACATCAAAGGAATTCTGCTGGATGATGAAGCATTTAAGAATCTCTTAGCCACCAAACAGAGATGGAAACCCAGCTCTAAAGGGTTGATGTATTAAGGTACCCCAAAATTCTTCAACCAAAAGATGGAATTTCCTCTCTACACGGGGAAGCCTAACTCTTCCCCACAAGAGGATATTTTAGTGCAAAAAGATATAAAAACTATAGGAACAGAGCCACCTCTGAAAGGTTAAACTGTCCCGAGAGCAGAGAGCACCGTTGTGAACATGCAATGTATCTAAGAACAGCAAACTCTCACATGAATCTGAATGTCTGGCTCAGTCGGATACAAGTGTACTTCTTGGGAGTCCTTCTTCACTTTCAAATGCTACTCACGGGAGTAAGAACATGGGAGACACAGCCCCACCTCCCCACCACCTGCTCCTTCACGCAGCGTCTTATTTGTAGGTTGCTTGCCTGCCAGCAGGACTCTCTGCCTGGACCCCCTCTGCAGCAGAAAGCAGAGGATGGCCACACTCTGGGTGTTTTTCACACTGTTTTTCAAGCTGGGACTCCCTGGGAAGATGACAAATTAATAAACTTTCCTAAGCAGAGCTGGAAATGAGTGAGGCAGGCCATACTTCAGCACCCTCTGGTAAATGACACCTTTGAGGAGTCTCTTGACTTGATGAGTGCCACAGCCCAGATGCCCAATTCCAAAGTCGGTGCATCCCAAAGCAAAAGTTTAAGAGCTTCCACAGGGCTTGTCTGTCAGGTTTATCCCTCCCATGACTTCCTTCCTAACAAGGAAAAGCAAGCCAGCCATGCCATGCTGCGGTGTGCTTTGGAAGGCAGTGGGAGCCACAAAGCTCCCCTTAGGAGATACATGCTTGCCTATCATGAAGGAGAACTTACTGAAAGTGGGCATATAATTAATAGTGTGTAAGATAAGTTGCACATTGTAAAAAGTTTACATTACCAAGTGCTTCCACATTCAATTCTTCAATAACTAAACAAGTTTGATAAAGTGACAAAATTAGACTTCCCTCTCAGAGTTCTCTGCAAAATATGTGTCATAATTTGTACCTGCCATCCTCATAATCATATTAGAATAGATCTGATCGTTAAGGGCTGGCACGACTTTTGTTTTATTAGCTGTCACATAATCGTCAATCTACAGTTCAGAACGTAGAGACCCAGGTGGTCAGACAATGTCATCCAGGCATAACTTCCCGTGCATGGTAACTGTCTTTGAATCTAGATGATTGGGTCATTCATAATCATTAGATCCTAAGAAATACTATGGATTTCAGAATCAACTGGTGATTTTCTGACTGTGATGTTGCTAGTTACTTTTGTGCAGACTTATCCAGGTTTTAGAGCTGAATACTTGTTTTAGGAAGAAAAACTCAGCATAGAAAACTAACCAAAAGACAAGCACACATACATGGACATTTAGGCTGACAGTTCACAAGCACCCACACACCCGTGAAGTCCTGCCTGGTGTTTTGCTATGAGGGATGGAAGGTGTGCTTGATCACACTGCAGGAGACATTACCTGTCCAGAAAACAGGGTCCCTTCCCCAGGAAAGGACGAACTTTATTTTTTTCCTGGCTGAGTTACTTTCCTATGTGGTAGAATTTCCTCTTAATTTGCTGGACAACATCATTTTCTCCAGATTTTCCCTGCCAAGTCATTTCTCCTCTGTAGGGCTTTGTCTTGGAAGGCAGTTCCCAAACTTAAAAATTGCATGTACCTGTGAATCAGTAGTTGTGGTCATGCCCAGTCTTCCATACTGCGTCCTAACCCCAAAGTCCTTGCCAGGAGAGTGGCTGTTACCAGTTAAAGAAAAGCAAACGGAGATTCCTCAGAGTCGGCACTCTCCAGACTGAGAGAAAGTAAGATGTGCAGGGAAGGATCCTGAGAAGCGGACTCGAAGACAGATATTGGGGTGCAGTGAATTGGGTGGGGGAGTGAGAGCAGCATTATTGGGCAAAGGGATATGACGAGCTGTGCCTCAGCCACCACAGCGGCCTGAGCCCAGCCCCCAGTGGGGTTCTGGAGCTTGCCCAGCCCTGCAGAACTGTCTCCACTTGGAAGCAAAGGGCCACGGTTGTTACACTGTTGTGTGCCATCGCGTCCTCCTGATGGGGATGCCAGCCACCCGTGGAGAGGGGCAGGAGTCTTGGCCTTAAGCAGCTGTCTTCAGTGCAACCATTTGCTGGAACAGGAGCTCAGCTGTGAGCTATGGAAATCAATCCTCCCAGCAGCTGCAGGTAAGCCTGCTTCAGTCCTTACACAGCACCAGTGACTGCTGGGAGCTGGTCCCATTTGCCCTTCATGGGCAAATTCTTCTGCCTCACTTGAACTGGGGATGTGACCAAGTGGAGCTGGGTTAGAAAATACTTTCTTTTTATACTGTTCAAGAATTTCCTAAGAGGACCGTTTTAAAGGGCAGATGAGTTCTGCACGTCCAAGATAAAGCTTGATGCGAAATGCGCCTTAGTTACTTTCTCACTGCTGAGCCATGATACCCGATAGCCACAATTTAAAGAAGGAAAGGTTTATTTTGGTTCCCAGTTTGTAGAGGTTTCAGTCCAAAATCAGCTGGTTCCAAAACAGGGCAGCAGGGCAGAGGAAAAAGAGTTCATGGCATTGCAGATTGCAGGCAGGAAGCAGAGAACAAGGCAGGGCATATAGATAGATAGATAGATAGACAGACAGACAGATATATCTCCTTCCAGGCCACACCCACCAGGCTTCACTTCCTGACATCATACTCAGCTATAAACCCATCAGTGGACTAATCTCATACCGCACACCCTTGATCCAGTCGCCTCCTAAAAGCCCCACTATGGACACTCGAGGCTTTGGGGGACATCTAGATAGAAGCCATAACGAAATGCGAAGCACAAGGAGCCACCGCCGGCGCACCTGCCCTGCATCGGGCTGCACATCCACATGTGTGCATGGACCGTGCTCCTTCACCGAGGCCTTCTCCAGAGATTCCAGCTTCCAGTGAGGTTGCGGTTGGCTCCCTCCTGCAAGCTGCTCAGGGTCTGGCCCTTGGAAAGTTACCTCCCTTGACTGACTGTGGTTTCAGATTGGTGTACCTGAAAACCTGCCCTTTTTTCTTCTGAAACTATTGTTGAAAAACCTCACTCTCTCATACCATAGGAAGTCAATGCAGGGAGGGCTTTTTCTTCAGAGGCAGCCTGGGGTTGCAACCTGAATGTGGCTTCAGAATAGCAAATCTGCTCTCCAAAGTTGGCTGTCCTATCCATTAGGTCTGTTCCCCTAAAGCCAACCCCTTAGCCTCCCTGGGCACCATTTTCTCAGTTCATGAGATGGCTTGTGGTAAAGACTGACTGAGTTAACGTGCAGGATAGCACACTGTAAACTGGCATGCAAGGCGAATATGTCCTGCTGCACAATATTTGAAGCAGGTAGGAGATTAGCAATCATCTTGGTAAATTCAGTGGCAGCTGGACTCATTCAGAGTCCCACGGAGGTCAGAGAACCTGCCTAAGATGCACATCTGCTGGGAGGCAGAGCCGGTGCCAGCCGCCTGCTCTTGGCAGTGTTTTTCTGCACCAGCCTCCTTCCCATCCCCCTGGCTTCTCCTGCTGCATCCTGGTGGGGCTGCATGCGCTGCTCGGTCCCATGGACCCTTGGAGTGGTTTACAAAATGACATAAAATTTGCCAGTGCTTAAGCCTGTGTACTGGAAGCAAGATACTCTTCAGATCTGAAGAGCTATTATTCAAAAACTGTTACCTAAGTCATTATGCTAAAATCCACCTTGGGCTACAGGAAAGAGAAGAAAAGGAGCTCGTCTTGTATGGGTAATAGAATTACTGAGCGTGCACATCCGTCTGTCACAGAAGAGGACAGGGAAAGCGGGGAGAGGACAGAAAAAGCCTCTTTGAAAAGCAAATTATTGTGCCATGTATTTTATATTATTTCCTGCCCGGCTTATTTAATCAGTCTAAATTGAGAGTTCTTATAATTCCCTAGCATCAGTGAATAAGCTCTGGGTATCCTCCAGCCCTGCAGGGCCTGAAGCTTTTCTGTTCTTCTGTAGGTATTCATTTCCAAAATTTCATTACCGCCCCACATGTGAGTCATTCCCTCCCATGCAATCCATTTAAAACATCCAGCAGGGTGAGCCCAGGAAAGGCTGGCCTATTCATTTGGTGTGTCAAGGGCTTGTCAAAGCAACATGGGAGAGGACGGTCCAATGCAGTCCTCCCAAGGGAGCCAGCAGATGCTGCAGCATTTGATCCAACCCGCTTCCCTCTCCAGGAGGCACCCTTTTATCTTGCTGCTGCTCCACCCAGAGAAGCCTGGAGAAGTAGGGTTGGTAAAGGAGCAAGAAAGCTGGGAACAAGTCCTTCAGCAGGATAATACAAACTTTAGCTGAATGTTATAGACAAAAATTCACCAAGGCCATGGGCAAGCACCACTGCTCAGCAATCAGAAGACTCGGGTCTGGCCTTGGTTCTGCCATCCAACGCTCTGTGACCAAGGGCAAGTTACTGCACCTCCCTGGGAGCGCCATTCCCTTCACTATCAAGTGAGGATGGTGCATCCTTGTCCACACAGCCTGGAGAATTCAAATGCAACTCAATTTCAGAGCAAATGTGGGAAGTGTTTGTACAAAAAGTATCAGTGTAAGTGTCCTGACCTGAAAGAGATGGGCCATGCCACTCCAAAACTAAACACAATGCCTATGAAAGGGGCAGGGGAAGGAAGAGAATATAATGAGTGATTTCTGTGACTCAGCCTCCCCGAACCTTATCTGCTCTCTGAACACCAGTGTCTGAGTCCTACTTCACCTTGTAAGATGTGCAGCTATAGAGAAGTGTTGGCCTGTTGGCTAGCAGGTGTAGCTTTTTATTTGAATGAGTGGCCTCTCCCAGAGAGTACTGACCACAGAGCACTAGGTTTGCATGGCAATGAAAATAAAGAAAGATGAGGGTTCTAGGAAGAAGGACCTGTTAGAAGAAGCTCTCACAATGAGAACCAGTCAGGAACCAGCCAGAGACATGAGTGCACTCATAGGAGAGTGACCGAGAGGGAGCATTCACAGAAGTGCTAACAGGGATACCCTAGGGGTGGTGCAGGATCTCAGGATGGGGAACTATGCAACTGATGCCACCCCAGAGGTGAAGGAGAGTGGGGAAGGGTAGTCCTGGGACTTCTAAGGGGAGCACAGTGAGGAGAAGCTAATGTAAGGACAGGGTGCCCTTTGTTCCAGAGAAACAGCCAGCCTAAGGTGACCCCTTAGGGAGGATGCAGAACACTCTCTTTGATCTTTGTCCCCTTTCTTTCTCAAATCTACTACTGGGCCCCTCCATTGGCCAAGACCCAGTGGAGCCCAGTTATGCCAAGCAAGTGAGTCTGTGTCCTGGCCAGAGAGCAGGCAAGAAATAGAAGTTCTGGGAGGCGAAAGTGGATACACCCCATGTCACAAAAGGGAAGGTACTCAGGACACACTGCACCGGATTCCAGGCTCGGCGCCGCCCCCTCCCTCCCCACACCTGGCCTCAATTTCTTTCCAACCTCTGTTAAAAATGGAAAAGCACTGAATAACATCAACCAAGAACATCTTCCTGGAATTGCTGTTAACCTACACTTTAAGAAAGAAGGATTTGTAGGTAAGCAATAGTCTGGGAGTCCTGATGTCTGGGAATCAAAGATGTCACTAGCATCTCCAACGTAGTTTTTGTTGTATTTTTAGGCTGGCATCCAAAAACCAGTGAGGCCAAAAAGAAAAGAGGAGGTAGGTCTACGTTTTGAGAAGCTGCTTTCCTCCTCCTCAGGGTTGCAGCTGCCTGAAGACAATATCTCAGTCTTCTGGGGAACAGAGAATGGGCAAATCCTGCTTAATCAATCTTGCAAGAATATTTTCTTGTAGAATCACGTGTAGTTAACTGAATCCTGACTCTGACTAAACACCATGTGACCTAGGATCACATTTAAATACTGAAAACCTAGCTGGGAGTGGTGACACTCACCTGTAATCTCAACACTCAGCACTCGGGGGGCAGAGGCAGGAGGATTGCTGGGAGTTCAAGGTCATCTTGGGCTACATAGTGAGTTTAAAGCTAACCTGAACTACAAAGCAAGACCCTGCCTCAAAATAAACAAACACTACAAGCCTTAGCTTCTTTATTTGACAATTGACACAATTCTACCCCCCTAGTATTTCAGTGAACATTAATGTGAAATAATGTTTCTGTATTACTGAAAGTTCTCTTTTTTTTTTTTTTTTTTTCAGATAATAGCATCTGACCATGACTAGCTAGGGGAGGGGGAAATGCTATGGTTCGGTTTGCTCTGCGTGTATCTGGAAGAGTTCACGTGTTGGGAAGCTCGGTCCCCAGGGGAATAGTGAAACTTTCAAGGAGGGGGATGTGGCGGTGGGTGATTAGGACAGTAGGTGACACCTTCGGAAGGGCCAGTGTAACTCTCACTCGCTGGAACCCAGTTCGTGGTCGAGAGAGCATGTTCTTAGGAAGCAAGACCACCCCATGCATTTGCCCCTTCTGCACGTGGCCATTTGCTTCCTGCTTCTCTAACGGGGTCCCCACCAGAGGTCACACACAGGGCAACTCCATCTTGGATTTTTGACCTCCAAAACTGTGCTAAGTAAAATCGTGCTAAATTATACAGTACCCAACCTTAAGTGTTTTGTTGTAACAACAGAAAAAGACCAAGACAGCAAAGGGAAGGGAAGGGAGCAGAGGGGAGGAAGTATTTATTGAAACACTAGGTTATTTCAGTAACGAAGGTGATCTAAAGGAAAAGTGATGGAAGCGATTTATCCCATGCAGGCTTCAGCAAAATTCTTCAGGATTTGAGGCTTGGTAAATCTCCAAGAGAGCAAGATCCAGAATGATTTCTGGACGCCAGCAGCAACAGCTGTGCCCCTTCTTTCTGGAAAATCTGTGTATGTGTGTGGCTCCCTTTCAGTCCCAGGAGAATCCTGATCCTCTTCATACCAAGTGTAAATTCCAGAGAGAGAATGTCATTGGCTCAGCTATGGTCAGGTCAATAACCATAATCAGGAGGGGGACAGTCTTCAATGGCCAGAGGAGGACACGGCTACTGCAAGTCTGCCTTAGCATTTCTAGGGGGCAAAGAAACCAGCCCGAGCCATGAAGCCCCCACCACCTACGGCTCCAATGCAGAGATTTGCCTGTGACTCTGAACCATCTCAATGGTTGTGGCAGAGGAAGCACTTAAAATTTGTCTCTTCCTCTTAAACATCTTTGGTAAACCATTAGCTGTTGCTGTTAGACTTTTTTATTTACCCTATTTCTGTCATTTGATTATAAATCCATGGAGAGGGACCATCTGATTCCCCTGTCTCCTGCGTCTTCATTGTCACTTTGTAAACAGTAAATGCTCAACAGACGTGGCCTACTCGCCAAAATTTACTAATCTGTTTTGCTATTGAAGCTACTGTGAGCAAAATGCACCCCATTCACCTCTCCTCAAAGCCAAACAACTGCTCAATGAACTAGAGACTAGGAATCAAAGGAAATTCCTAATCGTTTCGATTTTAAGAAGGAAATTTAACATATCATAGTCAATCCCACTCAATATTTCAAAAAATAAATGCCACTTACTGTAAATATATATCCTGCCAATTCTGATCAAGTGGCAAAAGTCCTCTGGCACCATATTAAAAAGATTTGTGAGAAAGAGGCTAAAACAAACAAAATGCAAGCATTTTCTGCTGCCTGCCAGGAACACAAAGTTGGGAAGTGGTACATTTACCCTGTGTATTGAGCAGTGCCGGACCATATTCAGAAACAGAAGGAAATAAGAAAATTCAGAATCTACATGAAGAAAGTGAGGATAATTTGGAGCAGGAATGGCATGCATTATTATAATTTTGTCCTCAGTGTAGAGATGATCTAAGGGTTGATTTAAGCAGATTATGTCAGTGGAAGATTTATTTACACAAATATTGCCATACTATTAGACATTATCAACTTATTATTGATGATACAAATAATGATTGTCAAAATTGCTGTGCAGCAATTTGTTACTTATCCTTTAAAGTTGTGAGCTTCCAAATCTGGCAATTAGATGACTATTGCATATGGTGACATCATGTGTAGATTAGGATTGGTTTCAACTACACAAAAGAGACAACGCACCAGGCGTGGTGGCATATGCCGTAATTCCAGCACTCAGGAGGCTGAGGCAAAAGGATCACAGAAAGTTCAAGGCCAGCTGGGGCTAAAAAGTGAGTTTCAGGCTAACCTAGAACTCACTGCATAGTGAGACCCTGTCTCAAAAAAAGACAGAGAGAAAATGAAAGCAACAGTGGCTTAAGTAAGAGAGAAGCTTACTGTTTTTTCCTCCCCAATAAATGTACCAGTTCAAGGCAGGTTTGCAATGCCTTAGTTACCAGAAATCTAGCCATCTTCTATTTGTATTCCACATTCCCCAGCAAAAGACTTCTAGCTTCAAAGTTGCCTCATTGCCTAAGATAGCTGCCAGAACTCCTACCGCTGTATCTCCATTCTAGTTAGGAAGAAAAAGAAAGAAGAAAATAAAAACTGGGTGTGTTTTCCAGCTGAGTCAGGCCAGTTTCAAAGCATTTTCCCAGAAGTCCCACTTAATGGCTTTCCTTTCCATCCCACTGGCCATCCCAAGTTTAAGGAAAATTACTTGCACTGCCATCTAGAGAGAGGAAAATGGATTTTGCAAGCAGGAACTGATGGTCTCTGGCACTTTGCCTATTGGAAATGTGCTACTACTAAGGGCTTAGTGATGCCACTTAACCACTTGTTCCACAACAGACAGATCAGGTCTACTTCGTTCATTCTACACCACATCCCCAAACCCATGCGGTGCCCCGCTCACCAAGTGAAATTCAGAGCAAGTAACTGATCCACAAATAAGTTGCTGAGCCGGGATTAGAACCTGGGTCTGACCCTTAAAGCCTGGATTTCTCCCACTACCCCTTGACCCTGCACAAAGCATTAATAGCACAGCCGGGAGAGGAGCTAGAGTCACGGGCCTGGGGCTGAACAGTGACAGTCCCAATTGACTTTTCCTCAGAGCTTCGCATTAAGATCCGGGGAATGACAGTGCAGAAGGGAGAGATGAAATAGTGCCACACAGTCTGGGGTGACCGTGGTTGGTGTGCACAGAGATAGTACCAGCAGGGCTGGAGGGCAGGGGTGACCCAGAGGCACATGAGACCGGTGGCTGTAAGGAAAGAAAGGTAGCAAGAATCCCAAGCTTCTAGTTTGCGAGGTGTAAATTAAGGCACCACCCATCATAACTAACAGGGTCTTGGCAGGTTGTTAAAGTAGAGATCCCAAGAGGGTCTTTCCACACGACAGGCTAGCCAAGGCCAGCGGTGAAGAGACTAATTTCAGCCGACCGACTGGTGGGGTAGGCTTGTTCTTAACCTCTTCCAGCAATAGCATGAATAATCTCGAGTATCTGTAAAATTGTGTCTGTCGTGGGCTGAGCAACTAGAAAAGAGGATCGCATGAAAACAACCCAGTTGGAGCGCGCTCCCTTTCCTCAAAGTCCCACCATGGGGAGGCTGGGGGCGTGGCCCAAATCCGCTGGTGGGCACCGCAGGTCTGTCACCACTACTCCCAGGTGGGGACCTGTCCAGAAGGTGGACTCTTTGAAAATTACAGCAGCATGTAGAGGCTTCTTTCCCATCCTCCTCGCAGTCCTGGAAGTTTAGATTTGTAATCCCATGAAAACGTTATTGGAATCCTGGCGAATTAATTCCAATTTACCACTTCCAGTGCAATCCATGGCGAGAATAAAGACACTAAGGCATACTTACAGTTAAGGGCAGCCAAGGGGTGATGAGTCTGGTTCAGACGAGGGTTCATGGAATCCGCGACCCTGGGCCTAACCCGGATTTTATTAATTTGTGAGGAAAGGAGTGACTAGGGATGAGTGACGGTGAGAATGGTGGGAATTACGAGTCCTGTGAGCTGAGCAACTATGAGGCCGGAAAGCACCTCTGCAGTATGCAGAGAGAAGGGTATGCAGATGGGCGTAGCATCTAACGTGTAGCACAATTGAGGTAGCATGGAACGTTTAGGAGGCTGTTACTTTAGCTTCTGATGTGCAAACTTTTTTCTGCCCTGGGAAGTCATAGACCCTTATCTCAACACTTTAAGCAAGTTGACAGCCCTGGAGCACTGGCTCTGCCATCTCACTGGGCTCAACCATTTAGCTCAACCGCTGACATGGGGAAGCAGGACTGTCACTTGGCTTCAAAGGTTACTCATCAGTACCTCAGCTAGCCCTATTTGCATTGCTTAGAGCCAGTAGAAGGGAAAATGAGCTAGCTTAGCCAGCTCTGTATATATCAGTCTATGGAGATAGCTAAAGGTTTAGCTAAAGTGGAGGTAGTTGTTCTTCACTTAAGGAGAGCCATTCCTGTGGTTCACACAGGTAAAAGACTTTTCCATGTGACCTTTTGAAACCTGGGAACTTGACAGTTTCTACTTCTCCCTTTAGGTTGTGATTATCAAGCGTTTGGTTTTTGTCTTGAGTACCACGAAGCTTCAGAGAACTCTATAATTAGGGTAGAATATGTGGATTGTCTCCCTAATCCAGAACTCCAGCAAAGTTAAAGATACATGAAACATTTGGAAACATCAGAGATCTGAACTGTTTCACGATCGTCTGACATCCCCATGGCCCAAGCACTGTCTGCTAGCTGTCTTGATTATCTAAACAACTCAAAGTTCCCCAGTCTTTATTTTGCTAAAAAGTATTCTTGCTAGCATTTTCCTTCCAATTATTGCCTTATGGATGTTTTACAACATTTTGGAAACAGGAACAAATTGGACTTGTGCAGCAGAACATCACATCAGCCAGTTGATTTAATTATGGGAGAAAAAATCATATGGGAATGTTTAAAAGAAATTTCCATCATCAATTTCTTTTTGGAAACAAAGAAAATTCAGATTTTTAAATCAAGAGACTACAATAAGCAAGAAATGATATTTGAGATCAACAATATAAAAGTTATCTCCTTTGCTTATTATGAGTTCCCCCCACTCTTGTATTTTTTTTCAAAATGTTTTATCATGGCTGGGTATGGTGGAGCATGCCTATAATCCCAGTACTCAAAATGCTGAGGCAGGAGGATTGCTGGGAGTTTGAGGCCAGTCTGGATTACATAGAGAATTCAAGGCCAACTTAAACTACATGGCAAGACCCTGTCTCAAAAAAAAAAAAGTTTTATTGTTATTTCCCAAGTTAAATTACAACTTAATGGAATAGTTTTATTAAAAAGTTAAAAAGAATTGAGAAAAATATCCAAAATATTGAAAACAGTGCAATAGGTCAACACAAATGAAATAATAAAAACAAGTAGAGAGCAAGCAAAACACCCAGAATAGCATAATATATTTGCTTGGTGATGTAACTAATTTTAGTGATTTGTAACTCTTTTCAAGAATTGTGTTTGTATCTTTAATGAATTCATCACCAATTTGCTTTTGATTTCTTTTAGTTTCTTTGGAATTTATGGGTCAAATGTTCAAATGTAGCAATTCCTGATTTCTGTCTTTATGAATTAAGATAGCCCTTTTTTTAGCCTTGTTTTTCCTAGAGAATCCTTAAAGACCTGAGGATATAATTGCCCCCATCTCATTGATTTCCTAATGAGCAAAGATTCTAGGGCCAGGGATTTAGCTCAGTAGCATAAGTGCCTGCCTGGCAAGCGTGAGGTCGTGAATTCGATCCCTGGTACAAAAAAAAAAAAAGATTTGTAGGTGCTCTTAGTTCGAGAATTGCCAGTTAGGCCCATTTCCCAGTCCAGTTTGCAGGATGTAAGAGTACAGTCAAGAACAGTTCCAGATGCCACTATTAATGCTTGCCAGGGCGTACCATTCGTGCCTTTTAGACCTGGAAAGGAAAGCAGTAGTTTTGAAGATCTGTTTGGTATTCTGAGATCTCTGGTCTAACTCTCTTTGATGTTCCTCTGGGTGACACTGAATGCTCGATTCTATTCATTGCCTGGGCAGTATCATCTCATAAACTTTCCAGATGAATAATCTCTGATCAACCCAATGTGACATTTCAATTCATCTTGTGATAGGCGGATTTACAAAAGAGAAATAGGCACCATTTTAGAAAATTCAGTCAAAATTTCCCAGCACATTTTAAGTACTTCAAGATTATAGCTCAAATGTGACCAAATACTTTTTTTTTTTTCCGCAAAACCCTAGAAGCATGCAAAACATTATTGCTATACTCAGGAAATACTCCTAACATTCAGTCAGAAAACAAAAGCTATACTCACCCTCATCACTCCTGGGCTGATGGAAAATGACATTTAAATCAATATCCCTCTAAAGAACTTCCACTCTCTCGTTGCTTAAGGAATTATTGTCAAAACATAGTTATAGGCTATAACCCACTGTGAGCTCCCACTGAAGGCACAGAGAGTATTTTTAGCAGATACATCACTTAGACCAAAAGCCAACTTTGTCCTAACAGTGCTATTCTCATTCAATCCACAAATCCTTCCCTACAACAAAATCCCCTCTCTTGTATCTGCAGGAAAAGAAAGTGCATTGTGCGTAGGTTTAAAACTTGCTTGTGTCTGAGCATCTTCCTGCTCTAGCTCTTTCAAACACCTACCAAAAAACCCAGCCCCTCCAAGCCAGTTCCCCTCTCTTGGCAGCAGTGAGGCTGCCAGTCCCAGACAGCCCGTAATAATCTACTATAAAAGTGGAAAAAACTCTCAGTGTCATTGTTAGTTATTTGTCTTATTTTTGTTCCTGGCTTTTATTTTTATTCTTAGCACACAACGTAGAAAGATACAGTTTTACTTTCTTCACTTTGGGCTCTGGGTCCCTTGCTGAGACCAGCAGTTCTAACTCTGGAAGCAGCTGCCGCTTCTTCATGAGGCCTCTCATACAAAAAAGTATCTAAGTCAGAATTCTCTCAGTTGGACAAGTCAAAACCAATTAATGGGTAGCCACAAATACCCTGTTTTCTGTTTTGTTTTTGTTTGTTTGTTTGCTATGTTTTGTTTTGTTTGAGACAGTCTCTCGCTATGTAGTTCAAGTTGGCCTTGAACTCACTATGTAACCCAGGCTGGCCTCCAACTGTGGCGATCCTCCTGCCTCAACCTCCCGAGTGCTGGGTTACAGGCATGCACCACCACACTCAGTACAAAAGCCCACTCTTAACCAAGTTCCAATTTCTTTGCCCTCTATTATTCTCTAGTTGAACTAAATGTAATAGAAAAGGAATAAGGTCTTTATTTAATGGGAGTGATTGCTGCTTATAGATTATTTCAGTAATCTGTATGACCCATGAATACAAGCATATTACATGCATGCTTCACTGGAAGGATTTTTTCCCCAAGAAGTCCCAATGACCATGTTTAATACCTTAATACCTGGCAAAGAAATCAGACTCTGGAGTCAGTGTGACTCAGATCTTTGCCCACCACTTCCAGAGGGATGCGTTTCTTCTCTGCCCTTGGTTTTGTGCTTGGTGGCATGGGCACCATCACAGCAATAACATACTAGGTGGGGAAGAAGTGAGAGAAGCGGATGCTGTGGGCTGGAGAAGGAGGTGTCAGAGACCCGCCCTCCTCGGACTCCTCCTTCCAGCTCCAGGCCTGGGTACCTATGCTCCAGCTCTGCTCCCGCTGCTTCCTAACCCAGGCACTAACTGCAAGCATCAGACAGCAAAGCTTCATTCTGTGGCTCTGGACTTTGTGTCACTCAGAGAATTCTTGTGTTTTGGGATTTATTTTATCCACGGATTGACACTTTATAAAATACAGAGTTTCACATTGTCCAGGGCTCTTACTGGAGGAGCCTCCCAAGGCTCCACTTTGGCCTCTTACCCACTTTCCTTCTTCTGTCCATAGCCATTGACAATCATGTTCATCCCCTGACTTCACAGTCACCCCATAATTTTGGCTACCATTATGAAGGGTCTAGCAGGCACCAGACACTCTATTTGTCTTTTATCTTGCAAAGTATGGGATAGCTATTCTGTTTTCTTGTGTGATTTTTCTTTTTCACTTGTAGGGGAACTGAAACTCAGAAATCTGAGCAAATTGCTTAAGACAACATGTCTGAGAAAGAACCAGGCTAGTATTCAAAGCCAGTCCTGAATGCAAACACTATACTTTTTCACTCCACCAGGAAAGGCAAATAGATGAGAACTCAGCACCCAGTGGGTTGTATGGTAGTAGTTGGGTGCTGTATCAAAAGCACACAGAGGCTGAGTCCACAGAGCACAACCTGAACCGTGTGTCCTGTTTGGTTGCGGCATTGGTGGAGAGAAGGCTGCCTCCCACATCTCTCTCTAGTTCCTACTCATCAGAGGGAGTTCTTTGTACCTTCAAGTGTTTTCCTGTCCCTCATCACTGAAGGACAATGTCCCCTATTTGAAGTGTTTCCACTCCAGAAGATGCTCTTCCCTGTAATTCCCTTCACTGAGGGCTGATTTTTCACCTCCTGGACTGCAGGAGGCCAGAAGCAGCTTCATTTCACACCTCTCCTCATTGCCTGCCTTCCCCCTGACTCTGACTTCGGAGCCCACCTCAGTATATGCCAGCTAGATTTGTGGTATAGATATATTACTTATCCCTACTACAGCTTCCTTATTTATCTTTTTTTTTTAAGTGTGGTGTGTCTGTGTGTCTGTGTGTGTGTCTGTGCGTGTGCAGGAAGTGAGCAGAGATTCTTAGCCCTTCCTGTACTCAGAACCATCTGAACAGCTGTATAATTGTGCCCGTTCAGCTCTGCTCAGTTGATCTTCAGAACTGGGGTCCCATATGATTCTCATATGCAGTTATCCAGATACTGATAAATTCTAATATTCAAGGCATTGATTAATATAGATAAAGTAAACTAGCTAGCTTTGAGTTTACTTTCATGTCTCTTGAAGGGCTATCCAGCCCTTTCTGACCCTTATCTTCAAGGGCTTTGTTTTTCTAACTAATTTTTCGTTTGTTCATTTCTCAGTTTTGCTTGGGTTTTTGTTTGTTTTGTGGCACGGGGAATTAAGTTCAGGGCCATTCAACCACAGAGCTACATCTCCATGGAGCTACAGTTCCAGCTACATCTTGCCTTTTCTTCCTCTTTTCTTTTCCTTTTCTTATTTTGCAGCCCAGGCTGGCCTCAAACATAGCTCCTCGTACCTCAGTTTCCCAAGTAACTGGAATCCAAGCATGTGCCAGCCTGCCCAGCTATTACTTGCAAGTTAAAAAAAAAATCAGTCTTTTATATATTGCTTTTCTCATAGGAATGTTATATGATATATTTTGGGGATTATTAGTCTTCCCATTTGAGCAATGTGTAGTGTTCTAATTTGCTTTATAATTGACAGCATTTCTCAGAGCACCATCCACAGACCATCTACATCAAAACTACCTGTTAAAAATGAAGATTCCCAGACCCATTCAAGACCTGCTGGATGTTGGCCTCTGGGGATGGTGCCTGGGAGTCTGTGTTTTCAATGAGCACCTATAGCAATTCATAAACACCATACAGTGTAAGGAGAAGGACTTGCTTATGTTTAGACTGACTGGTTTGCCATTCACCATGACCACTACAGCACTAGCCATACATGAAAATTCAGCCAACCCTGTCTCACCATTGCCCTTGTGAAAGATAAAAAGCACTGATTTGCATTTGCACATGGATTTTATACATGTACGTTTTTAAAGCATATCTTTAACAGTCTCTCCTAAACAAACTACTCTGTAGTTGATGATAACGGCTGAGTGTATATTTTTGTAGTGTTTCCATTTTTCCTACTTTTTAATCATCTCAATTGAATCACATACCAGTGACTCATCAGGTCAGGATTAGAGGCCTGTTCTCTGATGAGCTTCTTTGCAAAGAGGCTTAACCTAGGGGACGTTTTCCCTACTGCATAAACCAATTACAGGTGTTGCATGGGGGACGATGTAGCCCTGAGACTAGGTTTGAAAACAGAAGCCTCAATTTGACAGTCGGCTCTCCACTGACATGGCCAGAGCTAAACCCTGGTTGCCTGGATCCCAACACTTTACTTTTTGTAAAAAAAAAAAAAAAAAAAAAAAAAAAAAGAGTTTATTGTCTGGCATCATTAATGAACTAGTGGGTAGAAAATCTTTTGAATATCTGATATAAAAACTCCATTTAATGCACAAAGCTACTCCTTATTATATTAACATGTGAGTGACTTGTTTTGGCAAATCTCAAATTCAGGGATGGTGTTTTCTAACAGGTCAAGTTCACTCCAAAGGCAGCCAGGAAAGGACAATCGTGTGTGACTGATGTTAGCAATGACAAGGTTTAGCTCTCATAAAGCATACTTCTTGCCAGGGGGAAGTTTGTTCCTTGGGCTGCAGGACCATCCCTACGCTAGGGAGGGCTCGTGATGGTATAAAAGGCTGATTTCTCCAGCAGGTGATTTGCCCTCCCCCACTGATGCCATGAAGTCATACTTTCCTGTATCCAGTGATTCTTAAGATACTCTGAATCATTTTCTGAAAGGACCCTCACTTTTATTTTACTACCTCCTATAAAGAAAAGAGTTGTGGCTGGGCGTGGTAGTGCACGCCTTTAATCCCAGCACTCGGGAGGCTGAGGTAGGGGGAGCGTTGTGAGTTCGAGGCCGGCTTGGGCTACAACACAAGCGCAAGGCTGGTCTGAGCTACATAGTGCAACCCTGCCTCAAAAAACTAGGGCCGGTTGTTTGGCTCAATGGCTTAAGCACCTGTCTGGCAGGTGTGAAGTTGTGAGTTCAACCCTCGGTGCCACAAAAAACAAAAAGAAAAGAAAAGAATTGTGATCTTTAAAATTTTGATCTGTGCATGCTTCCAAACACATTGGTGAGGGCTGAGAGATTCACACATCAGAGGCCCTTTGATTTCAGCTCACGGGTACTCAAGATAAATGGAATCTGGGTTAGACAACAGGAGTTCATTCTTTTGGACAGAGGGAAAATCCAGCTTGCCAATCCCATGCCCAATCTTACTCTTACAGTGTTATTGTGATTCTTCAGCACAACCATGAAACCTTGGCCTACTTTAGAGTTCAGATGTCACTCTGTAATACTATAAAGGTAATGACAAGTAAGAATAATTTCATAAATCCAAACTTCCAAGAAGAAGCCATCCATTGTTAGTAATACAGACAACGGTCATTATATACCATGCATTTTGCAAATGCTCCTCTCTCCATTATTTTATTTAGTCCCTGCAGCAAGTCCTAGAGATAATGCACTTTATTATCCCACTTTACAAAAGAAAAACTGAAGCACACAAGTAAGCCACAGCTGCTCCTGGCCAGAAGGCCAGTTCAACCAAGTTAGTCTGCCTCCAGAGTCTATCCTCTTACTACAGAATATGTGGGACTGTTTTATAATAAGAGAATAATGATATCCCTAATAACTGACATTTATGGAGGGCTAGCTATGTGTCAGACAAGTTGGGCATACTTTCCATAGACTAATCACCTTATCAGGTAGCCACATTATCACCATTTCCAGTGAGAGGGGTTAGGTAACTTGCCCAAAGTCTTACACAGAAAAAGTGTCACAGGGTGGAGGCGGGGGTGGGGTTGCCGTCTCCTGTCAAGGTGGGAAAATGACCGTGAAGAATAAGGACTAGTGCTTCTGTGGTGTGGCACGGAGCAAAGCCAGGGGTGTCAGACATCTCCTGTGAGCACAGCAGAGAAGCAGGGTGGGGGTTCTGCTGGCCGAGGCTGGACACGGGAGAGCAGTGAAGTGGACAGCGCCGAAGCTGCAGGGCAGAGACCGAGAAATTAGCAAAGGATCAAAGATAGATCAGATACAAGGAACACAGCAAACAGATCCAAGCGGCTGGGCAGAGGGGAACACCTGGACCCAAAGCAAGAGAATTTCGATTAGGGTAGCAAGACAGAACGGGCAGTTCGGGAAGAAAGCCATGGGCGAGATTCTCAGGCCTGGAGAGTGGAGGTGCAGCCCATCTGTGATGTGGAGATGGGGTGGTCAGAAAGTCAGGGGGATGGCACTGCCCTCATCAGACTCCTGATTCATGGAGTTCAGCAATCTTTGACTATATAAAAATCACAGTCATGATGGGTTTTCTTTCTTTTTTTTTTTTTTTTTTTTTTTTGCGGCACCGGGGATCGAACTCACAACCTCGCACCTGCCAGGGCAGGTGCTTAAGCCGCTAAGCCAAACTCCCGGCCCTAGTTTTTTAAGGCAGGGTCGCACTATACAGCTCAGGCCAGCCTTGCGCTCGTGTTGTAGCCCAAGCCGGCCTCCAACTCACAACGCTCCTCCTACCTCAGCCTCCAGAGTGCTGGGATTAAAGGCGTGCGCCACCACGCCCGGCTGGGTTTTCTTTCTGACCTCTTCCCCATGGAGATAAAGAAGACTGCGAGCTTGCTACCGCTCCCACCCACCATCTACTCTGTTTACTTCAGTGGTAACAGCCATCCAGGGAGCTCCCTGGAGCTGTCATTTGGAAGGGTGTCTTCACTCTGGTTAGCGTCTTCAATAAAACATGCCTCACTTTGTTCTCTAGCAGTCCATCTCCCTGGACACCCACGAAATCATCCTTTTGTAAACATAACAAGCTTTGAAGGCACTGAGAGTCCTGCTAGGCTGAAACACATGACAATGAGCCGCCGGCTCCCTGGTGTGAACTGGAGACTGGAAATCTTTTATAATCTGCATTGTTTTTTTCTTCTGATTATGAAAGTAACGAGTGTTCATTATAGAAAATACACCCAACACAGCTTCAAGAAAACATCTATTATCCAACAGAGAGAAAATATCTAGTTCAGAGTATTCAGCATGGATAGACGCATAGATGGAGAGGTAGTTTTTAACTCATGACATTAAATTATGTGCAGTTTTATTTTCTGGTTTTTCTCACTTGGCATAAAGCAAAAGCAAGTTCCCATGACAAATCAATATTCTCTGTTCAGATTTTCAGTGACTTTACATTGGCTCATTCCATTGACGCTCATGTACTTGCTTTTGAGGATTGTTTTGTTGCTTTTAGATTAGGTGACTACACTTTCTCAGTAGCTACATATTCAAATCCTGTCTCCTCTGATTCCCCCGCATGCTTTCTGAAATTTAAAACACTGGTTCTGAGACCCAGAAGATCCTGCAAAATTACTGTTGGGAAATAAAATTTTGGGTTTCGTGTCAAGTTCTGCCCTTAATTCCCTAAGTAGCTGTGACCGGTAACTTTTCTCTCTGTATCATCTTCCCTGGTGGCCACGATACACTGTCAGACTTAAACTAGGCTAGTGTGTTAAGGAACAGATTCCTCCCGGCCAGCCACAGCCCTGAAGAACAGCGCCCGGCACAAAGCAGGAACAGCTGGCAACCCCTAAGGCACAATTGTCACTGTAACCCATGGCAGGCAGGGTGTTAAACATAGCACGTGCATTTATTACTGGCTTCTCCCAACATCCCAGTGAAGTAAGCACTATTATCAGTCACATGTGGTAGAAGGGGAAACTGAGGCCCAAGGAGGTTAAATAATTTGGCGGAAGCTAAGCAAGTAACAGAATGGAGCAGAAGCCAGCCTGAGGCGACACGACGGAGGGCACCTTCCCCAAATCCTCGGAGCTCTGGGATTGCATCCCACCTAGCATCTGACCGGCAGTTTTTCAAACGTAGTTCATCTGCACACTTTCGAAGGCAATGGAAGTTTGTATATGAGACAAATGTGCTTAATGTTCAAATCAAATAGAAAGGACAGAAAACAGATGTGCGCCACATGGAAAGAAAACCGGCTTTCCGACAAAGCCCCGGAAAACTGAGCTGACTCTAGGATCCAATTTGAAAAAGAATCCCAGCTCCTGACATTACTGACAGCCCTGCTGTTCTTTCTCCTTCCTGAATATTTTAATCACAAAAGCATGTAGCTCTGTAACACCCCCCTGGCCTGTTCCCTCCCTCCGCAGGGAAACAGTGTTTTGAGTCATGGTAACCACCCCACAGATACAGATCTATTTTTGTGGTTCCAGACACATCCACATTCCGGCTCCACCCCATGTGGGCGCCTCCCTCCCACCACCGCGACAGAGCCCACGAAGGGGCCTCAGCACAGATCGAGCCCCCTTCCCCTGCCTCCCTGTCCCCATGGTGACCACGCACTGCACGGAGCAGCAGGCAGAAGAGCACTCGTCTCCAAACAAGGCTGAGGCCACGCTTTGTCCCCAGCCTTCACCACCACCACGGCCCTTCTGAGGCTCGTCAGGCCTGCTGCTGTCTCTGAACAGGACCGAGTGACACCCAGTGTGCTGGAAGAGGAGGAAAGCGGGGACGAGAGAGGCGGTAGCTTTGTGCTGGGGAGGCTGAAGATGTACTGTCCGATTCCGCAGCCACAGCATCTGTGGCTACTGAG
>RJWM01000616.1:123460-201877 GCA_004363535.1 Dasyprocta punctata | reverse complement strand
CACTGCCTCATTCACCCAACCAATGTGGGTTTTGTTCTTGGGGATAACAGTGGGGTGGTGTTGTTTTGTGGGACCCAGACCTTCAGGCATGATAGGCAAACGCTCACCACTGATGTGTTTTGCACACCTACCTCAGGCCAAGCATAGTCCTAGACACTCGGGATAGAGCCATGATCAGAACCAGAAACACCTCCGTTAAGGTTAATCACCTCGGGGTGATTAACATCCGGGGGGGAAGAAGACAAGACACAGAGGAGGTGTTTACTCACTGAGTCGTGTGCACTGCAGAAACCTTAAAGTGAGCGCTGGAGATGATTGGGGTGGGGTCTCTGTGTGTCCTTGGCATGGTAAAAGGGAATGGATGAACCGCAGTGCCCCTTCCTCATGTTTTGGTTTCCTACTGTTTCAGTGACCTGAATTGAACCGAGGTCTGAAACTATTACATGGAAAATTCCAGACATAAACAATTTATAAGTTTTAAACAAAATGCATTATAGTACCTTATTATTATTACTCTAGTACTTTAGTATTTATTGTAGTTAATCTCTTCCTGTGCCATTTATAACCTAAACATTATCATATAAATGATGTATATATTTACAACTTTACATATTGGGGAAATGAAGTATATATTGTATAGGGTTGGGGACTGTTCATGGTGTCAGGCTTCCACACGGGGTCTTAGAACTGCCCCTGTGCATTGGGCCTGGCACCCTTAGATGGGTGTTAAGCTGCTCATGGATCTGAAAATGTGTGACACTGTCACTGGCCCAGCTGAGAAAGGCAAGAGGAGAAGTAGCAGCAGGCGGTACAAGAGTGTGAGGAGAGGAGCAGTCAGCGTGGACCACGGCCCTTGGGAGGTCCCCATCCTCTGGCTGAGCCCAGCTGGAACATCAAAGGCAGAGAGCCGGCAGAGCCAGGCTGCAGAGAGAGGGCAGCTTCCTCACAGGGCACACAGCGGGACTGCTGGAGAGTGGAGCTGGGGATGAGTGGAAATGACACAGGCTGCATCGCAAGGGTGACCCATAAGGACTCATTCAGTTTAGACAACGCCAAGCTCTTCCTGGCAAAGCCTAGAAATCCTTTCAGTGAACAAGCAAGGGATCCTTTTGGGGTTTCTCCTCCAGGAAGCCTTCCAGGAGGGACATCATTGCCCTGAGTTGGCTCCAGTCCTAGGTAACTGGAGCGAGGCTGGATAACTTCTCAAGGTCTTTTCCTGCATGGAAAAAACTGCAGTTCTTAAACAAAGCAGGTTTTTATTCTCAGGCAGCAAGGATAAAGGAACTGAGTTCTCTGAAGTCTGAACTATGTATAACTTCAGACATTTAAAAACTCACTTAGGTTGTGTGGTGAGAATTTTAAGTCACCCAGGTGTGTGATTGCTTTGCCTTGCTTTTGCAGGAGTTGAAGTCAAACAATAGGCAGGCCTTTCGGCTCGTGAGGCGGGGGAGGGCACTGCACCTGGGACCGAGCTTCCCCCAGCTATGAGCAGAGGCTCTCAGAGAAGGGTCTCATTCAGGGTTGCACAACCCCTCATCATCCCTGGAACAGCAAGGAAGGAGGATGGGCTGAGGGGAGCATGCGCTCCAGGGCTAGGTGCCACGGCTGAATGGACGTTCAAAGAATGATCCCAAGCTCCAAGGCCTTGCCCTCCCCTGGAGCAGACAGCCGAGCTTCCCGGGGAAAAGAGCCCACTGAATCGCATTCTCCCCAGGGGAATTCGCCGAAGAAGGCCTGTCTCCTCCCAGGTAGTGCGCCTACGGGGGCAAGGAGATTGTGCCTTCCTGGAGCCTGTGTCCTCTAAAGTCCTAAGGGACAGCAAGGTTTGCTAGAGAGGTCCGAAGACACCACTGATAAAACACATCGACCAAACCAGATGTGGTGGCTCACGCCTGTAATCCCAGCACTTGGGAGGTGGAGGCAGGAGGATTGCTGTGAGTTCAAGGCCAACCTGGGCTATGAAGTGAGTTCAAGGCCAGCCAACCCTGTCTCAAAAAGACAAAACAACAAACCAAAAACACAGCCCACAATATGGGCTCAGATCATGGCTCTGCCAGCTCTGTGAGCTTAAACCAGTCACTTTACCTCTCTGAGCCTTTAGGTCCCTCACTGAAAATGGGGATGATTATGGTACCTACCCCAAGGTGGCTGACTAATTGTGAAGTCCCTACCATGACAGCAGACACACAAGCCCTCCATGGATGATTATCATCCACGAGGCACAGAATGTAAAGCTCTAAACACAGTGTCTGGCACACGGAAAACCAGGCCTCTACTGTCACCATCATAATCCCTGGTTAATTCATGGCAGTGAGAACTACACTGAACATAGACCCTGCAATCCAGACAGTCGCCAAATACCCTGTAACCCACCCAGACATGGTCGTGCTCTAAGAAAACCGCAAACATGGGCTGAGGATGTAGCTCAGTGGTAGAGCACATGCCTAGCAATGCGAGAGACCCTGGTTTTGATCCGCAGCATCACACACACACACAAAATAATAAATAAATAAGTGAATAACTACAAAAAAAAAACTACCTCACATACAAAGTCCTGAGCTTGCATATCTGGAGAGCAATTAGTCACCACAAACAACGGCTCTCACTTTGCAGCTGGATGGGGAACAAGAAATAGCAGCCCCTCGTGTGCATGAAAATGA
This sequence comes from Dasyprocta punctata, assembly GCA_004363535.1. Lineage (NCBI taxonomy): Eukaryota > Metazoa > Chordata > Mammalia > Rodentia > Dasyproctidae > Dasyprocta > Dasyprocta punctata. Next base: position 199,217 of record RJWM01000616.1, on the reverse strand, counting down.
GGCTCTGCCAGCCACCCCACCACCAGCCACCAGGTTTTTGGGTAGGTATATGTTTGGGCTCCCTGTGCAGATGAGCAGCTGCAGATAGCGGAGCCCCCCAAAGTCTTGCTCCCCTTGCTAGTACCCTAGGGAGATTCGACCACGTCTGGAAGAGGAGAGGGGTTGCCAGGAGTTGTCACTGCTGGAAACCCCAAGGGCCATCTGGACGCTTCCACATTTGCTCAAATTCAGCAAATGAGTGACTCCAGGCTTGGGCCGAAGAACCTGCTATCCAAGAGCTTCATTCTTTTCTTCCTTCTCTTCTCCCGTCCTTCCTCTAGCCCTTCCCCTTCCCTCCCTTATTCCTTTAATTCATTCAACAAATATTTACTGTATACATACACGTGCCAAACATAATGCTATGTGTGAGAGGTGAAAACAAACGAAGTGGAGGCGGAAGCATGATAGATCCACCCCTCAGCCTATTCCTAGAGTGTTTCTCTCTTCTCTCTCTCTCTCTCTCTGGCCTCAAATACCTTAGACCTTGGACTGTGGCTTGGAAAAGTACATCTTAGTTCTGCATGCCCCTGCATGATTAAGTGGCATGCCCCTGATAGTGCCAGGCATACAAGAGACCCAGCTCACAGCTGCCAGTACAAGAAAATGAGGCCATGGAGTAAGCACTCAATGAATGTTCACTGTTACTATTTCACAGCAGGCTCTATGCTTCCTTCCTCACATGCCCACCTTTCCACACTCTGAGTACTGGAAATGGGTACTATTCTCCTCCCGGCAGTACAGATGCAGACCGTCCAAAGACATTAAATAACACGTCCATGGTGTCAGCATGGAGGCTGGGATTTGAAACTAGGCACCCTGGCTACAGAATCCACTCTCTTACCCCTCCCAGCACCAGTGGGCCTCAGTCAGGTCTCCCTGCCCTGCTGGAATTCCTGTTCCTTCTGGTCGCAGCCGTCTTGCTTTGGAATCAGCTTGGTGGAACTGTCAATGGAGGTGCGCCAGCAGGCCCTGGCTAGAGGCTGTGGCCACGTGACCCTCACTAACCCAATCACGTATTCTTTCCTTTCTGGAATTTGGATCCTGAGCAAAGTAGACCAAAGAGGGAAAGACAGTGGCAGTGTGACACCACAGTTGACCAGCTCCTGCTCCCTGGCTTGTCCAAACTGCCAGTCAGAACCCTCCCTTCCAGCCTTCCCTTGAGTCTGTGGCACCCCACTTTCGGGTGAATTCATTCCATTTTGTCCTACGTTAGCCAGACGTGGATTTTGTTGCCTGCAACCAAGGGCGCGCGTTCAGCCACACTGCCTCTAACTTGGCTGGCCTGTGACGCCCTCTGTCACTCCTTGGCAGAAGCGGGAGCCTTTACTCCCTTTGGACAGCGTGCCTGGTGCTTACGTGCCATCAACTTTCTCCATGCCATGGAAGTAGCTGATGCAGTCCGACGTGTTTCTCAGGTTAAAGCACTTCTCATCGATGAACTGGGCTGAGTTTTTGTCCTCCAGGTCTCTCTCCAGAGCGTGCTGAGCATCTCGGTTATCCCTGCAGGGAGGAAGGATTTGTCTGTCCTCGAGTGCGCAGTTAACCCAGCCCCTGCCTAAGGTCACATACCAGGTGGGTGCAGAGCCAGGGTTGCAAGCCTGGTCCTTCAGCTCCCAGGAAGGTGCTCTGTCCACCCCAGGGCCTCTCGACTGCTTCCCAGTTCAACCTCCCCACCATGCACCCAGAAGCACACCACTCACACACACACCCCTGGTCCAGACAGACCTGCTATTTTTTAGCACGGAGTAGGGGTGGGGAAGAATCTGCTGCGAATGCCCACGTAGTCAATATTTCAGGCTTTGTGTGTTGTTTAGTCTCTGCTACAATGGCTCAGCATGCACAGAAACAGCCACAGAGGATCATGAATGGGTGCAGCTTTATTTCAATAAAACTTTATTTACAAAAACTGATGGTGAACGGGATTTGTCCCTCAACTGTTTGCTGACCCAATGTAGAAAACAGGAATTTGCACTTGGAGTAAATGTTGCATCAAAGTCAAATCATTTCACAAATTAATCATGAATGATTCTATACTAAGCAGAAAGGCAAAAGACAGAAACAAGACCCAGTCACTACCTTCAAGTTACTCAGATTTGTATAAAAAAATGCAGCAAAAGTAAATATAGTACAAAATGGAAGCAGTTGAAGTGTTCAAAGAATGTAAAGTATCACAGAGGATGAAATCACGAACTCAGCGTGAAAGAGTAATCAGGGAGGGTTCCTTGAGGAGGTGTCTGAGGTGGCTTTTTCTTAAGACATAAGAGTAGATAGTATGAACAAAGTTGCATGAGGGAATGAGAATTCCATGCTGAGGACATCATAGTGCAAAAGCCAAGAAGCCAGAAATACCCAGCTTTTCAGGGACCAGTAAAGCAGATCATTAAGGCAGGTAGAGTCCGGGACTGGGTGGAGCCAGGACTAAATGGAGCGGGGCTGGGCAGGGTCAGGGACTAAGGTGAAGAGAAGCACAGTTGAAGATGGGAAGGATGGGGGCAGGGCTCCAGACTAGCTCACAGATATTTTAGCTACAAAATTTAGTGAGGCCATTGTTCACCAAACTCCAGACTTTTGAAAATCACATTCATGATTCTTACTAAATAATAAAGTAGCTGTACCATTATTTACCATTTTTCTTTTCTTTTCTTTTTTTTTTTTTTTTTTTTTGAGACAGGATCTTACTTTGCACTTTGTAGTACAGACTAGTCTTAAACTCAAGGCCCAGGCTGGCCTTGAACTCGCTGAGATCCTCCTGCTTCAACCTCCCAAGTGCTGGGATTATTCTTCTCTTTAGAAGACAATAATAACTATGTCTATTTACAGAAGGCCTCTCGGCCTTTCCTCAGTCTCTGTCTCCCCCTCCCTTCCTGTGCCTGTCTCTCTCTGGCTCTCTAATCTCTGTCACAGGCTCTTCTCTTTTGATTTTCTACATCTCAGGGCTTCTGTGTCTGTCTGCGTCTCTCCCTTCTTCTCTATTTGCTTCTCTCTTGGCCTCTTTTTCTCTTTGCTATGGATATCTGGCTGCCGGTGAGGGGTTTCTGGTGATCAGAACAAGGAAATAAGATCTTGACAGTGGTTCCCTCCTATCAGGATCTTCAGGAGGTCATGTCAGGGCAGGAGGAACCGTCTGTCCTGGCCTTCAGGCTTTCCAAATTGGCAGAGCTGCGGAGAAAATGGGCCCCATCCTGTCTAATGAACTGGAAAGTGAGGAAGACCAGAATGTGGAGAGTAAACATGTCAGCGCATTAGCTGATAACCTGGGGCCTCCGATCCAGCTACTCCAGCTGGCCGGCCCTTGCTAATGAGGCCTGGGGAGGAAGAGCAGCCCCCGTCCCCCCTACTTGGCAAAAGCTGGATGGCTCAGCCAGTGCCAAGCTCACCCTGGGTCAGTCCACTAGGAGAGACCCCAGCTGGGCTCCTCCAGGGTCAGGAAGAACCTTTCTGCTCCACTGGGGTGCCCAGCATGATGAGGACACAGCCCTTCCCATGTGTGGACCTTAGGCAGTGCCCACAGCCAGCAGCCCAACACCTGCTGGTCCAAGGCTGGCCACCTGTGCAGGTCAGCAGCGGTGCTGCCCCAGGAAGGGGAACACACTGAGGCTGCTAGCTAATGAGCTGCTGAAGTTCCAAGTTAATTAGAATAATTTCAATCCTTCCAGCAGCTTGAGCTGCCTCCTTGGAGATGACAGGTGTTCTCTCTCAGCAACAGGCCAGTGGCCCAAAACAAACTGCCTCTGTCCTGGGGGGTTCAACTTCTGTCTCTGCAAAGAGGAGTGGCACCACCTGCTCCCCTCTCCTCTGCTGGCTCTACCTCTCTCGCCTCTCCCTTTATCCCTCTACTTCCATTGCTCTTATGTCTGTCTCTACCCCAGCATCACCTCTCTCTCTTCCTCTATCTCCATGTCTGCTCCTCTCTAGCTCCTTGTTTTTCTGTTTCACCCTTGATTTCTGTCTGTCTGGCATGTCTGTCAGTCTCTGTGTCCTCTCTGCTCCTTATCTCTGTCCCTATCTCTGTGTCTCTGTGTTCCTCTGGATGCCAGTACTCATTCTGTGTGTCTCAGTCCCCATCAGTGTCAGTCTTTCTAGCTCCTGTTCCATTGTCTGGGGTCACACATGGGGCCCCCCACCACAGTCTTTTCCATTACTTTTTCAGGGTCCAGCTCCTCAGGTTCAGGTCTGGGTTTTTGTTCAGTTTGCCAGTGCCCGCTCAAACTGTCTCCTTTCCTAAACCACAGCCTCTCTGTCACCCTAGCACCACCTGGGTTAGTGTCTCTATTTCAGCCACAAACAGGAATTTAGTGCTTCTTGCCATAAATAGGAGATCACAAAGTTAAGTGCAAGAAAGAACAGAATGGAGAGCCCAGAAATAAACTGATGAATTTATGGTCAGTTGATTTTAAACAAAGGTACCAAAAACACACAATGGGGAAAGGATGGTCTCTTCAATAAAATTTCACAATCAGTTATCCACATGGAAAGAGTGAAATTAGGTCTCTACCTCAACATCTTATACGAAGAATCACTACAAAATAGATTAAAGACTTAAACATAAGATGTGAGCTTCTAGTAAACTACTAGAAGAAAATGTAGGGGGCATCTCCATGGCATTGGTCTGAGGTGTGTGTGTGTGTGTGTGTGTGTGTGTGTGTGTATGACTGCACAAGCAATAAAAGCAAAAATAAACAAATGGGATTACATCAAACAAAAATTTTCTGGACACTAAAGAAATAAATCAACAGAGTAAAGAGCAAACCTAAAGAACGGGAGAAAATATTTGTAAACCACACACCTGATAAAGGATTAATATGCAAAACATAAAGAACTCACCTCAATAGAAAGAAAACAACCTGAGTTTTTATAAATGGCAAAGTGCCTTAATAGATATTTCTCAATAGAAGATATACAAATGGCAAAAGGCTTGTGAAACAATACTCAGCATCACTATTTATCAGAGAAATGTAAATTAAAACCTCGTAACTGTTAGAATGGTTATTGTCAAACAGATGAAAGATAACGAGTGTTAGTGAGAATGCACAGAACGAGGAACCTTTGCACCCTGTAGGCAGGGATGTAAATTAGTGCAACCATTATGGAAAAGAGTATGGAGGTTCCTCAAAAATTTTAAAATAGAACTACTACAGGATCCAGCAGTCCCACTTCTGGGTTCACATCCAAAGGAAGCAGAATCGGGATGTGGAAGGGATGCCAGCATCCCATGCTTGTCACAGCATTATTCTTAACAGCTAAGATGTGGAGTCAACCCAAGAGCCCTCTGACAGATGAATGAAGAAAATGTGCAGTGTATATACAATGGGGTACTTCTCAGCCTTAAAGATAAAGTGAAATCCTGTCCTTTGAGACCATGTCAGTGGAACCAGAGGACACTGCGCTAAGTGAAATAATTCGGGCACAGGCAGATACTACAGGCACTGAATTGTATGTGGAATCTTAAAAAATTTAATCCATAGAAGCAGAAAGTGAAGTGGTGGTTACCAGGGGCTGGGGGCAGGGCTGATGCTGGTCACAGGACACAAAATTCAGTTGGAAGAAACAAATTCAAAAGAGAACTATTGTAACACTGTGGTGATGTAGTTAATTACAGCATATTCTTAAAAACCATATGCAGTAGATTTTCAGAGAGAAAAAAATAAGTATGTGAAGTAATGCATATGCTAATTATCTTAATTTAGTCTTTCTACAATATATAGCTACTTCAAAAACACTCTGGTATGCATGATAAATATACTTTTTATCAATTAAAAAGTGAATGAGCAGACTTTAAAAATTAAGTGCAAGAGAAAAACCCAATAAAACCAAAACATCGGCCTACTCAAAGCTTTCCCTTTGCTAAATTTCACTGTTTAAATACAAGTATTGAAGGTACTTGTTTTTGTTTAGCTTTTCGGTTTGGGGTTGTTTGTTTGTTTCATGGGGCCAGGGTTTGAATTCAGGGCCTTGTGCGCACTAGGCAAGTTCTCCACCATTGAGCCATACCCCCAGTCATTTTTTAGATAAATCAATTGTAGTGGATGGAATGGCCAAAAATCATGACATATAAATAACTGAACGCAGTCCTGTTTTTGTCATTTTCTCCCCACAGTGTGGTGGTAGAACCCAGGGCCTCACGGGGCCAGGCAAGAGCCCAGCACTGAGCCATACTCCCACCCCTGCTCTTTTTTCCTCAGTCACTTTGTATGTGAATCTTTCCTGTACCCCTCCACCCCTGGTGTGCCTCTGGGTCACCCCAACTTGCCTGCCCTTGACCAAACTCTTTGGTCTTCAGGTGGTTGTTCTGCAATGTCTTTCCCTGTCTTATCCTAGGTGACTCATTTTATCCCTGACTTCCAGTTCTGACCACCCTGGAGAGAGGAAGGGCCCTGGAGGAGGAGGCGACTGCTGTTTCTGGGCCAGGCCAACAAGGACTCCAGCCCCCAGTGCCTGTGCACATGCAGCCTGAGCCCTCTGCAGCCCACCAGGCAGCCTCTGCCCACCACACGGCAGGAAGGGCAGCCCTGGCAAGGTCTCCAGCAGCCCCGCCCCACACTGCCGGCACACAGAGGCAGGGAAGAGAGAAAACCAGCAGAGCAGCGTGCCCTGAAAGAGTTAAAGATGTGCCCGCTGCAGGGTCAGGTGGGGAGGCCACCTCTGGGGAGCTGGGGGCCCCAAGCCCCATAAAACTCAGTCCTCCCTTTAATTACAAGAGGGGCCTCCTGGCTTGCCATGATACCGCTTACATCATCTTCCAAGAACAAAAAGCTGATTCCTTTTGAAGATAGCTAGCTCATAGCGTCTGCCAGCTCTCTTTGGGGGTCCCCTGGTCCCTCACTTTGTTGCCAAATGCCACCCACCCTTGGCCATTGATCCAGGTTCAAAACTTGCCAGAGGAAGCCACTGACTAAAAGGGGTCACAGGAAGGCCCAGTGCCTTTGGCCAGGTCCTTGTGGGAACCAAGAAAATCCAGTGTCATGCCACTCATGGGGGTCACTTGGGCCCATCTCAGGAACATCCTTTTGGTACCCTGAACTCAGCCACAATGGCAGCATTTACACCACAGACAGTGACAAATCCTGCATGTTAGGATTGTTGTTGTTGTTGTTGCCAAGAGCTGACTGTTAAACATTTAGCAGCACACCACTGGCCAAGCAACCACCACCCAAGACAAGTGGGCCCATCTGGCTTACTCCCGGAAACCCAGAAGTCACAAATGAAATCCCAAGGGGCCGCAACAGAAAGGATCCATTACCGCATCTGGATATCAACTCTTTGAGCTAACTGTCTCATCCGTTCCTGGCAACATTTTAGCAAATCTACTTCCTGAAATGAAAAACATCAGAAAGAGAAGACATGGGTCAGAAACTCACTGGCCAGAGCCTTCCACCCTCACCTCCCCCTGCCCACCCTCCACACCCCCAGGTGAAAGGCTGGGCTTGGCTTCTCTTCTCAGTCCATAAATCGCAGGGCAGCAGAGCTCAGTGTCAAATGTGGAATCCCCACATCCTTTGCTCCACTTTCATTTCTCTTGATACACTTCCAGATTAAAAGAAAATTCAGCACCTGCTATGAGCCATATATATTTTGATATGTATTCAGCACATAGTAGGAATATATATAAAATTAAATAGTGCATACAAAAAAGGGTATGGTAGATGGCTTTTATTATTGTGGGTGGTGACATCATTATTATGCCCATTTTGGAAATGACAAAACTGAAGGTCGAATAACTCCATTTCTCCCTGTTCCTAACTACCTCTCCCAGGCCCCTAACTATATTTTCTGAGCCTTAACTTTCCATAGGTTGACACGTGTAGTTCTGTGCCCACTGGGCATCTCAACCTTTCTGACCAGCTGGCCCTTCCTCCCCTCCTCTCGAACAATAGGGCAGGCCCAGGAGACACTTTACCCGGATAAGATTCTTTTCCACATTGTCATGGACCAAGTCAATCCCGATCCTTTTCTCCCGATGGTACAGGCACTCCAGGGCCACCTGTAGGAAGCAGTGCAAACGTGTCTGTTCTCCCTGTAGCTGCGTGCCCTGAGCGCAGGGGCTCAGGACTTTTGCCATAATCTGCCCTTTTCTCTGGCTGCTTCATGTGGCCTCATCACTGTGCTTTGGTTGTCTGCCTCCCTTACACCCCTGACAGGGCTTTGGAACGCCCTGAACAGTACACTGGGAGATGTGGGTCATTTGGAAAGGCAAAATAAGGCACTGTCCTAGGAACCAGTTACGATTGGCAGTGGAGACTAACACTCCCTCCTACAATCTCCATAAACTGCTCAAGCCTTTCTAAATTATAAAAAATAGAGCAAAACTCCATTGTAATTTCAGATGAGACAGGATCAGCTGCTGTCCCCCATGTTGGCTGTCTCCTGGATTCCAATCCAGGTTTAGCCAGCTCCTATTGTGTTCATGTGGGCAGTTCACTTAATTTCTTTGACCGTTTCTTCATCTGCGGATGGGTGCAAGATGGGTGTGCGTCTCTCAGATTTGGCATGGAGTTTGTGTCAATTTGATAAGTGCAACCTTCATCCCTCTCCAGCCCCACATCCAAAAATCTTCCCAATGGATATATGTGGAAGTTCCTCTTTGGAGATCTCTGGATAGCAAGAGAGCTTTGGAAAGTGGTCAGGGCACAGTGAGACCCAGGTAAGCTGGGCTTCCAACTCTGTTAGGGGCCTGAGCAGGGCAGATGAGGAGACAGGAGAAAGGCCGGCTCTGTTTGCAACAGGAGGCTTGGGAAGAACGGTGATTGGCCACCAGCCTGTGACATCACAAAGAGCAATGGGGCAAGGAGGGAAGCCGGGAGTGTCAGGAGGCAGATGCACCTGGGAGCTTGGAAAGGCGAGGGATTCACTGACTGTCGCCAAGAGCCTAGGAGCCCCTCCTCTGAGTCACGTTTGAGGGCAGTGCTGGGGATACACAATGAAGCAGACAGGGTCCCTGCCCTCATACCGTCTGCATTCAACAGAGAGGAAAGAACACATTTAAAGAAACACAGCCATTTCTGTGAAAAGGGCTGCAATGAAAATAATCACAATTTTGAATGTAGGCAGGGAGTATTTACTAGTGTGGTCAGGGAGGATTTCTCTGGGGAGGAAACAGACTGAGACTTGAATCACAAGCAGCAGTGTTGCAAGATGTGTGGGGATAAGGAGCTGGTAAGGGAAGCACAGGTGCAAGGGCCCTGAGATCAGTAGAAGAGTGGCAGAAAGTGCTGGAATCGGAGTGGAGAAAGTGAAGCTGGAGTAATATAGCACAGGGAGAGTTACAGGGGAGGGATAGACGAATTCATAAATTAAGTTGCTAAATTCAGGGAAGCCATTGAGCCAGTGTGGGAATGTCAAGAGCAGATTTGATGTTTAAAATCACCCCTGCTGCTGGGGGGCTGGTTGGAAGGAGAAGTTGGCAGCCTGGGGAAGAGGTGGTCACCACTGTCCAGCAAGAAGCACTTGGACAGAGGAGGAAGACAAGGAAAGGCAGGAAGTGGATAGAAAGCAACTGTCTCTGGTCTCCATGCCACGGTGTAGCTGATCAAAGGAGGCCACATGAGACCAGCAGAGCTGGGCTTTCCAGACAGGCTGGGGGAGAGAGAAGAGGGTGGGAGGGGAGAGCAATCTGTTTTAGGTGCTGCTGCTGCAAGGATCTGAGAAGCAGCCCTGCCTTCCCCCTGCCAAGAGACACTGAGGGAGGGAGGAAAACCGTGCCGCCCCCGTGGGTCTGGGAATCCCACAGCAATGGGAACTGAGGCCATGTCCCTCTGGGGATCTGGAGGCAGGACTCTCCTTACCAAAATCTCCACATAGCACAGAGCAGAAACAGCTGGAGTTGGCTTCCAGGCAGGAGGTCTTGAGTCCCCCACACACTCCAAGGACAGCAGAACCTTCTCCCATGTGGCCAAGATTAGTTCCCACAGGACAAGGCAGATGTCAGTAGTTTCCTACCCAAGGCCCATTCAGCTCTTTCCAGGACTTTCTCCAGGGTGCAGAGAAAAACATTTGCTTACCCAAACCTCTCTGCAGCCAGCAAGCCCCTGTGAGTTCTTACAAACGAGCTAAAAAGGGAAACACAGGCTTCTGGAAAAACAGATATTCCCTGATATCCAAAGACAGACACAGTTGACATTGCCTGCCCTTTGCCCTACCCCACTTCCTGCCTCAAATGAGAATAGGGAAATGCTCCTGGCATGCAGGCACTTGCAATATGAAATCTGAAACCTCCTTGCAAGCAGTAGGACAAAAGCCACAGGCTGTGGATGGCAGAGTGGAAAGACAGAAGCCTGGTCTCTATGGGCATTAAGTTGAAGCTGCAGCAGCCTGTTCTGCCTCTCTCCGAATTCTTATTGAGATGGAAAAATAAATGCCTGTTTGGCTAAGCCACAGTCATCAAGTGCCTGTCACATGCAGCCAAAAGCAATCCTAGCTCATCCGGGCATGAGAAGAACCTAGGACACCAAGGAAATGTCAGGAATGTTCACATGAGCCAGGCGTGGTGGCACACATCTGTAATCCCAGTGCTCTGGGAAATTAAGGCAGGAAGATGGCAAGTTCAAGTGCAGCCTGGGCAACTGAGAGGACTTGGTGAAACCCTGTCTCAAGATAAAAGTCTCAGAAGAGCTGCAGAAGTAGCCCAGTGAGAAGGTTCTGGGTTCAATCCCCAGTACTGAGGGACCAAAAGAAAAGGAATGTCTCCATGAACACATGTATACATTTGTTCAACAAATGTTTGTTGTATGCCTATTATGTGTCACATGGCCCCCCCAGACTTGGGAGCACATTCAAAACAGTCAATCAGCACAAACATGGCCATGGAGGAACCACATAACAAACAGGTGTGGTTAGTTGAATAACAGTCCTGAATATGTCAGTGATAAAATAGTGATAAAAAGTCTGCCCTGGTGAAGCCGACATTCTAGCAGACAAAGAAAAATAAACAACCAATAATTTGGAGTATGTTAAAAGAGTATGTCTGGCAAGTATTACAGAGAAAAAAACATTATTTTAAATATGTCTTCTAAGGACTATAACATGTGGACAGGCACGCACACATATGTGCATGCATACACAAGTATGCACAAGCATGTGCAGTATCTTGATGCAACCGCTCACTGAAGGACAGAAAAACTGGATTCAGCCTTCGAAGCCCTCATCTGAGATCCTGAGTTGACTAAGATTACAGAGACTTGCAAGGTGCTCGTCACCTTGATCTTCAATCAAGTCCGAGCAGGGACACAGGCCTTGGGGCTATAGCACTCACCTGCAAGGGACAATTCACCTCCTCAGCCGCACACTCCAGCCGCCTCTTGATAGTCTCCATGCTGCGGTTCTCGGTCAGCAACCGATCCAGCTCATAGCATAACTCGGATTTCCAGAAGCCGATGTCTGACAGCCTCTGGCCCAGGTTCCAGGAGGTTCCCTCCTGCATCTGGCGTGTCAGCTGCTCCTTGTCCTGCATGAGCCGCATGGAATCACCTGTCAGGCGGCTGGCCCACAGCTGTGAGGCCTCGGCCCCGCGGATCTGCAGCTGGTTGGACTGGTCCCAGTCGTGGGGGCTGTAGCGACAGAAGAGTGCAGAGCGGAGTGCAGGCAGGACAGTGGGTGGACGCAGGGCACTGCGACACTCATCGGGACAGGTCTGGGCCGTGGAAATCTTGTAGAGGAGGCTGGGTCTCCATGAGTTGAGGTAGCGGTACCCAGGCAGGTAAAAGGGCTGGTAGCACTCCTGGACCACAGGAGCCTGCACAGTAGAAGGCCTCTGGGTTGAGTCACAGCCTTTCTTGGGGCCACAGTAACTGGCAGTCTGAGTAGTTCCAAGAAACTCCATCCTCCCCCATCAGCCCCACTGGAGCAAAAGGCTTCTCGGGGGTAAGGGCGTCACCAGGAAAGGGGAGAGGGCTTCTCTTAGGGACAGGCAGAACCTCTGTGACTCACCATGGTGTCACAAAGGCTGGGGAGAAGGACTCTGAGCGAGGCCCTCACTTACTTTCAGGCCTGCTGGGGTCAGAGTATCCAAATGGAAACAAAAGCAAAAAGTGAACCCAAGTGTCACAGTCCACGGATTTGGGGATCCCAGCAATGACACCATATCTGTCCCTCTGAAACAACAAACTATGTCATTCTGGACCTAATTTAGACCACTGGGAGAAAATTCAGTGAGCTTTATTCCAGTAAACTTAAGCAGCTCAGCGTCAGTTCGGTCAGGGGTAGTCCTTTTCTTTCTTTGTTCCGCAAGTGGCATCAGAATGGTCCACTCCTACCAGTGAATACTACTTAGCAATAGTATTCACGGCAACATGAATGAACCTCAAACATCTGGGGTTAGTTAGAAGTAGCAAGGCACAGGAGGCTGCATCTTCAGTGATTCCACTTACACGACAGGCCCATAAGTCTGACCTGTGGTTATGGGAGGGGCAGAAGCGGAAGGAGCCTGGCATTGACTCCTGACTCAGACACTATGAGACCCATTCTGGTGTGGCAGCCCCTGGTTGTTTGACTGGGCCAGAGCCTCAGTGTCTGTAGTTGTGGTGAAGTTCAGGCATGAACGTGGCATGAACAACAGGGCTGGGGCGGGGCTCCCCAAGACCTACCCCACCAGGCTGCTGGAGGAAGGGAGGAATCTTAGAATAGCCCAAAGAGGGGCCAAAGAATGTCTCAGGGTGACTCCACGGGTTGGAAGTGTCCAGGGCTGCAGGTCACTTGCTCATACTACCTAAAGAGCTGTGTGAGAACAGAGCACACTGGAAGTCTGTCCCCACAAAGGGAAAGTGAGTCACCAGAGAGACTACCTGGTCTGCCTGTTGGTCATTCAGGAATTTGATTTCACTTTCCTTAGCAAGGTAGAGCTCCTCAGAGGAAAGAAATAATTTCAGAAGTTTTGATGTTTGACTTGCACATATTGCATGTTTTTGACAAGTTGTTATGCATGCATATGCATATTCATATTTGCATTTTTTTCCTGCTACAAACAATAGTTTAATCCAGGGTCAAATAGCAAAATAGAGTGCAAGCTGTGAGGAGTAGTACTTTTACTTAGAAAGTGATTATTTTAATTTTTATATGAAATCTTTAACTGAACTCAAACAACATCCTTAAAATTGAAATGTATCTTTTTGTTAACTTTCAAAGCTAGGAAACTAACGCATTTGGGCTTGAAATAAGAATTAGTAGCTTGGTTTGAGACGTACGATTAATTTGTGTGCATTTTAGTCCAAGAAGCAGTGGTTGCCACTTATCTTTATTCCTAATCCTTACAAAAACCAGAAATGCCTGATGTGAAACTCTATTTGGCAACTCACTTGATGCCCTTCAGTCCTATGGGACACTTAGCAAGGAGCCCCCGCCAAGAGAAGGGTATTTTATTGATTTATTTTTGGTTTTTTGAAACAGGGTTTCTGTTTGTAGTTCAAGCTGCCTTGAGTTCACTATGTAGTCCAGTCTGGCCTCAAACTTTCAGTCATCATCCTGCCTCAGTCTCTCAAGTGCTAGGATCACAGGCATGTCCCACCATGCCTGGCTAGTAGGGGGTTAAAAAAATGCTCCAGGTGTCCTGCTGCTTGGAGTCCCCTGATCCAAGACTAAAAGATGGTTTTCCATCTCTCTTAAACCATGAGAATGAAAAACTCCTCTTGGAGAAATGCCCATGGCTGGCAGAATCCCCATCTCTGTGGGAGGTAGAAGAGCGTTGGTGACACTGGAGAGGATGCTCTGTGTCCCCAGGAGTGTAATTCCTGATCCTTCTTCCCTACTTTGACATCTATCCTTTGGAGACTGCAGGCCAATGTTTTTGGAACCCTATTTCCCTTCAGTCTCTGCCTAGGACCTTAATGAGTCTGTCTTGAGCTCTCTGGGCTTAGAAGAGTCACTGCAGGTGAAAGCTACCTGTCTGCAGGAGAAAGGCCTTGAGGTTGCCACCAGGTGATGGCCGGAGTAGCGCCACTGCAGTTGGTGGATTTCTGCAGTGATAGTGGAATTGTGCTGTTCTACATGCCCGGTTTGGTAGCTGTGAACCACGCATGGCTATGGAACACCTGAAGTGTGGCTCATCAGTAAAATAACAGGGCTTTAAGTTCATTTAATTTTAATATTTAAATGTAAATAGCCTCATGTGTCCAGGGCCTATTGTATTGTATTGGACAGTGCAGGTCTGGTAATGCTGCAGGTGCTGATATGGGATGATATGGCAGCTTGATGGCTGGTGAAGAGACCAGAGTCACCAAGGGAGTGGCAGAGACCTGACACAGACCATGTTGCGGAGATCAGGGTGAGGGTGGCACAGGTTTGCCGAGGCCTGAGCAGGCTGGGAGGACTCAGGTCAAGGCAGTTCTGGTGGCTTCTAGGCAGAGGAGACAGGATGGGGGCGGGGGATCCCCTGGTGTGCTCTTTTGTACAATTTGTGTCTGAAGCTACAGCAGTGCATCACTACCTCCAAACACCGCTCAGCTCACAAGTGTTGCTGCCCGGCTGCAGGAGAAGCAGCAGAGCACTGGGTGGTAGCGTGTCCTTTGTCCTCTTAACACAAGCGATATCACTGAGGTCACGTGATCAGAGACAGGCCAGCAGTGTGCATGAGTGTGAGTGCAAGAGAATGGGGTACAGCTGTGAGTGTGTAAAGGAGTGCAGGGTAGAGAATGTCTGAATTTGTGGGAAAACGTGAGTGTGAGTTGTGAGAGAGAGTAAGTGTGTGTTGGGAACAGGAGTGTGAGCACAGGTACATTCAGTGTGTGGTCATAGGTGGGTTTGCATGACAGAGTAGTATGTATGTGAATGTGTTTATAAAATAATGTGTATGAGCATGTGTGTGTGAGAGTGAGCAAATGTGAGTGTGTTTGTGTGTTTGTGCATGTGGTTGAGAGAACGTGAGTGTGACTCGTGAGAGTATACAAACTGTGTGTGTGTGTGTGTGTGAATGGAGGGGTGTGAGAATGGGAGAGAGCCCATGTGTGTGTGTTTGTGCACCATGTGTGAGGTCAGGTATGGAAGAACACTGGGAATACAAAGGCAGAGGAAACTCATGCTGACCTTGGCCAGCCCAAACCCTGGTGTACGGGGCTCAGGGAACTGACTGGAATTGGAGAAGCCTGTCCTAGGCTCTGGGGATACGGCAGGGCAGCCAAACAGCTCCAACTGTGGCTCAGATGAGTTTGAGTCCTTCCTAGGTCACAGCATAGCAACCTACAGAGAGAACTTTCTGGGGCCACTCCTTCCCTCCAGGCACAGGTGCACAAGCATCACACACACACACACCTGCTGCAGAGAACTCAGTACCTCTGCACAGACCACACCCCACCAGATGGTCTCATGATGTTCCCGGCCTGGACTCCCTGTGAGCACCACACCAGATCACTGTGCAAAGTCAAGGAGGAAAGGATGGAGAAGGGAAGCAAGAAGGGCAGAATCCTGCAGACCAGTAAGCTGTACTATGACTCAGTCAGCAGCACTCCCTGGGCACCTCCCGGCTAGAGCAGGAATGTGTTCACTACCCTTGTTTGCCTCAGACTCAAAATCTGGGACTGGAGGTGGCTCCCAGCAGTGCAAAGCAGACCAGAGAAACAGGGACACACTTGCTCACACACACAGGGAAGACAGGAAATCCAGGAGCGAGCTGCTTGGCTGTCATATCATGTGTCCACATCCAATGTATCATTTAGAAACTAAAATTGTATTCTACAGTGTTGCTTTTTTTTTCCACTTTGAATTTCAGAAAGTATCTTTTTGGTGCTTAGAGCACCAGCTTCCAGTGACCCAGCAACCTTTCAGGAACTCTGCCTGCAGATGCATGCATCTATGCATGCTAAAATTCCTGCAGAACTGTGTTCAGTAAACTCACTGAAATGTCCCTCGGTAGACAGTGGTTAAATAAAATATAGGACATCCATTCCTCGGAATATGCTGCAGCATAAAAGATGACGTCAGACCTGGATCTATATTATACAACTCAAAAAATGCCCCAAATACATAAACAATGATTTTTGAGACCATGGACATCAGACAGGACAGTGATCCCATGAAATGGGAAATAGATGAAGTGAATCTTATGATCTCTCCAGAAGACTGGAGAACAGCGTAGCAGAGGGAGTCCAGTAACCTTAAGGAAATGAGAAGGTGGGAAAGTAAAGGACAGCACGCAAGAGCAGAGAGCAACGTGGGAAGAGCCCCAGAGGGTCTGCACAGGGCCCTCCTACTCTTTAGCTTAGTACTGATCAGAGCATATATGTGAGCAAACAACGCAGGCTGTGGAATGAACCACCCAAAAGGATTAAAGAGAATAGTCCCAGGAGCTCACACAAGGTTGGGAATAGTTCTTTTTATACTGGGGATCAAACAACCTCGTGCCTGCCAGGCAGACACTTATGCCACTGAGCTAAATCCCCAGCCCCACGGCAATAGTTCTTGATCCCACTGACCACAGTGGAAAATTTTATAATCCATGTAACAGCAAGTCAAATAACCACATAGGTTTTGCTTCAATTTCAGAGCAAAACTAGCTTTATACTTATACTACTTTGGTCTCATTTAATAAAGTTTAAAAGAAAATCCCAAAATGACAATATTTCCAAGTAAATAAGCTATGTCCTAGAAAAAAAGATCAAGAAAGTGTATTTGTCAGAGTACAAAAATTTTCAAGTCAATAAATTAAAATCCACGATATCTGTCATCCAATAAAAATTCAGCAAGTACACAAAGAAATAGGAAGATACAATCCACAATGAGGAAATCAATCTAAACCAAACCAGAATATAGGTAATAGTAGATAATAGTAGATGAGGACATTTTAAAAGTTATTATAACTGTATTCTGTATGTTCAATAAGCTAAAAGAAAGATTAACATACTAAGAGAATACATAGAAGATATTTTTGTTGGATCCAAAGGGTTAGAAAATTCTAAACTTTTTTTTCCCCATTTCTGGATTACCTTGATCCTAGGTAGGAGACTATCTCCACCTACTGGTGGGTTTTGGGAACTGCAGGCACTTCCCGTACATCTGGAATAATGGTAATATCAAACGATGCTTGCTGACCGCCTACTCTGCTTAAAACACTGTAGTTCTGATGAACCAGCAGCTAAGTTTTTAGCTAGTCTAACGCAGGCTCTGGTCTCATTTCATCCTCTCATCTACTCTGCCTCAGCCTCAGCCTTTCCTGAAACATAAATGTGGGGTCCTCGTTCTCCCATGGCCTGTTCTTTTTGCCTTGTATGCACTACTTTGTCCCCAGCAACCTTGTGAAGCAAATGCTTTTATTATCCCTGATTCACAGATAAGCAAACTGAGGCTTAGGGAAGTGGTTTGTCCACTGTCATTCAGCTCAAGAGAGGTGGAGGTAGGATTTGCACATGTCTGACCCTAGACATGCACTGTAAAACCTGTGTAATCACCAGCCTCCCCACTTCCTACTGGAAGTCTGTGATGCCATTGCTAAAAGCCCTCAAGAGCTTTTCAAACATGCCCGGACCCCACCCCCTGATTCAGGCCAAATGGTGGGGGGATGGGGCCCCAGCACAAGACTTTTGAAAAATTTTCAGGTGACTGTAACATATGGCTGGGCTGAGAAACCCTTTGAGGGCAGGTGCACACAGGTGTCCTGCCTTTAGTAACTGCAGCGTATAAACACACTCTCAAAAACTTAATAGACTTTATTTTGAGAGTAGTTTTAGGAGTAAGAGAAAACTGAGCAAAGAGATCAGCGAATTCCTACATATTCCCCTTTGCCCCCTAGCTGCCCCGATTAGTAAACATCTTACATTAGTATGGATCGTGTGTGACACTGTCATTAATTGAAGTCCACAGGTCACAACATGGTTCACTCTGGTTCACATTCTATGGGATTCAGCAAATGTATAAGCACATGTGTCTACCATGGCAGTGTCATGTGGAGCGGTGTGACTGCCCTGAAACCCCCACTGCTCCCCTTATTCATCCCCCCAAAACTCCCAGCTTCCTCCCGCACTCCCCAACTTCTGCTCCTCTCGCTGTCTCCATAGTTTTGCAAACTTATTTTTTAAATCGTTTTAAAATGAAAGTCTTTGGCACCTAGTTTTGTACATTTAAAACACTTTAACATTTAACTCTAATTTTATTGTCTTAAAGGGACTGAAATTAATTAAAATTCAAATCTACTCTTTCAAACACATAGAACTAAGTAAAAGTACAAGAAACTCAAGAATCCTAAATGCTGATTTTGAATGTTTGTAGTGTAAGGGCACAATATATGATTTGTAAAGGCACAGTTATAGAATAACAAAATTATAGACATGTTTTAGCAAGTTAAAATCAAACAGTAGCCTCTGCCTGTGCTCCTGCTGCCTGTCACATAAACACCCTGCTGAATTCAGCCAGCCTTGACTGTCTGGGTCCAGCTGCTTTTCTTCTGATAATGTGCTGGGCCAATTTGACTATTCTCAGCTTATGTTTCCCTTAATTAAGAAAGTTCTTCTAACTGGCTTCAAGGACTTTAGTTGGGGTGACGTGATCCAGTCAAGGATACTTTTTAATTCTGACTGCTCTGCTTAAACCCCCTCTCCTTGTCCTCAGGATGTTCCTGTTATAATAAACAATTCCTTTTAAGCAAATGTATTCAGAGTTAGTTTGCCTGACAAGATATGACTTAACTCAATCCACGTAACCAATCATGTAATGCCTTGTACTTCCTGCTTGTAAACTGCATTTAAACTGGACTCAACACTGGCTCATTGCTGGTGATTTGGACACTATTAATTGTCCACAGCTCATTGGTATTACAATCAATAAATGCTGGCTTCTAGATTCCTCGGTGCAAAGAATCTTCCATCTGGTTTGATATTGGTTTTTCTGTAACAGTAGCACTCATACTTCGGATGCTTTTAGAACAGAAAATGGTACTCAGACTTTTATTTATTTTTTAAATTTTTATTTTAAAGAGAATAAAACCTAACAAAATAAAACAGAATAAAGCCAGTCAAAACAAAACAGGGAAAATGGTACAAGCTGCAAAACAGGATAATGGGAAATCCACAATGGCTACCATAGTATCTCCTGCCAACTTCACAATAGTTGTCCACACCATCAGACATAGTAAAATCAGATAAAACAAAAAGAATAAAGCCAATGAAACAGAACATTAAATAAAACAAACAATAAATCAGAACAAAACTAAACAGTGAGAACAGTATTGGATTTCAAAAACAAGACAGAAGGAGATCCCCCATATGTGCCATATTGCATACTGTTATCCTCCTAATAGATGCTCAGACTACTGGCCTTAGGTCTGCAAGGTCAGTCAAACAATACAAGCATTTAGTTGTTTTTGTAACTCAGTTGCTATTAACTCAGGCTGTCCTCCGAACCAGCTGGTTGCTTAAGGGGAGGAGGAGTTCCTTGATTCCCAGCCCACATGCCGATCAGCTCACAGGAGGGGTGAACTGGTTTCTGGGCTCTGCGTGGCTTGTGCGGCTTATGGGAAGGGCCAACTGGCTTCTTGTTGTACTCCTCCCAGACCCATCAGGGTTTCTGCTGACTCATGGGAGGGCGAACTAGCTTCTGTCTTCCTGGGCCCTGCGTGGCTTGCATGGTTTTGGTACTCAGACTTTTAGAACACACTGCATTCAGGGAGAGAGAAAACAGCTAATTCCACAAGTCAGGAACAGCTCCAGAAACAGACGCTGTGGGGATCTGACCATCGTGGACAAGGCTGGACAGGCAGACAGCCTGGGACAAACATTCCTGTCCATGAGGCAAGAGGTAGATCTGACTGGGGGCCTCAGAGAGGCCAGCTGTTCTGTGGGTAGAACCTGTCCTTCACAGTAGTACTCAGTGAGAACAGAGGCTGGAGAGGTAGAAATGAGTCACAGGGCTCACTGAACACAAAAAGTGGGTCACCAGGAGCCACTGAAGGTTAATGAGGAGCACAGCGACAATCTGATTTGTGTGAGGAAAGGAGGGGAAACAAATGGCCTGGGAGAGAGACATCACCATGAGGTTTTTCTCTACTTCCAGCAGAGGAACATGTGGCTGGGTTGAGAAAATTGTACTTCCTATACCCTTTTGGGATGATCCTGTGAGTAATTCTGACTGGTACAAGTGATCATCTGGGCATCATGTAATAACCATGTTAACTGTTCTAAGTGAAGCTCCATGAGTGAGCGCAGGTGAAACAAGAAAAATCATGAAAAATAATAAGTCATGTGGGTTTAAACAGCTGCATATGGGGATGATGGGTTACACAGCACTTGGTAACTGATGCAGGAAAGATGGAGAGAACTAGGGAAGCCACATGCTCAGATTTACAGCTTGAGACCTTAACAAAGTGGGCACCATTAATAGAGATGAGAAGGCCAGAACTTGAATGGTCTGAGAAGTTTGGACATTTTTCTGATACTCTTTGGGTCGTCCACAGCATGAACTGGGACATAAGAAATCTGAGCTGAGGATAAATAGCAGCTAGAGATGGGTGTTAAGGAACGGTTCAAATTGGATGATGCCACAAATGTACAGTTGCTTGCCCAAGGAGGATGTGGCAAGCGTGACTAGAAGCCCATGAATAGAGCCTCAAGGGGCACTCGCCTAAAGTATGACCATTACTGGGCACGGTAGCACACTTCTATAATCCCATCACTCTGGGAGGCTGAGGCAGGAAGATCAAAAGTTCAAGCCCAGCCTGGGCCACTTAGTGATTTAGGGAGACCCTGCTTCAAAAATTTAAAAAGGTCTGGAGATGTAACTCAGTGCTAAGGCCCTCAGTTCAGACTCTAGTACCTAAAGAAAAAAGAAAAGAAAAGAAAAGAAAAGGAAAGAAAGAAAGAAAGAAAGAAAGAAAGAAAGAAAGAAAAAGCGGGCGGAGCTGGAACTAGTGGACATAATTACTCTGGTAAGAATAAGACACAGACTCCTTGGCCCAGCCTTTCTGATTTAGACCTGGGAATCTGCTTGGAAACCTAGCTTCCACCTTTCTGCTCCCACAACAGAGGATGGAGAATTCCACCCAGGTGCGATGGGTCTGTCTGGGGAGAGGGGAGAGCTGGAGCAAGATGGAGAGGTCCGGGTCATTTTCTCGAGCTTCTTAGTGTGGAACACTTGATCTTTCTTCTGTACTGCCAAGGCGCAGTGAGGTAAGAGAAGGCTGAAAAACAGGCGTTTCTTCCCGACAAAGTGGTGTCACTGCTGAAAATAGTACTATGAAATGTCCCTCGCAGATCATCAGTAAGAAAGAAACCAACTTGTCCTGTCTCAGGCCTCTGCAGTGTGCCAGAGAAAAAGATGCCATGGTCAGAAGAGCTCCAGTGGAGCCCACTGGCTGTGTGATCCTGGGCAAGTGACCTAACCTCTCTGAGCACCACTTTCTTCAGTAAAGATGAATCATTTACACCCATCCTTGCAGGTAGGGGATAGCGTTAGGAATTCAGGATATACATCAGACTTTGCTAAAATTCAGGCCCTGCCAAATTACTGGCTTTATGGGCAAGTACTTCTCTGTAACCCCATCTACTCGCCTGCAAAATAGAGCCCACAACAGTCCCCACCTGACAGGCGACTCCCTCACTTCCCTGCAGGCCTTTGCTGCTGCTGCTACTGCTGCTTGTTCAGCATGAAACACCATCTGCCACCCACCCCAGCCAGTGTCTCCCCCTCAGCCTGCAGGCTCTGACTCAGATGCTGCCCCTCTAGGAACTTCCCTGCCCTCTCCACCTGGTCTTCATCTGACATAGCATTTATCATACTGTAATTACATGATTAATTATCCGTTGTCCCAGTGACACTGGGCTCCAGGATGGCAGGGGCCGTGTCAGTCTGGAAGCATGAGCCCATCCCCTGCTGCCTGGCCCCACAGAGGGAGAGGAACAGCGGTAGGCTAGGCAACCAATATGTTACTGTTCAATAAACAGTTTAAAATAAATTGTTACAAAATAAATAGTTTCTATAGTCTTAGTGCCTGGAGCAGGTAGTCTGTGTACTCATTAAAATTTATGCCAAGCCTAGAAGCAGTGATACTCTAATAGCGATGACCACACGCAGCACCCAACCTTGGTTCCTAAATACTGACACTAACAAAAGAGAGAGAAAAGAAAAACTTCACTTGAATCTAATCATGGAACAGAAGGAGCAGACAGGTCAAGATTTTGGGGTACTCTATAAGGCAATCTTCAAAATTTGTCAGATGAAAGACCAAAATTAGAAGGAAAGGGAGACTCTTCTGAATTAAAAAGGAGAGTGAAGAGACATAGCGGGTACTGCGTGATTTTTGATTGAGTCCGGGATAGGAGCAGCACGGGGGTTATTTCAAACTATAAAATCTGAATACGGGTTGTGTGTAACTTAGCAGTGCAGCATCAATATGAAATTTCTTGGGTATAAAAATGGCATTTGGGCTACAGAGCAAGAGACACATGCCAGAGTATTTACAACGGATAGCCACAGCTCAGTTCCATAGGAAGTACAGCTATAATAGCCTCGCCCTCCTGGCACCAAATTCACGCATGCGCGCAGTACATTTCATTCCGGAGATTTATTTGGCGCGCTAGAGAGTCAGACTGGGCCCGCGCGGCGGAAATGCGCCACCGCTAGTTCCGTTGAGCGCGTCGACTACAAGAGCGACGGGATGGAGGAAGTGCCTCACGGTGAGCTCGCGAAGGGGGTGTGAGTGGCAGGGCTGAAGGAACGCGAGCTCTTCTAACTGTGCTCTTGTCTCCGCGCAGACTGTCCCGGGGCCGACAGCGCCCAGGCGGGCCGAGGGGCCTCGTGTCAGGGATGCCCCAACCAGCGGCTGTGTGCTTCTGGAGCCGGCGCCACTCCGGACCCGGGTGAGAAAGGGGCAAGGCCTAAACGGGAAGTGAAAAGCTCAGGCTCGGAAGAGGCGGGACTTGGGAAGACAGAGGGCGGGGCGTGGTAGAGTAGGCGGAGAGGGAGAGGGGCGTGGCCTGAAGAATGAGCTGTGGGACCTTTAAAAAGCAGTAGCAGGGGAAGGGGGCGGAAGTGGGAATGGATCCTGAAGTATAAATAACAGGCGTGGACTCAAAAAGGACATTAAAGTGGGGCGGAGCCCAAAGGCACCAGGGCTTGGTAAAATTGGGGACTGATTGAGTGACTGTAGCCAATCGCGCAAGGACTAAGCGTTGAAGACGGAGAGCCCTCGGGCTTAAATTCTAGCTTTGCCAGCTGAACAAAATGTTTCTTTCGAGGAGTGAGTCTTCCATCCATTCATTAGAAATGCATGTTAATCACCTCCTAGGCACAGTGCTCTGTGCTGGGGAGACAGCTGTGAACGAGACAGGTGTGGTCCAAGCCCTAGTGGAATTTAGTTTAATAGGGAAGACAAACAGATGAGCAAGCAAAAAATAAATTACTGCCGCGGTAAGTACTGTGAAGGGCAAATTCCAAGGTGGGGTGTACTCTTAACACCTATTTAGAAGGATCTTGAAAAGCAGGAGTCTGAGAGAAGAATCTTGTGGGAGTTCAAAAAGAGACTTGTTTGATACTTGAACTCACTGCAAACTGACCTTGGGCAAGAATTTTAAACCTCTCTAAGCCTTCTCTTTATCAAAAGAGACAAAAATAGTTACCCCCCAGTATCATTTTAAGAATTTGAAGTAGGATGAAACATCCAAAGCAAAGTAAATGATAGCTATCATTGACTTATTACAAGCCTGCTACTTAATCAGAATTCCTCATCATCATCTGTTGACATTTGGGACCAGATCCTTTATTCTCTGGCTGTCCTGTTTATTGTCACATTTAGCAGTGTCTCTGGCTTCTGTCCACTGGATCCTAGTAACACTCTTTCATTGTGGCATGCAGAATGTCTTCAGACATTGCCAAATGTGCCCTGGAGGACTTTACCCTAGGTTTTAAACCTCCAAAGTTGTGTTCAGGAGCTGTGAATATAGCAGTGAAGGCTTCAAATACTGCCTACCCTCATGGAGCTTATATTGTAGAGGAGAAGACAAACACATAAACCAATAAATAAGCCACTTTAAGGTGTGATCATAGCCTTCTTTTCTTTGTGGTACTTATTCCTACCATTAATGAAGTGGCATCTCACACAGATTCCTTTAAAACAGCCCCAAGCACTTAGCTTCACCTAGCCCATTGGAAGAGTGACCCTCAGGATTTGTTCAGGGAGTTCATTACCTGAACTGCTTCCTTTGCAGCCATAGAGGAAATCAAAGAGAAAATGAAGACGGTGAAACACAAAATCTTGGTGTTGTCTGGGAAAGGCGGCGTTGGGAAAAGCACTTTCAGTGCCCACCTCGCCTACGGCCTAGCAGAGGATGAAAACACACAGGTGGGACCCTGGGAAACCTGGGCAATGGGCTTTCTGTCCGAGGGCTTGTGATGGCTCTTAGACAACTGATCTTTTAGACTAAGTTGAGTTGGTCTCTTGGGCATCTTGATTGCTGGAGAGAACAGGGAATTGCCTGGTAGTTAGCTGAGGTGTTTCACTTGGTTCCCTAGCCAAGAAATTGGTGGATAGCAATCTCTTCTTGCATGCTGATAATTTATTGCATTATGTTGATACTTCTTTTTCTTCTTTATTAACCTCTTTGAGCTTTTCTCTAAGCCAAGTGCCTGCAAACTATAGTCAGTGGGCTAAATCTAGCTCATCTTCTATGAGCTAAGAGTGGTGTTTACATTTTAAGGCATAAAAGATTTCCTGTTTGGCCACTAAAGGAAATGCTTGCTGACTTTGGCACTAGGTTGTTCATTTTTACCCAAGTGTATGGATGAGCTTGAAAACTCAGCTCACTTTAATAAAGGTGTGGTAGGTAACCAAAACTAAAAGATCAAGAGTTGGACAGCCCAGGTTTCCATTCCAGTTCCATCCACACCACTGTTGTGGCCTAGGGCAGGTAGCAGACTCTCTCTGCCTTGGTTTTCTCATCTGTAAGTAGGCTCTGAACCGAGTGAGATGAGGCTTGTGAACTGCTAACATGGTGCCTGACCGTATTGTGTGCTCAGTAAATGTCCATAACAGTAATCATCATTACTGCTTTACTGTAATACCTGGAAGATAAAGGGATAATGATTTCTGCTTTAGAGATATGTTTGTAGCCTACCCAGCATGGAGTTAAGCAGGTGAAAATATACTTATCAGTTGATTGTTCTGTGAGGCAACAGTCTTGTCATCTGAAGGTCAGATTTCCACTGCCTAGTGGGCTGGTCAAGAAATCTGGTGGTGCATACTTGTAATCTCAGCTACTCGGGAGCCTTATTGAGGTAGGTTCAAGGCCAGCTAGGACAACTTACTGAAACTTTGTCTCAGAGTGAAAAAGGGCTGGGAGTGTAGCTCAGTGGTAGAGCACTGGGTTCAAGCCCCAATACCACAAAAAAAATTTTTTTTTTAAATCTGTTTATTTCAGATTATGTGGAACAATGTTTGCTTGTAGAAATTGTCAGGAATATCCTTATCCAGCTGTCTAAAGACAGGCCATACTCTTGACTAGTCGTGAGTAGTCAACTGTTAACATCATTCCCTTCTATAGCATTCCATTTTGAAGTGCTCATTGCACACATGTAGCAATATACTGAAGGAAATCTACCATCTAGTGTGGATATATGGCTAAGTATGCTGCATTTCTATTTATAATGGTGGCTTAAAAAAAAGATGCATGCAGGAAAGTGTGTCTTTCCCAGGCATACCTACGCAAGACAGTGAAGACATCACTGTCTTCGTTGTGCACAGTGTCCACACAGGATGGGCACTGAATAGGTTGTATTGATTGAAGTGGAGTAACCTGACTTCTTTAGTCCTCTGTTCCTAAGTCCAGCAGGAGCTTAGGGAATGCCCCGTCCTTTGTCTGCAAGCGGTTTGGTGGGAGCTCAGCACTTGCTGCACTAAGTGGGCCCTCTGTTGTTCCCTTTGGAAGGAACCTTGGATCAGAAGAGCACAGAATTGGAGAATAACTGTGAACAACTACTAGCAGGCAAGGGAATGGATAAGTTGTGAAAGCCAGAGGAGCCTTTGTAGCATAAGCTGGAGCCAGGGGACATTAAGGAGTCATGCACCAGCTTTCTGTTGTGAATGTCACCAGCTACATATTTACGATCTTGCATTATGATCGGTGAGCTGCATCATTGAAAAATGAGTGCTGGGTGTTTGGGAACTGGAGTATTCTAGGCCCCTCCCTGGCACTGATAAACCCCAGAGCTTGAAGAACTCAGAATATTTGTTCCATATACCAGAAACCCAGACAGATGAGGCAGAGAAAGGAGAAGAAACTTATGTGAGGTGATACAGCCTGGGAAGACTAAGAGCAAGGGCTAGAACCCTTCTCCTCCTCCCAACCGTCTGCTTAAGGGAGCAGTAGGGTGCAGGGTTCTGACAGCCCCACAGTGTCCTGCTCCCCACTTACTGCAAGAGATCCCTCCTCACTGTCAGCTCCTGCCAGCTGGCCACAGAGGTGTGGGTACTGGTCTCATCGAGGCCTCTTCAGCTGAACCTAAGCGCAAAGGGAAGTAATAGCCGTTACTGGAGTAGTGATACTTTCAGTAGCACACCCAAAGGGATCAGCCTGGCAGTCTAGAACCGGAACTGGCTGACACCCTCATGGGTACTCCAGTGGGATCAGTGCCCCCTCCTGTCTACTGCATTCCCATGTAGTTTTACTCAGTTCCTAACCTTGGTCATGAGAGTGTGGCTTCTCAAAAGGCAGCTAATGGAGTTGTTCCCAGAAGGAATGACATGGAGACAGGGTAGCTAGAAGCCCAAGCTGCCTGAGGAGAGCCTGCTGGGGTTGCAGTGATGGTCACCTCACCCATGTCATGAGGCATGGATGTGAAGTGTCTGGATCATTGCGTGAAGACCTAAGTGTCTGGGTGAAGAAGGGAAAGAAGTCAAGTTTCTGACTTCTGCTACACTACTAGGCTGGTCCAGCAGAGGGCACAGGAGGCAAATGGCACCCTGGGGTGAAGTTTGTTGTGGGTCTGAGGAAGCAGGAGGTGGGGTTTGTTAAGAGTGTTGAACAAGGAAGGAAGCAACAGCTTCAGGTAAGTTTAAAAGTTACCCAGAGGTGCTGCACATTGGAACCGAGACCTCCCAGCTCTCAAGATGAATTCAAGGCCTGCCCTTCCCCAGGTTCCTGAAGACTGGCCCAGACCTTCACATTCTTCAGACTGAAAGACAGAGGTTGGCGTGGGGGAGGAGTCGTCTGAGACTGCACCAAATCACCAGCAAAGAGCTTCCTAGATATCATTCTTATTTTACGTGTCTTTTTAAAAAGCTTATTGTTAACCTTTAGGATCACAGGAAAACAGGCTTGGCTAGAGCTCAGCCAAAGATCTGCTCTGGGTTCATTTCCAGAACTCCAGTTTGGAGTTTGGAGATTGTTTTATGTCTCAGCTCTGTTCCTTGCTCATTGAACATGTCACGCAGTTTCCCTCAACCTCAGTTTTTTCTTTTGTGAAGCAGAAATAAGGACGCTTACCACCTAGGGCTTCATAAACTGCAACCAGGCCTGAGTCTGCAGGTGCCCTGACACCTGTCCATAAGGCAGCCTTGGAGCTGAGCCAGATTAGGGGAGGGGACAGTGTTGATGAGCTTTGTCCTAGGAGTTTGAGCAGTGTCTTGGTGACCTGGCAGGTCAGTGTTATTCCCCCCATGAGAACCTGCCTGCTTCAAATCTGACTTAGTTTCTTTCTGCCATCTCCTACTCCATACCCCATCCTTTTCTCTGTATATTCGGTACATAACCACCAGGTCTTGGCTCACCCCCCAGGTTGCCCTTCTGGACATTGATATATGTGGGCCCTCTATTCCCAAGATCATGGGAGTGGAAGGAGAACAGGTAAGAGCTGCATTTCAGAACTCGGGGCACCGTGCTTTTTGGGCAGGCACAGAGGCAAGCAGAGGCCATGCTTGTCTGTGTGGCATGGTGAGCTCAGATGTGTGTTCCACAGACTGCTTGAGCGTCAGCTCTTTATTTGAGGGGTGGAATTATATATATAATCCATCTGCACCATTTGAGAAGCATGGGTTTTGATGCCTTCTCAGAGGTAAAGGGAAATAGTGAAATGCAGAAGTGACGCACGGAAACTTAGCTCTGGCTAGGGCCTTGGGGCTGGGACTTGCTCAGGGTCTGTGCCCTGGAAGCCAAGGAATCTTTCTGCCCTTGTAGTCACCCGGGGAACTGAGACTTTTAGGTGAGGCGGTGAGTGATGCGGGCAAGGAGGCAGGGCCGCCCCAGTAGAGCAGATGCCAAGCTTCCCTCCCATTAACGACAAGCTGTCCCTGGGAGGGCCCCCACGGAGGTGGGAATGGACCCAGTGTCCCAGGGCTTTCAAGACCGGCTCCTTTCCTCAGCGCCAGCCCCTATTGTAAGGAAACAAAGTAAAAGGTGGGTAAAAACTCGTGGAAGAGGGCAAGTGACAGCAGACTGCAGCAGGGCAAGGGGAGCTGCACTTTGTCAAGGGTGGTCTGGGGCACTCTCGCCAAGGGGTGGCCTACAGCAAGCAGATGGCAAAGAGTAGGAGCTGACATACAGAGAGGAGAACTGGAGAGGAGCCTTGCGGGCTGAGGGAAAGGGTAGTAGTTTGAACCCAGATGTCCTTGTGTCCTAGACAGACGGGAGAGTCACTGAGGCAGGTGGGACCAGTCCTGGTGGCTCTTCTAAGGCCTTGGGTTTGCATCTGAGCGTACTCCAAGAGGGTGACACAACCCATGGTTGGGCAGGACCTAGACATTCTAGATCACAGGCCCTAGTCAATAACACACTACCCAATGTAGGTATAAGGAACTTACTATACTAGCACAGAAATATTTTATAAGAGTGAAAATTTAACCAGGAGTGGTGTGCATAGCTATAGTGGTAGTCCTAGCTATTGAGGAGGCTGAAGCAGGAGGGTCACTTGAGCTCTAGAGTTTGAAGCCAGATTGGGTAATGTAATGAGACCCTATCTGAAAAACAAACAAATTTAATGATGAGATAAAAGTAAAACATAAATATTTTCTTCCATGCTATTGGACCATCATGTTTATCACTGTTAAGACTAATGACTTAGTGAATAACTAGATAGGAATGAATAGTTTTTTTAAAAAAAGCCGGATGTGGTGGCACACGCCTTTAATCAGGAGAATCATTGTGAGTTCGAGACCAGCCTAGGCTACAAAGTGAGTTCAAGGCCAGCCTGAACTGCATAGTGAGACCCTATCTCCAAAAAAAAAAAAAAAAAAGGGCCAGGAATTTAGCTCAGTGGCCTAAGCACCTGCCTGGCAGGCGTGAGGTGGTGAGTTCGATCCCCGGTAACACAAAAAAGGAAAAAAAAAAAGAAAGAAAAACTTACCTCACAGAGGACCATATGTTTTCATTTACATGAAATTGTAAGGTAGGCAAATGCAGAGTGACAAGAAGTAGGTTAGGTGTCACCTAAGGGTGGGAGACGGTGGGCAGTTTGGAGGGGACAGCTAATGAGTGCAGGGTTTTGGGGGTGTCATGAAAATGTCTTAAAGTTTGTTGTGTGGGTGCACAGCTCTGAATGTAAACAATGTCACTACAGTGTACAATGTACAGTTTCAGTGAGCAAATCGTACTGTCTGTGAACTATGTAACAGTGAAGGTGCTGAAGAAAGTAAGACTTCATCAAGAAAAATGGCCCTTTGATTTTTGACTGCTATGCACTGCTCTAAAGAAGCCTGCTTGCTAAGACTGGTGTGTACCTGCAAGCTGCTTGGCCCCTGCTCCATAACAAGGAGCCACAAAGAGTTAAATCATGGACACCAAGCCAGAAGCAGGGATCTGAGGCTCACAGTCGACCCAACAGCTCCTGTGGCCCCGCCTCTTGCCCTGGGCTAAAAAGCTCAAGGCCACTCACTGGGCCAGTTTTAAACCCTCCATGTTGCTAAAAAAGAATTCCTTTTACTGCTAGACTTTTACACAAGCAATCTATTGCTCCACAGTGAACTCAAGAACTTCCAGCCATTTTCTCTCACTCATTCTTTTAAAATGCCTCAGACTCAAAGTCATATTTGAACTGGACTGATTTTGGTTCCCTGAGTACAGACCCAAGCTGAGTTTCAAAATAGCCTGATCTGGGGAGCAAAGAGTGCTGATCGAATTGTATTTTTGTTTCTCCCCCACCCCCCCGCTGTTCATGTCCCATCAAGAATTCAGGGCTGTGTGCAATG
Organism: Dasyprocta punctata; assembly: GCA_004363535.1. Classification (NCBI taxonomy): domain Eukaryota; kingdom Metazoa; phylum Chordata; class Mammalia; order Rodentia; family Dasyproctidae; genus Dasyprocta; species Dasyprocta punctata. The sequence continues at coordinate 169,099 of RJWM01000616.1, read as the reverse complement.
ATGGAGTATATTTTATACAGCTGCTTATGTATGCTTTTTCTGTCTACAAAGTGTAACCAGGGTGCATAATTTCTTACAAATCGACAACACTGTGTTCACACAGGTTCACCAGAGTGGCTCAGGCTGGTCTCCGGTGGTAAGTGTTCACTTCTTTGCCTTATGGTGCAGGTAGCAATGTGTAGTCAGTTGTACATAATAGCTTTGTGGGAAGATGGCAACATTTTTCCCAACCTTCCTTCCTGCCTGTCAGACTGCAGATATTTACTAGGGTACTTTCCCAGGCAGGGAAGATACAGTAAGATCAGAGTTTGGCAAACTTTGTCAAGGGGCAGACAGTAAATCTTTTAAGTTTATGGACCTATGTACTCTCTTATTATGACTGGAAAGTAGTAATATGTGACTAAATGAGCATGACTGTGTTCCAACAAAAGTTTATTTACAAAAGCAGACAGTGGGCCAGATTTATCCCCAGGAGCCATAGTTTGCTGACAGCTGATTAAGATAGTTAAGGAAATGACATATATTTATTTCAGCTCTGTTGGCTGTCATTGACGCACAGGGCTTTCAGATCCCCTCAATATGGGTGGAGGATGCAGAGTGAATGTACTTACAAATTACATGATAACTTTGTCCCAAAAATAATTTTTTTTAGCCAAGACCCAGAGAGGGGCCACAGGAAAACACCCCGCTTTGTGGTCTTGAATAAAGTGTGTATCACCCTCACCCTTGTTCCTCTCTAGTATGTGGAAGATAACCTGGGGGTGATGTCTGTGGGTTTCCTGCTCAGCAGCCCTGATGATGCCGTTATCTGGAGGGGACCAAAGAAAAACGGTTTGATACTCTACTTTTCTGCTCACATTCTTGTGCGGTTACGTCCTATCAGGAAGCAGCACACCCTGCTAGGCTTTGTAGTGTGTTACTATTGTTATTGTTTTGCAGTGCTGGGGATGGGGCCCTGTGCCTGATGCGTGTCAGGGAAGTCACACTGTTATACCCCAGCTGCTGTAATATGTTCCTCCCAAGCATCTGGTTTCTTCTGTCTTCGCTGGGTGAAGAAAGCTATAAGAAATACCAGTTTCCATTTTATAGTTTTTAACGTCTGTTGTGAGTTTTTCATCTCTATAGAATTTGAAAGTGTTTTTTGTTATGGTTTTGTACCGGCTTATTTGGGTCAGAGAGGTTTGTAAGGTGAGCTTCCTACCAGGTTGAAAAGGTATCGAGTCACTTGCCTCATGTCACTGACACTGTGGGCCACTTATGTCTTTACTAGGGGAGGCAGGCAGACTGTGCCACGTGTGGAAGGAGTTTGATGGCGTCCCCAACCTCTACCCACTAGATGCCAGTAGCACTCCTTGGCTAGTCATGGCAGCCACACATGACTCCATGTATCACTGCATGCCCCTGAGGACAGTGTCACCCATAGCTGAGAACTGGTGGCATGGGGCATAGACCAGGCATACAGACAAAACTGCACACTGCTCTTCCATGTATCCTTTCCTGGTACCAAAAATGAAGGGCACCAGGCAACAGCCTCGATTTCTTTCCAGGCATGATCAAGCAGTTCCTCCGTGATGTGGACTGGGGAGATGTGGACTACCTCCTTGTAGACACGCCTCCCGGCACCTCTGATGAGCACCTCTCAGTTGTCCAGTATCTAGCTGCAGCACACATCGATGGGGCAGTGATCATCACCACCCCTCAGGTGAGTGAGCACTGGGTTCCTTTTTCTTGCTCTGAGACAGACCTTGGCCTCAAGGCAACATTTCAGAGTATATGTCTGTAACTATGCCCAGCATGGATCTGTAGAAATCCCTTATTAAACCAAGTGGTAGGGGGTATGTTTGGCATGTATAGGGCCCTGGATTTGATCCCCCAAACCCAAAAATAAACAGGAGGCAGTTAAGCCCACTGTCTTAGTTGTTTTTCTCTCAGTGCTGGGACAAAATACCCAACACCTAAAGTTAAAGGGGGAAGTTTATTAAGCTCACAGTTTGTAGAGGTTTCAGTCCATAATTGGCCAGCTCCAAGGCAAGGTGGCACATGGCAGAGGAGCAACAGTTCATGGCAGCATAAGACAGCCAAAGCAACAAGGGGTGGCAGGGGAGAAGCCTCCTTCTGTCCCTTACATTGTATCCCGTCTACTCAGATTAGGGTGGTGCCAATCCAATCAGTGGACTGATCCAGCAATCACCCACCCTTAATCCTAGCATTGCAGTGCGAATTAATCACACTGTAGATTGAGCCACCTCCAAAAAAATTCTATAATCACATGAGGCTTTGGGGCGACATCTAGACACAAACCATAACATCCACCCTTAGGATTGTCCAAGAAGAGAAAACAGACTGAGCAGGTACCAGCCCTTCTCTGGGTGCCAGCAGGCTCCCCCCATTTGTATAATTTCTCTGGAAAATGTAGCTTCAGGCCAGTGACATACACTTTTTTAGAGCCCCTAATATCAAGCACTGACATGGGTAGTGTGGCTTCTTAGGGGTCACTTTTGACAAAGCAGCAGGGTTTTACTCATAAAACACCAAGCAGAGAACTACAGAGGTGTAATTGATAAGAGACTAATGGCCACTCCCTTTCCAGCTAAGGACTTTTCCTCCATACTCAGCCCAATGGGCTGAGACCTACATGCACGTCTCAGGAAGAGAGGAGAATTCTGGAAGCTATGAACCCGTTAAGAAGCTGCAACCATACTTGACAGTTATGAGCCAGACCAGTGCTTAGATGGATGAAGATACAATAATGTTGAATGAGAACAGTAGGAAGGGGACTAGGCAGCAGTAAAATGACACTGTGAGATAAGCATTCAGATTTCAGAAGTATATCAAAAGTGACCTAAAGAGGGTAGTAGTCTTTATTTTTCTCATTATTTTTAAAACTGTGTTTATAATGTCAAACAGGTGTTAGCAGACTTTCTGTAAATGGCCAGCTAGTCAAACCTTAAGCCTGGTTAGTAAATAACTTAAGCCTGGTAGACCATAAAGTCTCTACCAAAGTGACTCAGCCATGCCACTGTGTATACAGAGGGATGGGTATGGTAGGTTCTAAAAGTGCAAAAGTGCTTCCTTCACAGAAGCAGGTGGCCAGCCAGACAGGGCCTACCCAGCAGAATTTGCCAGCCCTGATCTAGCAAACAGCATACAAGTGTCACAAGAAGGTTAAGTGTTGAGAAACACTCAGTGGCAGATTCTTATGTTTGCTACTTGGCTGTTGAGGTTTGTGGAAAATAACAGCAGCTAGAACAGGGCTTATCACATAGTAGTTACCAAATAAGGCATAAATGATAGGCGTCTCCAAGACTGTACAGAGTGAGTCCACCACACAGCAGCCTCTTCTCAAGCACACAAGTCAGTTTCTTGTGCTCTGATTTTGGAGTAACTGGTCTGTTTGTGCCGTGGCAGGAGGTATCACTCCAGGATGTCCGGAAAGAAATCAACTTTTGTCGTAAGGTGAAGCTGCCCATCATTGGGGTGGTGGAGAACATGAGTGGCTTTGTCTGCCCCAAGTGTAAGGTGAGAGTGCTTGGCATCAGCTCTGCACAAACACCCCTTCAGAGGATTCTGTCTTTATGAAAATGTGCCTGCTTTCCATCATTTTGGGAAGTAGATCTGAATAAAAACCCAGTATTGCTGACTGATGGGAAAATGCTTCTGGTGGTTAGTGGGTTAGCGTTCTACACTAACAGAATGAAATCTTTTGTACTTGGGGTTCAACCCAGGGCCTTTGTGTTGAGTTACATCCCAGCCCCGCCCCTGCCTTTTTTTCATTTTTTAATTTTGTGACAGGGACTTGTTAAGTCAATAAATTACCCTGGCTGGGCTTGAGCTTGCAATCCTCCTGCCTCAGTCTTCCAGAATTCTGGAAGTTACAGTTGTGTACTATCACACCCAACTAGGTTATTATTTATTTATTTATTTATTTATTTTTTTGGTACTGGGGATCGAACTCACGACCTCGTGCTTACCAGGTAACTACTTGAGCCACTGAGCTAAATCCCTGGGCCTAGGCTATTTTTAAAAAAGGTTTAAAAACTATGGTTTATGCTTATGATACTGAAACAAAGTCAGGCTTCCTCCTCTTTTATTTTCTTTACAGAAAGAATCTCAGATCTTCCCTCCAACAAGTGGGGGTGCAGAGGCCATGTGCCAGGACCTGAAGATCCCTCTACTTGGCAAAGTGCCTCTGGACCCACACATAGGTGAGTCACTGAGTGGGCCTTCACTGTGCACTCAGCTCTCATGGGCACGAGGCTGGGTATGGAGAAAGGATAATGCGGGGCTGGAGGCAGATGTGCAGGGCTCCTGTGCCTGCTGATCCCCCAGGGGCCTACTCCACTGCTGCTGCAGGAGAAATGGGGATACCCGTGGGCAGGTGCCTGGGGTGAGCAGAACTTGTTTGGGAAGATAATAATGGGGGAGCAGAGAGGGCACTAGGAAACAAAGATACCAAGCAGGATGACAGGAAGAAGACTGGCTGCAGGGACTGGAGCCCCAGCTTACAGAAGAATGTGGGTCTGAGGAGGAACTCGCCAGTGAGGTACCCTGGAGCCCTTCCTCCAGGAAGCCTCTCCCTTCTCTCAGCTACCCCTCCAGATTCCTCTTTTCCCCCAAATAAGACTGGAACTTGCTTAAATTTCATGCACCTGTGCAAGGACCCAACTACAGAAGTGTGCAGCAGAAGAGCCGGGTCTGGGGAGAGAGGGAGGCTGGCGCCCCACTACAAACAGCTTTGAGCCAGGCATCTGAGCTTGAGCTATCAGGGAAAAGTCAAGGAAGGCATCTCGGTGGGTGTGGGCCCACAAGTACCAGGCTAGCAGCACAGGGCCACGGTCCACTTGGTACCAGGAGCTGGGCCCTGGTATGAGAAGAGGGAAAGTTACAGGACTTGGTGGTTGAGGAGAAAGGAGCATCAAGGCTGCCCTTGCTGCCCAGAACAAGCCACCTGGACAAGAGGCCATTGTCTAGAAAGGGGGAAGCAGCCAGGGACATGTGACAAGGAAGCCACTGCAGGGACGTTGCTCCCTCTGGGACCTGGTTTTGAGTGACAGGTGCCCAGGCCATCATCTGGCTTGGGCTGAGGCTATGGGGAAGGTGGGGGGCAGAGGAAGTGTCACACCCATGAGGCCAGTGGCCAAGCAGCGAGAATAGGCAACACCACAAGGGGTGGAGGGGTGGGGGATCCTGCCTTTAGAAAATGGGAAAATGGGAGAGGGATGGCCTGAGGATGGGAACGGCCCTGGAGAACCTGCAGACCCTGCCTGCAGGAGTGTGTGTCCCCCTTCCCCTTCCCTTGCTCCCACAGTGTCCAGGGTGCACCTCTGGTGAACGGTTCCATTTTGGTTCCCTTGCAAAATGCAAAGAACTGCAGCTGCCTTCCAGCTCCCACTAGGCACTAGAGCCTTCACTGGGTGGCTGCCCCTGGCCACAGTGGTGCTGAGCTTCCCACTGCTTTTGTAAGCCAAGGCATTCCCTGCAAAGGCCCCATGGACCCCAGAGGCTGGTGCCAGGTGAGTGAGCGTGAGCAGCGCATGGATATATACTGCTGCCAGCACCCCTGCCTCAAGCAGGTCCCCTACGACAGGATTGGTTGCTAAGAGATGTATTGGGAGAAACCCTGAGCCCAAAGTGGGGGAGTGGGAAGGTCTCAGCCCACTGGAGCATCTCAACCTGCATAAGCATTTCATGCATTGTGTGGCTCTAAGGGAAGTTGGGCACAGCCACCACGGCATCCTCAAGGCAAGTCACCCCTCAGAGGGTTGTCTCCTCTACCATGTGGCTCCCGAGATGACCCATGTGTGGTCAGGAGGAAGAACTGCACAGCCAGGAAGGACTAGCAGACTGATCTGGACCCTGTGGGTTACCCTGGGAATGAATTTAAATGTGTCAAAAGCAACAAGCAGAAAAGAACATGGGCATATGTAAGAGTCTGTGTGTATGTCCATTTGAAATCCATGTATGTGTATGTTTCTGGAAAGATCTTCAAAAACTAGTAGCTTTAGATTTCCTTTTCATGCTATTTTCCTTTTGTAGTCTGCGGTTAGTTGATTGGTTTGTTTTTACCATGTACATTCATTATCTTTATACTCAATCTCTTAAAGTGCACACTACTGGGCCCACCTGGGGCTGCTGAATCATCAGTTCTCTGTGAGGCCCCTGAGCCTGCACTTGCCACACACCCAGCTGATCTGCAGCCACAGTGAAGTGGTAGCCGGGTCCCCTGCTGGGTGGAGCGCATGTAGGTGACGTCCTAGGGCTCCAGCTTTGTTCTCCATGAGCTCCAGATCATGTTGTCACTGGCACAGAAAGGGCCCCAAGGACTCGTTGTACCGTGTTTTCAAGGGCCTCATCCCTCTCATTTTTCTCTTCAAGGTAAGAGTTGTGACAAAGGCCAGTCTTTCTTCGTTGAAGCCCCAGATTCACCAGCCACATTAAGCTACCGAAGTATAATTCAAAGTAAGTGTTTAAGTGAGTCTCATAAATTTAGACACTTATGCACAGGGAAAGTAGTGAGGCAGGCTGGATATAAGGGCAGCCTTCCATTTAGAATCAGAATGGTCACCACCACCAGCCTTGCCAGGGACAGTATAGGTGATAGGGACTGGAATGACCACAAAGTGGTTCCCTCAGCCAGAAAGCCATGAGAAATCTCCTATGTGTCAATGTTATATACTAATTCATTGCTTAAAAAGCATAGTGAAGCCAGGCGGGGTGGTGCCCTAATGAGACAGCAGGATAAGTTTGAGCCCAGTCTGGACAGTTTAGCAACTTAGTAAGACACTGCCTCAAAATAAAAAATAAATTTAAAAAAGCGTGGGTCTGTAGCTCAGTGAGAAGGCCCTGCATTCAATCCCATGTACCCACCCCTTTCAAAGAGAAAAACAAAACAGTGAAATTTAAGGAATAGGAAATCCATTTCAGTAAGGCTATTTAAAAATTGATTTTAAAAAAGCAAAATCTAAACCAGGCGTGGTGGTGCACACCTGTAATCCCAGCACTCAGGAGGCCAAGGCAGGAGGATCACTGTGAGTTTTGAGGCCAGCCTGGGCTACAAAGTGAGTTCAAGGCCAACTTGACACTGCATAGTGGAACCCTGTCTCAATAAGAAAAACAAACAAACAAAACAACAAAAAAGCGCAAAATTTACGATGACCCAAGGTGAACCCTTGTGCAGGCCAGACATAGCCACCAGCAGCCACCAAGGCCTTAGATTTAAGGCAGAAGTAACAATAACTGGTTAAGAATTCCTGCCTCCTAGTTGGAGGCTGGGTTTTATTCACCAGTAAAGTGATATGAAGAATCAGTCACAGCATTCCAAGGATCTGTCTATGAAACTGGCCCAGGTGAGGCTCCAGCTGTGGTTATACCCACAGTGGGCAGCAAGAGCCATTTGGGTCACTTTCCAGGATTCAGGGTATCACAGAACCAAGCCCTCTGTGGAATTGGGCTACCAGTAGATTCCACCCCTATAAGTGTATAGCTTTCCCTGGGAAGGATGTGAGCACGCTGAGCTCCTGGTTCTTATTTTCCAGGAATCCAAGAATTTTGTAGTCCCCATCAGTCAAAAGAAGAGAACCTCATCAGTTCCTAAAGCATGTGGAGGACCAAGCAGTTCCCGAGTCATGGAACCTGCCAGCAGCACGTCCAAGCATACTGCTGCTTGGGGACAGGTGGGATTGCAGGCCAAAAGGGATCAGATCCTGACACGCTTGGCAGTGACTTTCTCAGAGACACTCTAACCATCTATTCTCTGTCCACTTTCTATAGAACAAGGCTGAAGGGTCTTCTTAACACACATGTCATTTTAATATTAAAAACAGCTCCTCAAATGTGGCCCACGAGGTCTCTTCCCAGACACCAAGGGCCTGTGCTGCTGGAAGCCAACCTGATCACAGGACAAGTCACTCTGCCTCAGAAGAAATAAGCCCAGGAAGGAAGCAGTGGGCTGGGTATGGAGCTTCTCTGTGGAACATGGTCCTGCTTTCAAGCAGCAGCATCCAGTTTGTCATCTGTCAGATGCAAAGTCTAGACAGCAGCAGAGCCTCACGCTGGAGTCTACTCTGGGATCAGTGCACACAGTGCAGCTGGAAGCCATTAAAACTCCCTTGAAAAGTCCATAGTCACCCATTCAAGAGGATCTGTGATCTGTGTATACGCCATGTTTAGTAATATGTGTAGAATATATCCAGTAATTTCCAGGGTCACATGCCAGCAACAGGAACTGAGACCAGCAGAGGGAAGAATAAATTCCTGTTTTCCGTACCACTCTGGACCCTAAAGTGGAAGGGCGGGCAAATCCCCTTTTTCTTTCCCTTCCTTTCCCCCGATTTCTGCCTGCACGTGGATTTGCATGTGTTCTCTGTGAAGAAGGTGGGACCTCTAGAGAGTGACAAGGCCACAGAGCCTGGGTATGGTCTGGCCTTGGCCTGGCTGTGTCCTTGACCACTCAGGAAACTTGGGCACAGTGGGACAGGACCTACCTTCTGAAAAGTTCCACAGCCACCAGCACTGATCCATTTCCCACCTAATGCTGGTGAGGCTTCATGTCCTTGAAGCCAGGCTTCTGAAAGTCACCTGAGCAGGAAGGAGCCATGTTCTCTGCCCTGCCCTGTGAGCAGGCCCCTTGGGAAACTAGCAGGATTGCCAGCTTGTTGTCTTGGCACACAGCAGCCTTGTTCAAATTTAAGATTATTCAAACCATGTCAGGGTGAGCCTGGTAAAATTTTTAAAACTCATCTGTTTCTCACTTCTGGGAGTATCTGCTAACTTAAAAAAAAAGTTTGATTCCTTCCTGAATTCTACAGGATTTTAAAGAAAAACATGCAACCAAAATGTCACGAAAGGACAAATGTTGTCTGATTGTACTTAAAGCATCCCTTGGGTAGTCAGCTGCCTAGAGACAGTCGTGGTGTGGCTGGGGGAGAGAGGTGGGAAGTTAGTGTTTAAGAGATGCAGTTTCAGTTTGGAAAGGCGTAAAATGTCCTGAAGATGGGTGGCAGCTGTATGACACTGTGAATGTATTTAATGCCAAGAACTGCACATTTGATAATGGTTTAAATGTCAATTTTGTGTAAATTTTACCACAATAAAAAGAACAGTGGCAGGCTGACTGACAGGAGGTTACACAAATTGTGGTGCCAACGGCCTCCTTCACTCTGCACGGCTATAGGGAGCTGTCCAGGTGAGACCTCAGCAACTCACCGTCTGGAACACTGTCTGGGACAGAAAATTGGCGGTGACCTTGCTGATGTCGCTCTCGCCTCCCATCTTACAAAGGATGTAGCCATAGAGGTTCGCAGCTTGGAGTGAAATCCCAGCAATCACGAGAGCCTGCGCTTGGGCAAAGCAAAAGAAGTGTGCTGAGAGGAAGCCTGCAGGACCCACCATCCTCTACTGAGCAAGACTCACGGACACCCCGCGGTTAGCAACTGGCATTTGGTGCCATCACCATCCCACTTCACAAGGAGGAAAGGGACAGAAGCACCAACAAGCCAGCGCTGTCCTAGGTCAGAGACTGGGAGTGGCTGAACACCAGGATCCAACCTCCAGAGCCTGCACTTGTAATTACAGTTATTTTGTTCCTCATTCAAAGAACTAAATCATAGCAGTGAAATACTATACTTCCAAAATAAAACCTCACACTTCTCAGGCTTATTCCCACCTAGCCAGGGCCCACCATCCAACAGAGAATGCAACATGCTGGTTTTTTTTAAAAGTCCTTTCTTGGGACTGGGGATGCAGCTCAGTGGTAAAGCAGTTGACCAACATGTGTAAGGCCCCAGGTTCCATCTCAGCAATACAAACTAAAAACAAAATTTGACTCCGCATTACTTATAAGAACCAAAAGATCACTGACAACCAGATAATCATCAGCTGATAAATGTGCTCTATCCATACACTGGAGTGTTACTTGGCCATAAAAAGGAATGGTGTATTGACACACCACAACTCGGATGGACTGTGAAAGAAGTAAAAGAAGCGAGTTACAAAAGATCACACGTTGTATGACTACATTTGTATAAAATATCCTACAATAGGCAAATCTATGGAGATAGATTAGTGGGTGCCAGGGGTTGGGAGAACAGAGTTTCTTTCTGGCATGATGAAAATATCCTAATGGGCCATCGTGACTTCACAGTAGCCCACCCATGTCCCCTAGGTGGGGATAAGTCAGAGTTATGCGGTTTTATTTTGAAGGTGTAGTATTTCACTGCAATGGTTTAGTCCTTTGAGAAATAAAATACCTGAATATAATTTAAGCAACACTGTAATTATACATGCAGGCTCTGGAGTCTGGACGCTGGTTCTGCCTCTCTCTGCCCTTGAGCAGCTATGGTCTGTTGGTGCATCTGTCCCCTCCCTGTCTACGAGACACAGGGTGTACTTTTATTTTTGCTTTTATCTTTCTTTTGTCCTTCCCTTACCCCTTCACTCCTCACCTCTGAAGTAAACTTTTGGGACCATTAAAAAAAGAAAATACCCTAAAATTAATCATGACCATGCTCTCATGATTATGACTGCTAGAAGCCACTGATTATGCAATTCAAATGGGAAAACTATATTGGGATAAGAACATCTCAACAATGCTGTCATAACCTGTTGGTAAGTAACAACGAAAGCCTACTCCTGCAACCACTGGTTTGCAGAGATGTCAGAGCTATGCCAAGGTCAAGGTGTTGCCTTACCAGCCACTTCAGCTTCAAGGAAAACAAGGTGCTGAAAAAGAACACTATCCAGATCACAGGGCAGATGATGAGACCAAGCCAGAAGATGCGTGCCTCGGCTTCCGTAGCAGCGATATGATTTGGAGAGACCTGTTGGGGGAAAGACTTCATTTTTCAGAACTAGCAAAGAGGGCTGCAAAGAGCACTCACTTCCCTTAACGTTACACATGCCTTCACTGCACAGAGTGCCAGTGGCAGAGGGTTTCATGCAGGGCAGGAATCAGAGCTCGAACCATGTAAACTTCACACAGACATCTCTCCGATTCACATTCCTTCTTGTCATGGAGCATACCTTTCGGGCTTCAAAAATCCAGTGGCTTTTGCCATCTTCATCGATCTGGTTCCACCATCGGAGACCCACCATGAGTCTTCCAGTTACATTCTGAGGAGAATGGACAAAATGACCAAAGGCTTGCCATGGGCAAAATGTCATCATCCTGATGAATAAAATGAAAGTCACCAGTTGGTGTTGAACTTGTACCAAGAACAGGATGAAAAGGCATCAGTCTGTGGTGATACCCTTGTCAGTTTTTGATGTTTCTAACAGTTAAGCATACTTTAAAAAGTAAGCCCATTCCCCCAAACTACATTTATACATATTACATATGCTTATGATATTTTTATATGTAAATTTTATAAAATTCCAGGGCCAGATGGGGTTGTTGCCCTGTAATGGAAACATGAGCAGGATGACAGCTGATACTCAGAACCTGTTAATTGAACACTAAGCAGTTCACTCTGTTCCTTTAATTTTAAGTGACACTGGCTCAATTAAGTATGTGCCCACTGTTTAAATCAAAGACCAACACACATAGGGAATGTCACTGTATTGGGTATGCTATGTCCCCCCCAAGTCCTCATTTACTTTTGATGAGGCTAAGTCCGGCGCTTGCTTACATTTGGTTTGTTGTCTGGCACCGGGATTGGCAATGTGAGTGCTGTACCTGCCCAGGGGTGGAGCTGACATACAGTGTAAATGAGGCGGGTCTTCCTCTTGCACTTCTGCCTTCTCTCTCGCTAGCACGCCTTGCTGCTTGCAGCTGCCATGAACAGCGGCCCCGCCATGCCGCACTGCCTTGAGCCAACTAAGTAAGGAGTGAAACTCCCAAGAAACTGTAAGAAATAAACCTTTCCTTCCCTAATTTTGGGCATCGGGTATTTTGTCTTGGCAACGAGTGAAAAGTAAGACAGTCACCATCTGGGAACAAAGCACGTGTACCCCAAGAGACAGCATCACAAGAGAGGGAGTCTTACCTTCACAGACCAGAAGTCAAAGGACAGAAGGAGCAACACAGTGACAAAGCAGCCCACAAAGCTCTTGCTGAACCAGTCACAGCACACATAGGTGATGATGGCACTCACTCGGAAGAAAAGGTGGAAGAAGGTGGCCAAGGGATGCCTAGAAAACAACCCAGAAGGTGCCCTTACTCCTGAGCCCAGCATACAGTCACAGACACATTCTCCTAGTCACAGCTCCGGGCTGCTGGTGTCTCTGCATGGAAAGTCCTCCAAGCCAAAACACAGGCAGCAGCGCCGAGGACACATCGCTACTTTGCCAGTCCCAAAACCGTCATCATGACACTAGAAATACTGTTTTCTCTCCTTCGAAGAATCCAGTACTTTCCCCTAATTTGACTCCAAATATCACTTGCCTGGTTTGAAACAAAGTCAACTTTAAAGTGAAACAGGACTACAGTCACTTGTTTCCATCTAGCAGTGACTGTACGATGGTGCCCAATTCCCTAAAGGTAAAGGTCAGGTTATTCCACTAATAATAGCACGTGTGCAGTCTGGGGCAGAGGCCTGGTGTCACCAGGGAGTGTGTTCCTGGGAGAGGAAGTGGCAGGTCCAACTGGTGCCAGTTGTTTTAACAGTGTCATCTGAATGCCACTGACATTTAATCGAGAGGAAGATGATTCTCATTCACCGTGCCTTATGACCTACCAACATCAGAGTGGCACAGTGAAAAGCAGTCATCCTGCATCAATTTAATGCATCTGGGAGAATAACAACTGGTGAGTTCTTGAATCAACAGTTTGTCTGGAGCAGGAAACAGATGCCTACAGGGGTCAGGCCAACAGTGACAGTGGCTGATGCAGGCCACAGGACACACGTTACTTTCTGTTTCTTTGGTGTCTCAATTTAAATAGACCTCACAGGTAAAGAAGAGTACTCAGCTAGAATGGAGCAAACCACAGTGTAAGCCCAATGACACATGGCAGCCAGAACATCACCTCAGTGCCGGAGAGGGACAGGATGGGAAGGGTGGCTCCCACGAGGGGAGGTGACTTCTCAACTCAGGACCTGGTGCTGCCAGCTCTGATGTGTCCACAAGAAGCCAAAAATACAAACTTGCAATGGCAAATTAAATTTGAAATTATGGCAGCTAATTATTTCAATAAAATATCACAGGCTGTGTTCCTCACTGGACTGCTAGCTGTCAATGTGCTGGCACTGGAACAGAGTTCAACATGTTGGTTTTTTTAAGTGCGGGGTGTGTGTGTGTCAGAAGCCATGGTGGAAGTGCAGGAGGAAAGAACCTATTTGCCTCCCCAAGTTGAAATGTGAAAGAAACAAACTCAGGCTATCATAAAATTATGAGGTATCTCTGGGTGTGGTAGCACATGCCTGTAATTCCCAGCAACTTGGGATCCTGAGGCAGGAGGATCAAAAGCTCGAGGCCAGACCTGGGCAACTTAATGAAACCTCAACTCAAAATTTAATAAAGGACAGAATGTAGTTTGGAAGTAAAGCACCCCTGGGTTCAATCTCCAGTAACCCCCCAACCGTACAAATTACTGTGGAGTGTCTGGCCACCAAGAGACCATTAAATAAGACTCAAGCTGAGTTTAGGGTGTCTTCTTGCATCATTTACTCCTGATGTTTTTGAAACACCACTCAGGCAAAGGGGCTATGGTATAGTACCAGTGGTTTGCCAGAACATTCTGCTTATGCCTTTCAGAAACCTGGGCAATCATGGTAGCTCAAAGGAGAACCAGTCCAGGAGGTGTACTGGCATTTCAGAATTAGAGATGATCACGTAGAACTTCAAAACTTCCTGGAATATTCCAGAAGAGTGTTGGAGTCTTTTTGCCTTAATCCTTACTGAAAATTTTTCAACTGTCAGTACAGTTTTTCCCCTTGACCCTGAAGATAAATGCTCTTCCAAAGACTGAAAGTATTCCAGGGAAGAGACCATATTTTAAGATAGTTTAAAATAATTAGTACCTGGTAAGTGTGATTCTCCACAAATATAATTGCTGTGTTCAATCTTGTGATTGAATCAGTTAAGATCCCTGGAAGCATCTGTCTTTGGAAAACAATATGGGTGAGAAAGATAAAAGCAACACACCATAATATATATATCTATATATGTATGTGTATAGATATATGTATATATATATGTGTATATATATGTGTGTGTGTGTGTGTGTGTGTGTGTGTGTGTATATATATATATATATATATATATATATATATATTCTCCAGGGTAAAACCTGGAAGTTCCTGCATTTGAATAAATCCCCTGTCCACCCACTGTTTTTTTTTTTATTGGCTGTGGTTTTCCTAAAATAAAATGTAGAAAAAATTCCAACTGTTGGAAGGTTCTATTAAGTTGAGTCCTGTTTACCAACCTGCTTATAACTTTAACTCATACTGGAAGGTTTTACTATTACTATTCAAGCAATGCCCAAGACTTAGGGTTTAAATTATAGCTTGAATCCTGTTTATATAAGTTGCTCTTGAGAGATTCCCAAAATCCTCATTTAGTTCACCTTGAAGTTTGAGCAGCCTGGGCCCCATCTAATACCAAGGTGACCTCAGACTAGTTTTCTAGTTTTAAGAGCTTTGAAGGCTACAGTTTATGTCCTGTTCACTCTTCCCTACAGTGGGGTGCTCTGTCCTGCTGCCCCCTCCACAGCTGTGGCACACACACACTCAGGGTTCAAACATGCCAATCTGCTCCACCTTCCAGACTGCCAGGGCTTCAGTGCCCTGAGGAGCTCCATGGCCTTCCCTACACCATGTGACCTATCGTCACCTCTTCACCTTCTGTAAAATGGGAACACTGAGGGACACAACTCCTTAGGGCACAGAAAACTTCAAATGAGGGTGCACACTCAACAGTGCTTTGAAACACACGGTGCTCAACAACCACGAGCTGCTGATACCATCTCAGCCCATAGCATCTCTCTGAACAGTTCCACTCCTGAGGGGCCACTCTACAAAATTCCCCCTCTGACCACAACTTTCTCTTTGAGGGGATCTCCCCAGACTCCTGATCCCTCTCTATTCCCTCAGGTGACCATTCATGCTCATTTCTAACAAGTGACATTTTCTACTCGGTGTCAGACACTCCCTTCCACAGACCAGGTGTAAATCCATTTTCACAGTTCTGGGCCTCATACACATACTGGCTCCCACCCCGGAGGGAAGCACAGTTGGATCTCATCCTGGAATGTGTGTAAGAGTCTGCTGAGGTCTTAAACTACATGTAAATCTCAGATGTGGGGACTCAGATGTGGGGTGAGACCTCAACATGAATTTTACAGTACTATAAACTAACCCAAAGGCCAACTTTGCCCTACCTCCTGTTTTTGTAAGTAAAATTTTACTAGAACACAGTGAACTGGATAAGGTGGAATGTATCTGTAATCCCAGCACTGTAGGAGGCTGAGGGGCAGGAGGATCGAAAGTTCAAGCCCAGCTTGGGCATCTTAGTGAGACCCTGTCTCAAAAGAAAATATTTGAAAAAGACTTGGGAATGTAGCTGGTGCAAAAGTCTTGTTCAATCCCCAGTACTGAAAAACCCAAAACAACAACAAAATACAGCCCAGTCACTAGCCTGCAAAGCCTAAAATATTTTCCCAGAAAGTACCCAGTACAATTATGTGATGAAATTAGGCTTCACTCAAAGCAAACCAAAATGAAGCAAAGTGTCACTACCACTACCTGTCCCCCCACCACAAAGAATCCACTTAAAAGCTGTGGGGTGGGAGTTGCCTGACTGGCAGAACCAATGAATTGTGTAAGAACCCAGGACAAGGTTACATCTGGGGTGAGTGTTCACTTACATTCAGTGCACACCTCAGCTCTACGTTCCTGTTTGAATGTACTGACCAAAGACAGATCTTTGCAAGTCACTCAAAAATTGTTAGATGTGATGCAAGTCAGCCACCATAATCCTCAGCATTAACTCAGATGAGTTGAGATTTATGGCTGCACAGAAATGAACACATACATATCTATAGCAGCTCGATTCGTAACTGTCAAAACTGAGAAGCAATTAAGATGTTCACGAGGAGAATGGACAGACTTCGGTACATCCAGATGATGGGATGTTGGACAACACCACAAAGAAATGAGCTATGGAGCCATGAAAAGGCACAGTGGAACCTTAAACACACACTGCAAAGTGGAAGAAGGCAGGCCGAAAAGGATGCATGTGGAGAACACAGTGTTTTGGAAAAGATGAAGCTGTGGTGATAGTAAAAGATCAGTTGTCTTCAGGAGTTCTGAGGGTGGAGAGAGGGGAAAATAGGCAGAACACAGATTTGTAGGGCAGTGACACTACTCTATGACACTACAGGGTGGCTGCAGCTCCTGTATGCCTGTCAAAAGGGACCCATAAATGAACCTGGGACTTTAGTGACTAATAACACATTGGCTCATCAACTGTAACAAATGTACCATGCAAGGCTTTACTAATAGGGAAAACTGGGGGATAGGGAAGAGCTTATAGGAACTGTATTTCTCCTCAGTTTTTGTATAAACCTAAAACTGTTACAGAAATAGAGGCAAAGGTTATAATAGGGTGGATGGACAGAGAAGGGTCTGCCTAGACAGAGGACATAAAGTATACTGGGGTGTGGAAAATGTCAGCATTTACTCAAATGTACTGAAAACATATGTCTGCACAGCAGAAGCTACACGCGAATGTTCACAGCAAGGCATATACAGCCCCGCCTACCAGCTGCTCTGGCAAGTTTGATTTGGGGGAAAAGGTTGGTTCATCCTATGTTCAGCCCAAATCTAATAGTTTCTTTAAAAATTGCCCTTTGATTAATTATCTTGAAGTATCCACTCTGAATTTTTAAAAGACTATCTCCAGTTTTAATTTCTCACTGAACATCCTGTTTTAAATTATCTGTCATCATGCTCACTTCAGCAGCACATGTACTAAATTACCTGTCACCTCTGAGACGCCTGGGCATGTGTTCTGTGTTCAGTGAGCCACAGGTCTGAGGAAGGCATCCTCGTTTCTTCTTGGTTTGCTTTACCTAGGAAGATGCTAGAATCTGTTTCAAAATAATTGGGGAAGCCAGGTGCAGTGGTGCATTTCTGTAATCCCAGCATTCTGGGAGGCTGAGGCAAAGGATCAAAGTTCAAGCTTCATTTGGGCAACTTAGTGATTCAGTGAAAACCTGTCTCAAAACTTTAAAAGGCTTGGGTTGTATCTCAGTGTGAAGGTCCTAGGTTTAATCCCTAGAACTACAAAAAGAAAGAGAGAAAAGAGTGAGAGGAAAAAAGAAAGAGAAAGACAGAAAAAGAACAGAAGAGAAAGGGAAAGGGAAAAAAGGAAAGGGAGAGGGAGAGGGAAAGGGAAAGGGAAAGGAAAAGGGAAAGGGAAAGGGAAAGGGAAAGGGAAAGGGAAAGGAGAGTGTGTGGGATGAGAACAGACCAGGTGAGCCATGCACTGATAATGATAGAAGCTGGCAATGGGAACATCAGGTTCATTGTTCTCTGTATTTTAATGTAAACTTGAATTAAAAGGTAAGAAAAGAAACAGCCTCCATTCTGCACTGAGGTAAGATGCCTTTCAGGGTAAACCAAGCCCACAGGTTGGTATTCTGGTGTCTCAGTGGACCACCTGTGGTTAAAAAAATTTAGATCTAAAAATCCCCAGTTGAGTAATCTCTCATCATAGCTGGATGCTGGAGGAAAATTCCAGAACACAGGTCTTTTCTTCTGGGCTTACTGATTCCTCTGCAAAAAGAAAGGAAAAAGGCCCTGTTGGAAGTACAATGCCCAATCTCCCCCATCTGGGCAGTGCAGTACAGTCGAAGCCAGAGAGTTCAGATCCACATTCACGCTCCATCCTTGCTGGGTTTACAGCCCTGGACAAGGTACAAGATGCTTTAAGCCTCAGGTTAGCCACCTGTGAAGTGCAAGAGTAACATTTACCCCAGAAGTCTGAGTCTCTTGGGAGGTAAAACACCCATGATGCCAGAGGGAGTCTTCAAGTGACTGTAGCTAATGTCAGTCTACTTATTTTGTGACTCATTCATTCATAGTAAAGATTTTTGAGAACAGAACTAGCGTGGGGGATAATGTGACCAGCAATGCTGTTTTTGGAATCCTTTGTTAGACTGATGTTTTTCCCCCTCTGTTAAAAATGAAGCGGATGTTGCTATTTATTTCTTCAACCCAGACACCCACTTACACTCAGGTGTTTGCTAACAGTGGCGTGCAACCATGAAGATTCTGGAGGAAGGGGAACCCGCAGTGTTGGGGGGAACAGCTAATAGGACAGTTCTCTGAGAAGTACACGGGTTGGCTGACTTCAGTCACTTCTTACGCTAGCACACTCCCAACCCCAGAAACTTGCTGGAAACAGGATCTGCAGCTCCAACTTGGAGCTGCAGGCTTGGGTCTGCATATTAACAAGCTCAGATTCATATGCGTGTGTCAATCCAGCTTCCATCCCATTTGCAAGGTCAGCCAGTGCCAGTAACAAAGCAGGTGGGGACTGAAGGAAGCCAAGCCTCAAACAATAGACAGTCTGCAACGCCGCAGAGGATGGGCCACTAGCTGAATTTGATTCTCCTGGAAGGGTTCAGAAGTGATGTGGGCTCCATTGTCCTTCTAAGTGTAGCTTCTTGCCTCCAACAATGGCAAGTCCTGCCCCTGACTGTGGAGCATGGCAGGTGGCTTCTGGGGCAGATATTCAAGAAGATGCTGATTGCTTAGAGCTCATAGTTTCCACGCAAAGGTCAGCACAGCAGAGGTTTGGGTGTGGAAGTGAATAAAAAAACAGACTTCCCTCTGGTCACCACAGTTTTTCTCTCTTGTTTCTGTTCTTTATTTCTTTTTAAAGAGACATTCCAATTTTCAGGGTAGGTATGCACAGCATCAGGATGGAGCTGGGAGCCACGGGGACGAGTTAGCAGACCCAGTGTTCGGCCCAGGCTGGCCTGAGTGTCAATGCTCACCTGCAGCTGCTGCGACAAAGTGCCACAAACTACGTAACATAGCACAATGGAAACTCACTGTCACAGTTCTGGAGGCCAAGTCCAAAATCAAGGTGTCAGCAGGACTGGTTCCTCCTAGTGTGTGAAGGAGAATTCACCCTGCCTCTCTCCCAGTTTCTGGTGGCAAGTGACAATCCTCAGTGTTGCTTGGCTTACAGCTGCACTATTCCAGTGTCTGCTTACGTGGTCATGTTGCCTTTCCAGTGTCTCTGTCATCACAGGTCACCTTCTTAAAAGGACCCCAGCATACTGGATAAGAACACACCCTCCTCTAACACAACGTCATTGCGACTAATTACATCTGCAAAGACCCTGCTGCCAAAGATGGTGACATTTTTAGGAGACTGGGACCTCAACGTATCTTTTCAGGAAGACGTAATTCAACCCTTAACACCTGCTTTGAGACAAATAAGCCCAAAGAAAAAAGTGAAGATGGAGACTGTGAGCTGTTTTATAGATGAAGACACTGATGCCCAGAGAGGTGATGTCACAGCAAAGGTGACACATGCGGGCAGTGTGCTGCGTGAGGCCACTCGGTGGGGTGTAGGTGTGGACCCTGCCATGCTCCACTCTTCAGCCTGTGTGTCTCCTGAGAACCATACACTGTAGCTTGATAAGCTTGCACGATGACCCGCTGTGGGCTAGCAGCTGTTCTGAGTAGGGAATCATCCCAAGGACCAAGGATCAGCACCAAACATCATGGCTGCCCATGGAACCACAAGATCATCAGGGTAACCATGGGGCCTGAGGGCTAACACCCCAGGGGAACCACACTGTGGCTCTCAAATCTTCTCTATTCAAAACAGCCAGGGTTTCTTAGAGAACTGTTAGAGTACAGACTCTAATCTTTGGAACATCTTGAAAGCAAGGAATCTGTCACAGACTGCAAGATCAGGTCACAAAGGCTCTGAAGCCAACAGGGAGAGGCTCCCACTGGCCAAAACTGGGACAATCTGCACAGCAGAACTCATCTGTGAGTTCATATGGTACTGAAAAACTGTCATTTATCACCTAATGGAGATGCAAGGAGGCAATTCATTAGCTTGAAAACTTACAAAGTATGAGAATCCAGCACATAGATGTCTTTTCTCTATAAAGTATATCTAATAAAGACTAAATGATGAGGGCACTTTTTCTTTTTAGATTACTTCAGCTCACAAATGAAGATGGAATGATACAATTGGAATGTTATACTGCTAGGTGTGGTGGTGCATGCCTGTAAGTAAGAGGCTGAGGCAAAAAGATCACAAATTTAACTCCAGCCTGGGCAACTTAGGAAAACTGTGTTTCAAATTTAAAAAAAATTTTAAGGGCTGGGGATATAACTTGGTAGTAGTGCTTGCCTAGCACCTACCATGCAAAGTTCTGGGTTTAATCTTCAATACTGAAACAGTTTTTTAAAAAACATGGTAGAACACTACCATGCCATAATCCCTAATGAATTCAAACGTGGAGGTGTGGAGCACTGATGGCCAGCCAGCCAGGTGTTAGGGGCTTCCAGATGAATGAATACCCGTCTTCTGAAGTCACTGGGTCAAAACATCACACCCAGATCACATCAAGCCTCTAGCTCTGGCTACCCAATACAATGAATATAGGAGATATATTAGTTCACTTTCCATTGCTATAACAAAATACCTGAGGCTAGGTACTTCATAAAGAATAGAGGTTTATTTAGATTACAGTTTGGGTGCTAACACCTCTCTGAAGAGGCCCCTTCAGCTGCATCACAACATGACAAATGGCATCATGCCAGGAAAACATATTGGAGGGAGAGGTCACAGGTCAAGACAGGAAGCCAGAGGGAGGGGCCAGTCTTGCTCTTGTATAAAAATTCACTCTTATAGGAAGTGACTGGCATCCAATGAGAACTATATTATTCCTTCCAAGGGTGGTGCCTCCAATGACCTAACCACCTTCATGAGGCCTATCTCTTAGAGATTCTACCACTGCTTAACACTGTATGCTAAAGACTAACACAGGAGCCCCTTGGGGGACACATCCCAACAACAGCAGGGGACAAAGGAACAAATTAAAGGACACAAAGAGGATACATTCATCAATTCCAGACCATGATGAGGTCTACAACACAGCAAATCAATTGCAAAACAGAGAGGTGAGCTAGAGACACAGCTAAAGTGAGCAGGCGGTGGGGGAGGGGTGGCCACAGACTAAAAGAAATCTTACAAAGCAAGTGACTGCAATGTGAATATTCTTTCAATTACAGTTCAAACGATGATTTTAAAAAGTAAAGAAAAGGACATTTGGACACTGGCTGGATGTTCCGTGATTTGAGGGATTATATTAAATTTTTTAAAAATTGGAAGTTGTGAAAATTTTAAGTAGTTCTGTTTTTTAAGTGGTTCCTATCCTTTAAAGATAACATATTTGAGTATTTATGCCCACAGCGATGTGACATATGTGGGGTTTGCTTCAAAACAACCAGGGGCAAGGGGAGGAGGTGGGGCAGAAATGAAAGAAGATTCATTCTGAGGTGATCATTGTTGAGGGTTTTGGGATTATCATAGTCTTCTATTTGGTATGTGTTTGGAACTCTCTGTCACTAATTTTTGTTTTGATTGCTAGGTAGCCAAGCAGGCAGATTCTTGCCTTTCAAAGTCCCATTTCGCCAGTTGCTGTGTGACCTCTGACAAGTGATTCGACCTTTCAGAGCCAGTTTCCTAACCTGCAAAATGGGGGGAATCACATCCACCTCAAAGCCTGGAGCACAGGGGGGCAACCTGTGGACACCCAGGCACTTGTTCCTTCTATGGGCTGTGATCACAGTGATCAGCCTCTGACAGGGCCCCCTTGGCCCCAACCTCCTATCTTCATAGCCTGTGTAGTCACCTCTCACAGGAAGCCAGGGCTGGTCATTAGCTTGGCTGACAGACTGTATCAGAAGTGACTGCTTCAGAGACATGGCTGCTTTCATCTTGGTCACACTGTTGTGCTCTCCCTCGCTTGCTCTGGAGCCGGCTGGCTGCTGTATTGGAAGCAGCCATCTGGAGAGGCCCACCCAGCAACGGACTGAGCCTCCAGTCAATGGCTGCATGAGGCACCTTTTGGAAAAGCTCTCCTGCCCCGGTGAGTCCACTGGGTGACAGCAGCCCCCCAACCCCGACTGCAACTCCCAGGCCAAAGTCAGCAGTGTGGTTGCCCTCCTGGATCCTCTGAGTGGCAAAGAGAATTATTTAAGACTAAAATCTGGGGCCTTTCAGGTAAGAGGTGGTAGAAGCAAAAACATGCCATTTCTGGACCACCTTTGGTAGTGACAACACTTGAAAGGAGTAAACACACTTTTGGGATACAATGTCATTTCTGCAGTATCTCTGCCAAGAAACATCACCTGGATCTAATCATGAGAAACATCAGACAGACCCAAGTCAAGGTATGTTCTTCAAAACAGCTGGCATTTACTCTTCAAAATGCCCAGGTCACAAAAGATAAAAGAAAGGCCACAAACCCTTCTAGAATAACTAAATGCAGTGGATAAGAGCCTGGATGAGATCTGAACCTGGGAGGAAACAAGTGCAATAAAGGGCATTGAGATACAAAACATACATTAAATACTATCTTCATTTCAATCACTGTGCTTTGCTTACAGAATTTCCTGTTCCTAAAGCACACATCTGAGTCGGGCATGGTGATTTGAGTCGGGCGTGGTGACGCACATCTATAATCTCAGCACTTTGGGAGCCTGAAGCAGGAGGATCACAAATTCAAGCCCAGTCTGGGCAACATAATGACTCAGTGAGACCCTGTCTCAGAATATTAAAAGGGGGAGTGGGTGGGGAGGTAGCTCAGTGCAAAGGCCCCGGATTCAATCCCCAGTGCTGGAAAAAAAAAAAAACCAAGCACATATCATTTAAGTACTTAGGATTGAGGGAATGGGATTTACTAAAACACATACACACACAGCAAAATTAACAGCACATGGATCCTGGTAAGGATACACACCAATTCTTTGCTCTATTCTTACTACCTTCCCGAAACTTTGATGTTATTGCAAAATAAAAAGTTTTTTTTAAGTCCTTTAAGGACATTAATTCAAAATACTCTTTTCTAATTGAACTTATCTTAACACTGTATTTCATGGTTCTTTTGTTTGGGGTTTTAACAACCACTAAAACTCCCCACTTCGTTAAAAATAGTACATTTCGTACTTTTGTCCAGGTGTATTTTTGTTTGCAGGTTAATTTGGCATTCAAAATATTCACTGATGCTAATTTGATATTGTTATTTAAATTGCAGAGGGATCGAAATTAAGCTTATAATCAACAGATAAATACTCTCAATTGATCTTCAGCATTTTAAAGAAATATTAAGTTTAATGAATTGAGCCTCAGGCAACAGCACATTTATTGAGCACTAACTGCTCACCAGAAACACTGAGACTGATCAGAGTACAGTGAACAAAGCGGACCATGCCCTGCCTCCCTGCACTGGACCATTCTCCAGTAGGCAAAGAAGTCAAGGAGTGATTTCAGCACAGTGTGAATGGGGTAAAGAGTCAGACACAAAATACTCAACAAATGACATGGTGTGGCCACTGTCAGATGGGCATGAGGCAAAGTGGCACCAGCTGGGCCTGCTGCCCAGCCCTTGAGCTGTAGGGTTTATTCCAGGCAGCCATCCATGAGGCTCTTGGCTATTTTCTGACACTTCAACAAATGCAGGGACCCAGAAGGTGGATATAACACTGGGTGGGTTGCGGTAGACATAGGGCCCTGAGAAACTTGGGCTCCAACCCAAGTTTATTGAGTTGGTCTTGTTCTATATGTGTGTGTATGTGTGTGTGTGTGTGTGTGTGTGTGTGTGTGTGTGTGTGTTTTGAAACACAGTCTCACTATTCCAGGCTGGCCTTGAAGTCACTATGTAGCCCAATTGGGCCTTGAACTCACAACAGTCATCCCAAGTCAACCTCCCATAGTGCTGGGATTATAGGCATGAGCCACTACACCTGGCCTTTTACTAGGGAACAGTCGCCAGTATTCTTTACTGGGACCTGTGGCTAAATGTATGTTAATGTGTCAGCACTTACCTCTTCTCCAGGGAAGTACACACACTCAGATGCTCAGACACACATACACATGCGCACACACAACCTCCACCAGCACAAGCAAATAGGAGCTCACAATGCCCCAGCATGTCTGGAGACATTTTTGGTGTCACAACTGTGAGCATTCACTGATGTCTATTTGGGCAAGCCTAAGGATGCTGTGAAATAGCCTACAATGCACAGGACAGTGCCCCTTAACAAAGGATGGAGTAAATGAATGAATCCACAGTTAAGATGCCATCTGAAATGAAGCATCAAGAAATCTGATCACTGTTCCCTCCCTGTCCCCAAATACTTTCCTGGCTATGTAGATCGCAGTTCAGCAGAAATGGTCTTTCAGTGATTTTATTATAGTATAGCTTATGCAATCAAATTCATGTGAACAAGAAATATAGATAAGGGGAAGTTAAGCTGTTATAAATGTAATGAGTTAATTTCAAAATATGTAATGTTGTGCCCTGATCAAAGAGAACTGAAAATCATCTAGTTCCCTGATTCTGTGGGTGATTTTCCTTGGTAATCATGGACCTTCCTTAAAATTAAACAATCAGCTTCTTGGTGGGACCTGTTTGTGATCATGTTTCTATATTTTTAAAATAGATTTTGGAGGGCAGGGAACAATAGGATTTGTTCCCCAAAGGCTTGGGGGACAGGATCTTGGTAATGGGTTCTTACTCATTAAGTGACTGCTTCTGGGAAAACAACAAAGAAAAACCAAAATTATTATTCTCCTTAGCATGTTGGGGCATAGCAGTTAGAGATGGGCTTATGTTGATTTTTCAAGAGTAGCCAACCACCAAGCTGCCATCTGCCCCTCTTTTCCTTCCCCACCTCTTCACGCACTAACCTCCCAGGGCCCACGTCATACAGAGATGTTGGGAACACTTAAGAGTTCCCTCAAATATAAATCTAATTTATCCAAATCCAAACCCAAGCCCCACAGAATAATCCAAACCAAAGTTCTCACCCAGGGTAATTTTGCCCCTAGGAGACATGAAGCATGACTGGAGGTAATTTTGGCTGTCATAACTGGGGGACCAGATGTTCCAGGCATCTAGGGGATAGGAGCCGGGGAAGTCATTAAAAATTCTGTAGTGTATAAGTCAGACCCACAATGAAGAATTATTTGGCCCCAAATGTCAGTAGTGCTCAGGTTGAGAAATTGCTCAAAACAGTGGAGGCAATTCTGTACCCTCATTTACACAAGGAAAATAAAAGAGCCTCCCCAGAGAAAGAAATCCCAAATCTGCTATTTTCCGGCATAGCGTGTCCCTGAGTATCTTGCCCTGTGTGGCCCTCCAGCCCTCTAAATACAAGGTCATAGAAGATGTCAGCTCAAGAGCTAGATCCTTATTGTTTAAACCCCCTCCTTGAACTTCATAGCTGTGTAACACTGAGTGAGTAACTCATCTCTCTCTTTGCCTCAGTTGCTTTATCCTTGAAATTGATAAAATAGTAATACCTATCCCATAGGTTGGTCGAACAGACAAAAAGTATCCCAAGTAAAACACTTAGGATAGAATAATGCCAATGTACAATAAATGCTCATTCTTTATAACCTTCACCCAAAATTTCATCAGAAGTTCAATTTTGAGAATTTTGGTTTTTATTGCCCATGTGGACAAGTAAATCAACTGTGGAAGACTTCTTAAAAGACAAAAAAATTACAGGATGAGCTGGTTAGAGATTTGTGGTAGGCTGGTACACTGTTTTTATTCCATGTGATATTTGTCTTTAGACCTGAACCCCACTAACACATGACTTTCTGTGGTGTCTGAGACCAGGACCAGGTTCCTCTCAATTTCACACTCATCAGGTGGAACGAGAACCAACCATCACACATGGAACAAACCTCACAAACAAACCAGCCATGACCGCTAAGACCAAAAATCAGTTTCTGAAAAATAAATCTGAGGCAGAAGGAGACTGTCTTACTGTGGGTGACAATCTTTTAGAACTCAAGCCCTTTGGGTTTGGAGGGATTTTGTGCAGACAGAGCCTTGAAAACATAAGCCTAACTTTTGGTAGGAGGGACAGTCTCCAACTCTAAGGAGAACCCCAGTGTGACATTCTGTTCCAACCAAGGACATGCCTCCATCCCAGTCCTGTACACAGCGATTGAGCATAGAAGTTGTGCTTGTGGTAAAAATGATAGATAGCATAGATAAAGCAGACAAGGAGCATTGGTGGCCTGCCATCCTCACTATACACATTCATCACTCATTTAGACTCTGTCTTAGTTACTTTTCTCTTATTGCTGGGACAAAATACCCAACACCCAAAATTAAGGAAGGAAAGGTTTATTTAGCTCACACTTTGTGGAAGTTTCAGTCCATAATCATCTGGCTCCAAGGCAGGCTGACATGGCACAGGGGCAACACATCAAGGTGGCAGAAACAAAAGAGCAAGAGCAAAAAAGTTTGTCTGTATTTTGCTTGTTTCTAGAGACTGCCTGAGTCTAAGATTAAGGGAAGTGGATTAATTAATCTGACAGAAGAAATTTCAAGGCAGTCGAATGTTGAGGTTGTGGCATGGCTATGGTTGGGGGCTTTTAGCCAGATTTGTGTTGTGAATCAAAAGCAGAGTCCAGAAGGATGATTTAAAACACAGTGACTTTGGCCAGGAAGTAAGCCACAATAAAGTCATAGACTGCAAAGACAGAGCTGAGGAAACCTTGATTGCTGAGAAGAAACAGGATAATAGAAAAGATGGCCTGAAGGCATCGCACAAAGCAGCAAGTCTTGAACCTTTGCAGCCTCAAAACTACAAAAGTGACTTTGTTTTGAGGAGAAAGCCACAGAGCACCATGTTTCAGAATGGTAGGTCAACCACCCCACTGAGGGACCTGAACGTAGAACAAAAAGGAAGAAGAAGAGGGAATTTACTTTCAATCTGAGCTGGGATATCCTCATCTTTAAAAGGCAAATACAGTGAATGCTGCTGCTGAATGTTATCCAACAGAAAGGCAGGCTCATAAAAACATTACAGCATGTTCTCATCCACCTCATTCACTGGATCTGGCACCCTGCAACTTTAGGCCCTTCCCCAAAGTCAAAATGACCACCATAAAAGGTCAACATTTTGAATCAATTCAAGACATTGTGGTAGCTGTGAAAGCACAATTAAAGACACTCATGACAGAGGGCTTTCAGAACTGCTTCAGAAGTGGAAAGAATGATTGGGTAAGTATGTTCAAAGAGAGGGGGAATATTCTGAGAAGGAGTAATGGCAATATGTCTTTTACTGTCATAATTTTAAAAACTTAAATGTTCACTGTAATTTTTTTTATCACACTTTGTATCTTCTGCCCTCAGACATTAATGCTCAGACCAGGATATACATGTATCTTCCAGTGGCTCTGATTCTCTAGGAAACTCTGGCAAATACAGACTTTTTATATGAAATATTCAGAATAAGCACATTTATAGGGACAGAAAACATTTGGTGGTTGTCAGGAGCTTGGAGAAGGGAGAAATGGGAAGTGACTGCTTAGTGGGTATAGGGTTTCCATTTGGGGTGGTGAAAAAAATTCTGGAACTAGACAATGGCTACACAACCTTGTGAACATACTAACAAACATACTGAATGTAGACTAAAAGATGAATTTATGGGCTATGAATTACATTTTAATTAAACACACGCAATATGACACTAAAGCCATAAATAAAAGTAAAAACAGACAAAAGGAATGACATCAAACTTAAAAATGTGTATGTTCATTAAAGAATGGAACCCAGAGTGGGAAGGCCATCTCTGCAGTTTGAGAAAAGATTTACAGAGCATGTATCTGTAAAGAGGTAAATATCTAGAACATATAAAGAACTCAGTAACCCCCCAAAATCAAATAACTTGATTTAAAAATGGGTAACAGACTCAAATACACATTTCTGCAACGATGAGACACAAATGAGCGTATGAAACGATGCTCGACATCTCTGTTCATTAGGGAAATGCCAGTCTACACCACAAGGAGACACTGCCTCACACCCATCAGGACGGCTATTAGGAAAGAGAACAGGACAGCAGGGAGGGATGCAGTGAGGAGGAAAAGAAACCAGAAAATAACAAGTGCTAGCAAGGACGTGAGGATTAGAACCCTTGCAACTATAGGAAACAGGTTAGAGGTTCCTCAGAAAATTAAAAATAGAGCTACCCCACAACCCGGCAATCCCATTTCTGGGTATATATCCAAAAGAAATGAAGGCAAGATAGTAAAAGAGATATTTGTACACCCACATGCACTGTGGTACTATTCACAGTAGTCAAGGGGGGGGCAACCCAAGTGTCCACGGGTGAATGGACTAACAAGACATAGTATACATCTACACAGTGCAGTATTATTTAGCCTAAAAAGGGAAGAAAATTCTGACATACATTGCAATACGGATGGACTCCGAGGACACAGAGTAAGTGAAATGAATCAGTCACAAAAGGACAAACACTATGAATCCACTTTCATGAAGTGAGTAGTCAAATTCATAGAGACAGAAAGTAGAATGGTGGTTACCAGGGACAAGAGAGTTGTTTGATGGGTATACAGTTTCAGTTTTGCAAGATGAAAAAGTCCTATTTCACTTGTTTCATATGAGAATACACCTCACATAACTGAAGAGTATTACTAAAAATAAAGATGGTAAACTATGTTTCCTTTTACCACAATAAAAAGGTCAAAACAAAAAGAAAAGTCTCCCCACCCTGCCCACACACACATGCAGCAAGGCTAGTATTTCTTCAGCCTGCCCAGCACCTCTGCCGTCTTCAAGTCCTCATCACAACACTGTACCTTCCTGCCCTGGCGCCAGGAATTGTGAGGGAAGGGACCATACCTCCACCCCCAGAGCTTAGCCCCGCACCCGGCTCCCAGCAGATGGTGGATCGACATTTACTAAATAAATCGTGGTGCCAACACATGGCAAGGTCACGCTGGCACAAATACCTCCATTTCACATTCAGGTTAACCAAGGCCTGGCAGAGCAAGGCGACCTATCCATCCAAAATCACAAGCCACCAGGTGGTGAGGAAAGAAGGGACTCAATATCCCAGATGGGTGGTAGGGCCCCATCCATACCACCTCCCTGGAAATTAGCCTGTGATTCATTTCACTGAGGTATTTGCATCATGATTCTCACACTAGACAGCTGATTCTGAACTTTTATGGATCATAAACTGATTTGTTAATCCAATTAAATTTTGTCTTCTTGTCCTAAAATGACACATTATATGAAACTCAAATGAAAGTTTTCAAAGGGTTCTCAGACACTCAGAGAGTTCAGGTAAGGACTCCCTTTCCATTCTGCCGTCGGGGTGAACTTGTTGATTCTCAGTATTACCTGTATACATCAGAATTAATCAAGGGTCCAATTTTAAATTCACAGTCCTAGGTGCAACCCCTATAGACCTGGCTAAACAAGTCCAGGTGGGACTTAGGGATCAGCATTCAGCACACCAGGAGAGTCTAGGACCCGCAGCTCTCAAGCACACAGGGTGTTGCTGCCTTCAGATCTCTGGCTGATGACTCTTTGAGCTCCTTGAACTTCTAGCTGCCCACATAACCTGACTACCAGAATGTCCCACTGCAACCCAACAAAGACCACTCTGAGCTCAAAATGAGATCTGATTAAAAAAATATACAGTCAATGTCCAAGTTTTTAAAAAATATTACAGTAAAAAATACACTGTCATTATTCCCCCTTCAAATACTCCCCCTCACTTTGAACACACTCACCCCATCATTCCTGTCACTTTCTGAAGCAGTTCTCGAAGTCCTCTTTCATGGTTTTAGTTTCACTGTCGTGGCTGTCTTGAGGCCCTCAATCAATCTCAAACACTGACCTCACATGGTCATTTTGACTTTGAGGAAAGTGTCAGAAGTTGCACAGTGCCAGATCCAGTAAATAATGTGAATAACAACACACCGTGATGTTGTTACAAGTCTGCCTTTCTGTTGTATGGCACTGGGCAACAGCATTCACCATATTTTTTATCATATCTGCTAAGGATACTCATGAAAGAGGGCTTCCCAGAACTGATTCAGAAAGTGGCAAAAATGATGGGATAAGTGTGCTCAAAGTAAAGGGGAGGATTTTGGGGAGGATTAACGGCAGTGTGTCTTTTACTGTAACAAATTTCTAAAACTTTAAACATTCACTGTATAATCTGATCACACTTTATATCTTAGCCCCATTAAGTGTCCCTTCACCTCCTCAATTACCAAACCAGAAGCCAGCACATCACTTCTGACAACCTCCGTCCCCAGCCCACATCTTGACAACACTAAGACCTCCAAGGTGCCTCTGGGCTCCTTATCCCTGTCACCCTGCCAGAACCCTGGCCCAGCCTCCAGCTCATGTTCCCTGCTTCTGTCTGTCCCTGCAGACTCCTCCATCCTGCCATCCTGACCATGCCTGCTGGTGTCAAAAACTGGAAGGAGAGAAGGGCAAAACCAGGTGAGTGAGTGTGGCTGGGCCGTGGAAGTTTCTGGGTTGTGTGGGTGCTTGGGTTATGGACAGCCACGTTCACAGGTCACAGGGCCATTGTCAGGGACCACAAATTATAAATTGAGTCTCAAAGTCATCCGCGGTCATCCTTTTCCTGCCCTTTGAGCCAGATTGGACCATGGAAACTCCTGCTGTTTTCTGCTCACAGCTGGAAATCCTAGGGGAGTGATTGCTGTGGTGCTCACAGGGCAAGATAAGACCTGCTGAAGATGATAAGGCACCTGGGGAAACTACAGTTTTCTCATTGCCCCCCTGTCTCATCCTTTTAAGAATGCTTTGATCTTCTTAACAGCCGAAGGCAACCATCACTACTGTTCCTGGAAAAACCCTCTGCCCTTCACCCATTGTCCTTGACAAAGATGTAATCAATAAACAACAAGGTTCTGGCTGCTTTGCTGCCTTCTGCTCCCCCATGAAACACTGGTCATCCCAGATCCCTGCTCCACTGCTATTCTGTGTCTTGCCCTTTATTCTCACCATGCATTGTAGCACTTGGCAGTAGTCTGGGGACTCACTGCAGGGGTCCCCAACAACTGGCACCATGGGAAGGATCTCTGATAGGTCATTCCTTTTTGGTTATTGTTTTGCCACTTGGTGATTGAACCCAGGGCCTTGTGGATGTTGGGCTACCACTAAGCTACACCAAAGGTCATTTTTCTTGATCTTACTGCCTCATGGAAGGCAGAAGGTCACAGGTAGGCCCATGACCTGACCTAGAACAAGTTCATCTTTCTGAGCTGAGACTAGAACAAAAATTGAACCCTTTTTCCACCTGTTCAGCTCCCTGTCAACCCCAACCTCCTCCCACACTGCCCTGTGGTGCAGTGGCCTTTCTCTGACCTTCAAAAAGAGCATCAGGGCCTTCGCACACGGGGTTCCCACTGCTTGGAACCCTCTTCTGGAGAGCTTTTCATGGTCTCAGTTCAAAGGTCACCACGTCAGAGGCCTTTCTCTTTCACCACCCTGCAGATTTTCTTACTAACTCATACTCCACAATTACCTTGTTAAGAGATTTGCCTATGCAGTGTTAGCTCCCACCCCTACCCCCCACACACTCAGACGCAGGCTCCAGCAGGGCAGGGACTGTTTGATCTACAGACATACAGTAGATGCTCTGTGCATCTTGAAAAATGAGTGAATAAATGAATCAACTTGCAATCTTAGGGACTGCTTGCCCAAAGCCGGGTGCCAACATACCTGATCTTGGCTTTCCTGAAGGCCAGCTCCTCTTCATTGCCAAAGTCCAGAGACACATCCTCCGTGTCGTCCACCAGGGCCTGGAGGGACACGGGGGCAGATGGTAGGCCGGCTGCTACTGGGCACACCCGACCCTGCCTGCGCCGGTCTCCGCAGGCCTCCTTGGGTTCCCCAGAGGCCTCTGGGGAATGCAAGGCCTTCTCCACCCTCCTGCCTGCATCCCCGCATCCCTTTCCGAGCCTTGGTGAATCCCTCCTCCTTGAGGCCCCTCCAGCGCCCATCCTGTCCTCCCCGTTCGCGTTCCCCTCCCCACCCGAGCATCGGCTCAACCCTACCTGCTTCATCTTCCGGGCCAAAGACTCGCCCGTGCTGCGGGGCGGGAGCCTGCGCCCCACTGTTGGTCTTGCGCAGGTGCGGGCGGGGCGGGCGCGTGCCCAGGGCGCAGACGCGGGCTGGGGAGGGGGCGCGCCGCAGGCTGGCGGGCGGGCGGGGCCTGGAGGGTCTCGGGGAGCGCGCCCTGGACAGCGCAAGCCCGCTGCGGGCGGCTGCCGGGGCGGGGGTCTGATCCGAGGCACGGAGGACAGTGATGCTGCGAGGAATAGCAGGTCCCGCGACGCTGTGGATGTTCCAGAAATGTGGGGTGAGCGCTAGACGAGCAGGGCTGCCGAGGCCCAAATGAAAAGCAGATGCCCAGGCCGGCGTGGGCATCCTAAGGGACTGGGTTGGAACCCTGGGATCAGCTGGGAACCGCGGTAAGATCAGTGTGCATCGGATACCAGGCAAGTAGGGCACAAAATAGCTATCAATCCATGAAGGCCTTCCCTGGTATGTCCAGAAAATACGTGTCCTTCGAGGGTCTCTCCAGCCCAGCACCGATCGCTCCCCCTCCCCGTTGCATGCTCCCCTCCCCCCGCTTAGAAGGAGGGGCAGAGGGCAGCAGGTATGAAGATGCCAAGGCCACACTAGTCCCCTCTTTGTCCTTCTTCCTCCCAGACAGTATCTGTCCCGCCAAAGGCCACCCCATTCCTCAACTGACCCTAGAAGGGCCTGCCAGGTGTTTTTTTGTTTTGTTTTGTTTTGTTTTTTTAAGAAAAACAGTAAAAAGGATAGAAACGATACAGAATTTTAAAAAAAAGTAGGAAATTAATATATTGCATTTTGTTACTTTAGAAGTAGTTGTTCAGATTACAAGATTTAGGCACCAAAAAAATGATCAAATAATCAAACAATGAAAGCACAAACTGTTCTTTTGGATGAACTAACAGAGATTAGTAGTATAGCTATCTATCTTGTATATATATGCATACACACATATATATGTATACCTATAAACATATAATCTTTTCCCTTCTTCTCTCCTTTCCCCTATCCCAGTTGTTCTTTCCTTTTGAACACTTTCTTTCCCTTACATTAGTGTTTGTGGAGGAAGAGGGTTTCCTCCTAGGGACAGACAGCCATCTCAGGAGCCATGTCCTTGTAAAATTATTTCCCACATGGTAGGGCAGTCCCCATAGCTTCCACGTTCCAGGGGGCACCATGGGTTCTGTGGGACTATAGTATGGCAGTTCTTGGGCTCAGACCTATACCAGTGTTTCTAAAGATCCCAGTTGTCGGGCAGCCAGAAGTCAGGCTTTAAATTGTGTACTCCACACACGCACTTAGGTGAAATTAGTGGCCTGGGCTTAGATTAGAATGCAGATTCTAGCCCAAGGGTCTGAGTGGAGCTGAGAGTCTGCTGTTCCTTTCGTTTGGTTTTGAACCTAGGATCTTCACACTGAACTACATCTCCAGCCCTTTTTATCGTTTTGAATTTGAGATACAGTCTCACTAAGTCACTAAATTGACTAAGCTGGGCTCCACCCTGTCACTAAATTGACTAAGCTGGGCTCCTCCTGCCTCAGCCTCCCAGAATGCTGGGTTTACAGGCTTGTGCCCCCATTTCCAGCTGTTTTGAACAGCTCCCAGTGGGGGCTGAGGCTGTCAGTCTGGGGAACATCCCATGAGTTGTTAGGATCTAGGCCCGCCAAGGCCTGTTGTCTAAAAGGAGCCTTGTCTTTTGGCCCAAAACTGACTCTAGGCACAGAACTGCCAGACAGATGGAGAGGCAGATTCCTTGACTCCCTGCTGGGGCCCAGCCAGGTAGGAAGGGAGGGGTGGGGGTTCACACAGCAAGGCAGGTGGAGGTGCGAAGCCGTTGCAAAACATTTAGGGGCTTTTCCTCTGGCCCTGAAAGTCACCAGCTGCTGGTGTCTGTTGCTTTGGGGTGAGAAGGTGGGAAACTCCCCTTGGAAGCCCCATATGCGGCCAGCTGACACTCTCAGTCATCAGGGTGGGGATCCTCAGAAACGGCCACAGTACCCACCATCTGGAGGTCCCGAGAAATATGGGGTCACAGAGGGCTGAGGATGCAGAGAATTGAGGGTGAGGTAGGAGTTCCCCGGGTTGTGCTGGGAACTCATCTCTGGTCCAGAGCTGGCTGCGACAGGGTCACCTCTTACAAGGCAGGTGGCGGAGTTTGGAGTCTGTTGTAGTCAGGGGTTACAGGGAGAACAACTGCATAAAGGACACAGGATTGTAATACTGTTTTATAATAGTTACCCAGAGTTGAACACAAGAAAGTGCGGGAAAATCTGTCCACAACACTAAGACCCAAGATATTTAGCCGAGGGCCTGGATCCCACAGCAATGTCCTGCATGAGTCCAACTAGAGACCCAAATGCATGACAATGCCTCCCACAAATCCAACTGGAAATCTAAGAGCCCACGATAAGGACTCACGCCTGTCTATTTATGGTTCTGTGCCAGGAAGACCAAAGGTCAGCGGTGGAACTAGAAAGTCTATGCCAGCAGGGTGAAGGAGCTGTGCAGTGGGTTGAGAGTTCTACCTGGGAGCCGAAAAGTCACGCTCAAAACAAGAAGCGGGTCTGCCCTGAAGAGCACCACAGCCATCCTCAGCAGCAACGAGGTCCCGAGCTCCTCCGACGATGAGAGCAGTCAGTCGAGCACAGGTCAGGAAGCCCAGCATGATAAGCTTCTCCAGCACACAGCTTCCCCTCCAGAGCCAGGAAACATTGCTCAATGCGAGGAGCAGGGCTCCCGCAACGTGAACCACAGCCACTCTCATTGATGAGGTCCCGAGCTCCTCCGATGATAATGGCCGAATCCATGTTGGGGAAGCGAACATGACAAGCACATCCAGGAGAACCAACAGCTTGAAACAGCAACTCTTGAGAGAACCCACAATGCTCCGCTCTTCTTCTCCACATCTCTATTTATGCTGGTAACTTTCTTCAGGTGGTCCATCTTTACTCAATACCAGCTGAATTAATTCAGCTAGTGCTAAGTTGACCACCAGTTTTTAATCCATAACAGAGTCTTAGGGGTGAGATGGGGAATCTGCTTTTCAGAAGGGGCCTGAAGAAGGTGGGAGCAGAGACTTCTCCCACCCACTCGGCTGCTCTTGGCCCCTGAGGCCTGGGGAGCCGAGCTTCAAGGCCCTGCGTCATGTCTGATTCCTGCTGTTGTGCTTCTGGCCTCAGACCCGGAACAACCCTGGGGAAGGGGCTCCAGGGTTAGGTAGCCACTGGCCTTGGATGTGGGGGGCAACATCTGGCATCAGCAGGCCTGACTGAAAGGGTGGTAAGATAGCCTTGTACAATGGACATCCTCTCTCTGTCCTCAGTCTCCATATCCATAAAATGGGACCATGTTCCCTGGTCAGGAGTAGGAGGCAAGAACTAGAGAAAATGTATCTGAAACAACTTCCTCAGAGTAGGGGCTTTGGAAACAGTGGTGCTGGTGACCATGACTTATGGCCATCAGCAGAGAGGCCAGAGAACCCCCATGGGCCAGCACACTGAATGTCAGCTTCACGTTCAACCTACCATTCCACAGAGGGGTATCTGTCTTTATAGCAGAATTATATGTTATGAGATGTGAATCAGATTTTTTTTTCAGTACTAGGGATTAAATCCAGGGTCTGCTCACTGAGCTACACCTCCAGCTCATTTTTATTTTTTATTTTGAGACAGGATCTCACAAAATCACTAAGTTGCCCAGGCTGGGCTCGAACTTAGGATTTTCCTGCCCCTATCTCCCAGGGTGTTGCCATTACAGGCTTCATATGTTAATTTCTAAAAGCCTTGTTATCATCATACCTAAAACAAAAATGACCAGTAAGTCTTAGTATGTGAGAGTTTATTCAATACCACATCAGACTTCATCCTGATTTCTCATAAACATATTCATTCCCACTGCTTGTTTAACTTGCATCCTGGTAGGAGCCATACCTTGCATGGGATCAATGTACTGCTAAATTCCTAAACTAGGTGGTTCCTCTGCCCTGCTATTTCCTCACGCCATGTTTATGGAAGGACCCCGGGCCCTTGTCCGTTGCACCCCCTTCCTTTGATCTGTGTTCTCCAGTGACATCCTCGAGGTGGGAAACCTGTGTGAAACAGAAGTCATCTGCCTGGCATTCTGAGGACGCCACCTTAGCCCACTCCTACAGCAGCTGGCAAGATGACAGGTGACTTGGCATAGACCATTGCTGCAACTTCTGGGCCTTGACAGAGGGAGCAGGTGAACAGGAAGGCTGGGTCTTCTCTGCACTGTTTACTGAGTGTGTGGTGAAGTTGGTGCAGGGACCAAGCAGTCCCCAATAAACAAGACCCTTCCCACCAACCGTCTTCACTTCCCACTAAGCACAGATCAAGCAGGACCCTCCCGTCTCTGCAGCCAGAGCTGCACTGGGCCTGAGTGGAGGTGAGAGGAAGAAGCTGGGTCTGTCTGCAGTCAGCTGGTTTCCTTTGAATGGACTCCAGCTCCCGTCCAGCACCCATAAAACTATGTGGCAGGACTGGCCTCCCTCTGGGGCTGGCTCTTGATGTTCATCAGAACACAATAGACAAATGTGCCCATTCTCCACACACACCCAGTCCTTGCTTTCCTCAGGACCTTTGCATATGCTACTTCCTCTGCTTTGATGTTCCTCTACCACTGCACACTGATTTTCCACAGGGCTGAAACTGCAGAGGCTCCGAGTGGCCCTGCCTGACCCTTTCCCTACCATGCACCTGTCTGCTGTCTCTGCAACTTAGCTCTTTCTGCTGTGAGCTCTTGAGAGACCTTTTACATCTCTTAGCCCTTTTATTTTTTCTCTGCAGTTGATCATTCTTCCCTCTTAGTTGAAATGTCAGCTCAGTGAGGTTAGGACCCTGTGCATCAAGGTACAGCTGGAGTCCCTTGTTTTTATTTCCTAAGATGGCCAGCCTGGCTGGGGAGAAATGGCAGAGGCATGGCCAGTGCCTGGCGGGCAGGCAGATTTTAGGGAGTGCTGTCCATACAATGTGGGGTTCAACTGCTACCTGGGAAGACAGGCCTGCCAGCACCGGAGCACTGCCTCAATCTGCCTGGAGGATAGCGGGGTACAGCTCTGCCCTTTTCCAGTCCCAGGTCTGATCAAAGCCTGCCCCACACCGACCTTGCTACTTAACCCTCAAGGTCACTTGTCTTGCGCCCTGCAGGATGAAGCACTGCCTTGTGACTTGAACCCAGTGTGATCTGCAAGCCACTTGTCTGCCCTAGGCTGTTCCACCACCTGAAAGGTCCAGCACCCCTCCTTTGTGGGTGGCCTGAGGCTCAAGGCTGGATCCCTGCAGGGAGCTGAGCGCAGTGCTTGGTGTGGCGGTGAGTACTGAACAGTGCTGTCACTGCGGCTGCCAAGAGCTGTCACCTCCCTATGGCCTTTCCTTGCTGCCAGGTGCACCACAGCCAGCCTTTGAGGCCCCGTGTGTGCAGGAAGCCTGCTCCCTGCTCCAGTTCCTTTCGCCTGGGTTCTGTAGGTTGGCAGCACTCACCTGAGAGGGGAAATTCCAGACTGGGACCTGGAGGACAGCTAAGCTTTGATGCAGCCGCCTGGCCTCCTGAGCAGCCACCCTCTCTCCAGGGCTGTGGAGGAGGTGGTAAACAGGCCTTTCATGGCCTCTCATGCTTAAGGGCTGGGACAAGGGGCAGAAAAGTCCGGTCAACAGCGCCTTCTCTGCAGGTGGCTAGGAAAGTGGGCAGTGGCAGTCACCCAACAGCAGGATGCTTCTGGGACCTCTGGCCTCCTCTCGAAGGGCTTGGTAGGTCCCTCCACAGGCCCTGTGCTGGAAAAAGTCTAAGGCTGGCCTGTCCTCAGCAGCTGGAGGTTCAGGTTGGGTTGTCCCCACTGGAAAGGTGATATCACCATGCCCACGGGCCCTGACTAGTGGGGACCCCATAATCTTTTCTGCCTTGTGACTCTCATTCTGCTCTGACAACACCAGCCAGGCTGAGATTTGCGGAAACCCCCAAATCCCTTCTAACCTCAGGGCCTTTGCATGTGCTGCCTCCCTAACAGCATGCCTTTCTCCTCTTAACTCTCTTAGAGCTAAAAATACAAGGTCCTTTCTAAGGGACCTTCCCTAGCCTTCACCTCATGTCCCACCTAAACACTCAGTCTCCCTATAGGTTCTGGGATCTAGACGAAGCCCTGACATAGCTATTTCCTTTCTAGCACATTCCGTGATCTCTAATTCTCTTCCTAATTGGTTTGGTGATCCTTCTCCTCCCCATGCCTCCCTTAGAGAATGATCACTACAAAAGCAGGTGCCTTTTCTGCTCTCCGGGCATGCTGCAGGCACACCGTGCATGCTGGACCAGTGTGTGGGAGTGAGCGGTTGGGGAGAGGAACCACCCCAGGAAACCTGCCAGCATCTGCCCAGGCTACAGATGAGGCTGTTATAGCTTGGGGCAAAGAGAAGCCTGGATTCCCTGGCCTGAGAGGTCTGGTCTAAATCCAAGTCCCTGTCAGACACACACGTGTGTGCACACACACAGACACACACAGGCCGCCTCCCAGCCAGGCCCACCTGCTCCTTGCCATATCCCCCTCCCTCCCTAAGGTCACCAGGCTTCGCCTGTCCAGGACCGTTTCAGGCCTGAGAATGAGAGCACAGAGTCGCTGTTGTTAGTGGACCCTGCCCTCCACCACAGGGGCCGGGATGGGCAGCCAGGACAGGACTCGCCAGGTCCTAAGCCCAGACCAAGGGGCACAGGGCAGTGCTGACCTTGGGAGGAGTAACCAGGCGGTACTTGGCACAGACCTGCGAGCCAGCAGGCAGGAGTCATCATTTACGGGAAATGCGCCGCTGAGGAGAAATGGCCCAGCCTGGCTCCGGTCCAGATGTCCAGAAGCAGCAAGCCAGCCGCCTTGCGTCACTCAGTGAGCCCGGCTCAGCCCCTCCCCATGCAGAGCCTGGCAGGGATCAAGACCAGTCCTGGGTATGTGCCCACCCCCTTCCCTGTTTAGCAAAAACAAAAACAAAACAAACCCCATTCATTCAGCCTGCGTGGGTTTGAAGCTAGGTGTGTCTTTTGCCAGTTGGGAGATCTTGAACAAGCTACAAAATATCTGTGAACTTCAGTGATCTCCTGTGAAGTGAGGAACTTCTGGGGGCTATTGGATGAAACAAAATTGGTGGTGGTGCTGGTGAGTTTTCTTTCTTTTTTTCTTTCTTTTTTTTTAGCCAGTCTTGCTACGTCACTAAGTTGCCCAGGCTGGCCTCACACTTGCAGTCCCTCGCCTCAGCCTGCCTCACAGGCTCACAGTGAGATCGCTCAGATTGTATGTTTGCTAAACACATTACATCAGTCTTCGTTACGGGCCCAGGAGGTAGGCAAGGGCCATGACACAGTACCTATTTGACAGACAAAGACACTGAGGCTTAGAGAAGTTTCTAAGCAAGTGGACAGCACTAAGGGGTGGTGGAACCCACAGTAGATCTCAAGTGTCCTGCCACCTGCTCCTAGCTCCTCAGGATGTGTGGTCTCTGCCAAAAGTGACTGGGCCCAAGAGTCAGCCCAAAGGTCTTATCTGCTCTCCAGTCATACTTCAAAGGTTAAACAAACAACAGCAGGAAAATGGAGTTTGTTTTCAATGTGTATAGGTCAGGCATCACAGTTTCTGAATTCCACATCTGTGGTTTCTCCTGAGGACCAGAAACTGAACCTACCTCCCCCGTGGCCAGAGCTGGACGGTGACTGTCCCCTGTTGGCAAGGCTGCAGATCCAGCTCACACACGAGCTCCTGGGTTGCTCATTAGATTCTCTGGTTCCGGCGAGCTTGTCACTGGTCCTGAATGCCCACTGTACTAGGTGGGATGCACCAGGGGCAAACTCGTGCCTGAGACAAGGCTGGGTGTTAAGCAGCTCCTCTGGGGAGGCAGGATAGGGTCCACAGGAGCAAGTCTGCCCAGGGACGTGATATTAAGCAAAGTCCCACCACATTTGCGTCACAGGACTGCTGTAAGGAGGTACCACCAACTGAGTGGCTTACAAAACAGAAATTTACCATCTCGCAGTGCTGGAGGCTGGAAGTATGGGGTCAAGGTGTTGGCAGGCCCTGGCTCCCTCTGCATTTGCTCTATGCCTCTCTCTTGGCTGCTGTAGCCCCCAGGCTTGTAGGAGCTCAACACCCAGCTTCGCTTGGCATTGCTCTTGGGGTGCTGTCTGTGCTCCAGTTTTTACCAGGACACTCGCCCTACTCCTGTATGGCCTTATTGTAACGGATCCACATCTGTGATGAACCAATGACTCTCTCTCCCAATAGGGTTCCATCTTAAGGGACTAGGGGTTAGGATTTCAACATAAACTTGGGGGCTGGGAGGGTACAATTTAGCCCAAAACAGGTGACTGTGGCTCCCTCCACATGGGGCTCAAGACACACCTGAGTCTCTGTTGGGATGAGGAAGTCGGAGTTTTTATACTCCACACCCTTGGTCACTGGGTAGGGGCCATGCCCAGCAGGGACAAGAATTCCCAGGCACTTCCAGTTCTGGGCACACACAGGCAAAGTCACTTCCAGTGTTAGTCTTCTCCAAAGCGGCTAATGAATGAAAGCTCACTGGGATCTGTTGTGTATGAAGAAGGTAAAGGCATCCAAGGACCAAGAGCACTGGTGTAGAGCCACCATAGACCACTAAAGATGGGCTCTGCCCTCCACATCTGCCACCAACCTACTTGGCTTGCATTGACCATAGTGACCCTAAATGAGTCACTGGCTTCTAAGTGCTTTCCTTTCTCCACGTTCTAGCTGCCCAGATTGGGAATGGAGAGCCTGGGAAGAAGAGCAGGCGATACCCTCTGCTGTGGTTTGTATGTGTATCCTCAAAAATCCATGCATTGGACTTTTAATCTCCAAATTTATCTGTTCATGGTAATTGCAGGCAAGGCCTTTGGGAGATAAGTAGGGCTAGATGTGGTCATGGGGGTGGGGCTACCACATTGGCATTAGTGACTTTATAAGAAGTGGAAAAGAGACCCACAAGAGCAGGCTTGCACTATCTTGCTGTGTGATGCTCTCTGCCCAATTATGACACAGCAGGAAGTCTGCAGACGATTTTTCTCACAAGATACTAAAGCCATGCTATGGGACTTCCTAGCCTCTGGAACCAGGAGCCATATCTTAAGGGACTGGAGGTTAGGATTTCAAATAAACTTCTATTGTTTATTTAGAAGGTTGGGAGCCAAATAAACTTCTGTTGTTTATAAATTACTTGACCTCTGGTAGTTTGTTATAGCAACAAGAAACCCACTAAGACACCCTCACAGTCCAGTCAAGGACTGTTTGCAGATGGAAGTGGGCAGAGCCCTCATACCTGTTAGCCTCAACTCATTACATACAGGCTGGGGAGCCCTGGGAAGAAACAGGACCCCTAACTCAGATACTTGTCCCTCCTTTTTGGTGCTCAGAGGCTTTCAAGCACAACTCATGAAGGGGCATCTGTGTGCAGCAAGGGGCACTGAGAATGAGGCTAATGCGGGAGTGGGGTCTAGGGTGGTAAGTGAGACTCAGCATGAACACTGGGGC
The DNA here is from genome assembly GCA_004363535.1 of Dasyprocta punctata. Taxonomy (NCBI): domain Eukaryota; kingdom Metazoa; phylum Chordata; class Mammalia; order Rodentia; family Dasyproctidae; genus Dasyprocta; species Dasyprocta punctata. The sequence goes on along the minus strand of RJWM01000616.1, from coordinate 127,472 downwards.
CAGGGAGGACTCAGGCACTGTGTGCTGTGGTGCCCATGTCAGTGCCTGCTCCAGTCACCTTGACATTTAAATGCTGCATGCAGTGTGCATGGAAGCTAGAGGTCCCAGCCTGACTAGGAGGTGCCCTGCCCAGCTCCATAAATGGGACAGTGGTGGGGTGTCTTGGCCATGCCCCTCCAGCCACAGCAGCTGTTCTGAACCTTGGACTTGAAACCCACCTGCAATGTAGAGTGGCTGAGGCCAGCAGATGTGTGGACCAAAGCTGGAAGTGCTGAGGTCACCACCATGTAATCAAAAGCTGAGACTTCCAGTCTGACCATCTGGGGTCAAATCCTGGCTCTGCTACAGCTCTAAGCATTGTGAATTAGCCTTGTCTAAGATGTGGAGCAAATAGACCGTGCATTCCCTGCCCGCACCTTCTTCTTCTGTACTGGGGATTGAACTCAGGGACTTTGCACCAAGCTACATCCCCAGCTCTAATTTTGTTTTTTGTGTTTTTTGGTGTTTTGTTTTGTTTTTTGTTTTTTGTTTTTTTTTTTAGATAGGGTCTTACTAAATTCCCCAGGCAGGACTGAAACTTTAGATCTTTCTGCCTCAGCCTCTCAGCATGCTGGAATTATAGATGTGTGCCACCACACCCAGATTGCATTTGTTAACAAAAGAAATTTATCTCTGGGTGGGCATTCAATTTGCCAGGACAATTATGCTTCACTTGGAAGAATCCCAGTTCTTCCTGTCTTGTGGCTCCACTGTATCTGGGGCCTACTCTTTCCATACTTGGAAAGTGGAAAAAGAGAGTACTGAGGAGGTAACTGCTTTCTTAAAGGACCCAGGAGAGGCCCAAGTGCCATTGGAGAGAACCTAGCCACATGACTCTAAAGGAAGGGGATACTGGGAAGTGTAGTCTAATCATGTACTGAACTACAATCTTGTTTTTACATTAATTTTTAATTGACACAATAATTATACACATTTATAGAGTACAATGTGATAATTCAGTGCAGGTGTATAATGTGCACTGATCAAGTCAGAAGTGACTACCATTTCTATTTCCTTAAACATTTATCTTTTTTTTTTTTTGTGCTAGGAACCTTCAACCTTCTCTCTTCTAGCTAATCTTTTTTATTTTAAAGCGTATATAGCAGAATAAAACCAATCAAAACAAACCAGTGTAAGAGATACAGTACTTCAAAACATTATGAAATCAACAGTAGTTACCATGATGTCTTCAAAATAGCTGCGGATAACTTCAGACATAGTAAAAATCAACAGAATAGAATAGAATACAAACAATAAAAACAAAACAATGAATGTGTAAAGGACCTCAAACAAGCCAATAGTAAATCCAAAATTGCTACCATAATATATCTTGCTATCCTTCAAATAGCTTCTCCAGCCATGGGATTTAACATAATTGAGCAAAGCAAAAGAAAATAAAACCTGACCCAACAAACCAATGAAAACGGTATAGGACCTCAAAAGAAGACAATAGGGGATCAACAATGGCTGCAACCCTCAAAAGGAGATCTCCCTAGATGACACACTGCTTAGCGATATCCTCTGAACCTATGATCAGACCACTGACCCTAGACCTGCAAGGTTAGTGAAACACCAAAGCACCACAGGCATCCAATTGCATTTCACCTCAATAGCTGTCATCACAGCCTATGTTTCTCCGGATAAGCCGGTTGCTCACAGCGGGTGGGGGCTGGGGTGGGGATTGATACTTCTTGTTTGCCAACCAGAGCGCTGGAAGGGGCTGGGGTCTGGCTGTTCCCAGCCCAGCCACTGCCGCACATGGCGCTGATTCCCAGACTGGGCTTGTTTACTGCTAGATATTGTTCCCTCTAACCCCGGTCTGCCAATAGCACTGACTCATGGGGAGAGGCTTGGGTCTAGCTGTCCCTAGTCCTCCAGAGGCCTGCACATGGTGCTAGTTCTCAGACTGGGCTTGTTTTTTCTCTCTTCTAGTTACTATGAAATATAAAATAAATTGTGATGAGCTATTTATTACAGTAACGCCAGAACACATTCTTCTTATCTAACTATATTTTGGTACCCATTTCAATCTCCCTCTGTCCCTCTTTGCTGTGACCCTTCCCAGCTTCTAGTGACCACTACTGCACTCCCCACTTCTATGAGATCAGTTTTTTTAGCCTCCACATGTGAGTGAGATCATGAGATATTGTCTTTCTGTGCCTGGCTTATTTTACTTAACAAGTGTCCTGTGGTTCTATCCATGTGGCTGCAAATTCTTTCTATGACTGAGTAAAACTCCATTGTGTATATACACCACTATTATACATGTACGTTATATGCATATAATGTGATATTTTATTATTGCTTGTTAGTAATACAGACTAGTGATAAAAATGCTTATTTTGGGGGATTGGTACATGCATATAACATATCTGGATCATTTTTAGTCCTTTGACTTCCCTCTCAACTTCCCTCAACCTCTTTTACCATTTCCAAGCGTGTATCTTCTGGTTTCCTGACATTTTTAAAATTTACGTATTTAGTTATATTTTAGGTTTCTTACATAAGGTAAAACATGCAATATTTAACTTTCTGAATCTGGCTTACTTTGCTTAACATGGTGGTTTCTAATTCCATCCCTGTTCCTGCAAATCATGATTGCATTCTTCTCTGTGGCTGAATACTGTGCTATTGCGTATCTATACCACATTTTCTTAATCCATCCGTTCATGGGCAGCTAGGCTGTTTGCACAGTTTAGCAACTGTGATTGCATCACTATAAACATGAGTATGCAGTTAACATTAGAGTAATCTGTCCTTAATTCTTTCAGGAATACACCCAGGAGAGGTACAGTTGGATCAAATGGCATTTTTTCGTTTTCTGAGGAACTTTCACGCTGATTTCAAGTGGTATACTAGTTTACATTCCCACCAACAATGTAAGAGGGTTCATTTTTACCCTTACTAGCTTTCATAGTTTTTTTGTTTTGTGTTGTGTTGTAGTCAGGGGTTACAGGGAGAACAACTGCATACAGGACACAGAATTTGTAATACTGTTTTATGATGTCATCCAGAGTTAAACACAAGAAAGTGCAGGAAAATCTGTCCACACACTAAGACCCAGGATATTCAGCCAAGGGCCTGGATCCCACTGCAGTGTCCTGCATGAGTCCAGCTAGAGAGCCAAAATGCATGACAATGCCTCCCACAAATCCAACTGGAAATCTAAGAGCCCACGATAAGGACACACGCCAGTCTGTTTCACGATTCTGTGCTGGGAAGGCCAAAGGTCAGTGGTGGAAACTAGGAAGTCTATGCCAGCAGGGTGAAGGATCTGTGAGCAGGCTGAGGGTTCTACACTGGAGCCAAGAAGTCATGCTCAAAATACGGAGCAGGGCTGCCCTGAAGAGCACCACAGCCATCCTCAGCAGCAACGAGGTCCTGAGCTCCTCCAACGATGAGAACAGTCGAGTACAGGTCAGGAAGCCCAGCATGACAAGCTTCTCCAGCACACATCTTCCCCTCCAGAGCCAGGAAGCAATGCACAATTGAGGAGCAGAGCTTCCCCAAAGTGAGCCACAGCCACTGTCATTGATGAGGTCCTGAGCTCCTCCAAAGATAATGGCCGAATCCATATTGAGGAAGCCAGCATGACACGCACCTCCAGGAGAACCGATGGCTCACAACAGCAACTCTTGAAAGAACCCACAACTCCTCACTCTTCTTCTCCACGTCTCTGTTTATGCTGGTAAATTTCTTTATTCTATACTTACATCTATACTCGGCACCATGCTGATGTAATTCAGCTGGTGCTAAGTTGACCACCAGTTTTCAATCCATAGCATTTTGTTTTGTTTTTATTCTTGATGGTAGCCTTTCTGACTGGGGTAGAAATGGAATCTCAAAGTACTTTTGATGTACATTTCCCTAATGGCTAAAAATGTTGACCACTGTTTTCATATATTTATTGACCATTTGTATTTCTTTGGAGAGGTGCCTATTTAGTTCTTTTGCTCAGTTTTTGATTGGGTTA
>RJWM01000616.1:0-123360 GCA_004363535.1 Dasyprocta punctata | reverse complement strand
AAGTAGTTGACAGAGATTTTTACACTACATTTTTTTCACCCATTCATTCATCAGTGGACACCTTGGTTTATTCCATATCTTGGCTATACAATCCTATTTTAATAGAGGATGAATTAAAATAGGATCACAGTGTCTCTTTATCAGGGTCTTCCACAAGGTGAATTCACATTTCCAGGATTCCATCTCCTCACCCCTGGAATCGGAATGACAATAGTCCTTCTCATGGAGCACTTAGTACAGAGTCTGACAAATGGGAGACCCTTGATAAACAAGTGTCCAGTGTCACTGGATCCCTGGAGTCACCCTTGGTATTTTGGGGTACACACATGGGGAGGAGATTCAGGAGCAGGGCTGGACTTCCTGGCACCCAAGTGGAGAGGCTCTGGGTCTGTGGAGATTTGAGACATTAACCAAAATGTGACCATACTTGGGCTCCACCTGGGGACTCCAAGCTTCCACAGTTCGCGGTTCTCTCAGAATCTGGCTTTCTCTGGATGTGCTGGTGGACATCTGTAATCCCAGCACCCTAGGAGGCTAAGGCAGGAAGATCACAAGTTTGAGTCCAGTCTAGTTAATGTAGTGACTTAGCAAGGCCCTGTCTCAACATACAACATAAAGGAAGGGCTAGAGATGTAGTTCAGCATGAAGGCCATGGTTCAAGCTTCTGCACACACACACACACACACACACACACACACACACACACAAAAGCATCCAACTTTCCTCACTTTCAACATGAAGACTGGGGTAGTGCCACATTGCTGCAACCCATGAGGTTTCTGAGGTTCTTGGGGTGAAGGACTGAGAGGATGAAAAAAATACAGAAAAGACAAAGCTGGGGTCAGGTGAAGCCCTTATCCTCTTGATGGGTGGAAAGGTACTGCTCAACCACTGTAACACGTTTATTTATATACTCCCAAGAAGGATGTTAATGTCAACCCCACTTCCTAGGGGCTTGTTTGCTTGGCTGGCCTGGGCCCCTTGCCCTCTGGTGCTGGAACAGCTTGTGTACCTGGCTTGTTTTGAGCTCTCTGTGTTTTTAGGGCTGGGATTGCTTTAGCCCCACACATATGATCCATCTCCAGGTTCAGGGGCCCCCTATACCACATTGCCAGTTATAGAGAATCACCAGTCACAACTCCTGCTTCCTAGAGCCCTGAATCAGATAGGCAGCCACCCTCAGGGTGCCAAGGACCTTAGGACTGAATTTTTATTGCTCAGATCCACCTCTAAGATGTGGTGCTCATAATCCATTATGATATGCTGATTAACTTTTGGAAAAACCCCAGCCATACAGCAGAGATGTGGAGAGAGGCCTCGCCCTGGACTTGACTGGCTCCTGCAAGGCAGCTTCTGCCTGAGAGGCTGCTGAGACCCCTCGCTCTACCTCCCCCACAGCCAGGAGACCCTCTCCCAGCGGTGCTCTGGGGACTTCCAACAGTCACCGAACGCCCTTCAGAAGCACACCAGGGTTCATTGGCCTCAATTTCCAGGCAGGAAGCTGTGGCCTAGTGAAGGAAAGGAACTGGCCTATGGCCATCCAACTGGATGAGGCAGACCTTTCTCTCTGCTCTACAAACCATCTTCCAGGCTGCTTATGGTCAGTGACTGCTGCCAGCTGTCATGGTATGCACTGAAATCCTAGCACTCAGAGGCAGGAGGATCACAAATACAAGGCCATGTGGGGCTATGTAGTGAGTCTAAGTCCAGTCTAGACTATGAAATAAGACCCTGTCTCAAAACAAAAACAAAAAACAGTAGGTACTACTGTCCCACCACCTCTCCCAAGGATGGAATCGCCTACAGAATGGAATCCCAGCCATGCTGCCTTGGTAGCTGTCTTTGGGATGCATCAAGGTCGTTCCTGCTCTGGGGACTTTGCTCATCACATGGCCAGCCAGCTCTTTGATAGACTTCAGGTGGCATCTTGGAAGTCCCTTCCTAGAGCAGCCATAGTCGATGGTCTGCTAAGGCCTCAGAGCAGTCACCATCCCCATCTGCAATCAGTTTCAGCTCTGCATGGGAATTTTTCTGTCCTCTGAAGGCCACCAGGCCCAGCAGTAGTGCTAAAAGGGCCAGGGTGGTAAAGCCCACAGGAGCTTCTCCATCACTGACCTTCAGACCCAATCCCCTCGCCCCTCTGCAGCTCGAGTTCCAGTCGCCCAGACGCTTCCCTTCCCCGCCTCCTGGCCCCATCCCTGCCCATGCTGCCTGTGAGCCCCGCATACTCTTGCCTTGGAGTTGGCCTCTGGGACAGTGTACCCCAAGACACACCCTCGGAAACCTTTCCTGCCCACTACATCTGCACTGACCCCAAATCCTGTACGTCCACACTTTACTGCAGAATCTGGGAACATGGGAATATGACCTTATTTGGAAAAACCCTTCTCCCTTTTTAAATTATATTTTTAGTACTGATTATTAAATTTACAAAATGTTGAGTTTCATACATGCTTATAGCTCATTTTGATCATATCCATGCCCCATTACCCACTGTTACACCTCCCTCTCCCTCCCCTGACCCCCTTCCTCTTGTCTAATAATCATCTCCTACTTTCATGTCATCTTTTTTTCAGATTCCACATATTAAGGAAAACATACAATACTTGTCTGAGTCTGACATATTTTGCTTAGCATAATGCTCTCCAGTTCTATCCATTTTCCTGCAAATAACATGACTTTGTTTTTCTTTAAGCGTATATGTGCCACATTTTTTTTAACCCAGTCATCTGTTAATGGGCACCTAGGCTAGTTCCATAGCTTGACTACTGGGAATTATGCCACACTCAACACAGGTGTTCAGGTGTCCCTGAAGTGCACTACTTTAGTTCTTTCCCATATGTACCCAGGAATGGTACAGCTGGGCCATATGATATCTGTATTTTTCATGTTTTAAAGAACCTCCATACAGATTTCTATAATGCTGTACTAATTTACATTCCCACCAACAGTGCAGAATGAAAAACGCAACTCTCCAGATGTAATTAAAGATCATAAGAAGAGATTGCCCTGAATTACAATGCCTGGAGTTCTTACAAGAGACAAGTGACAGGGAGATGGGAAGAAAGCCATGTAGAGACAGAGTGACACTGAGAAGAAGGCTATGGGTGACAGAAGCAGGGACAGGCATGATGCTGCCACAAGGCAAAGGATGCCGAGAGTTTCTGGCAGCTACCAGAAGCAGGGAGAGACATGGGAAGACTCTCCCGCAGAGCCTCTGATAGGAGCCAGCCGAGGAACCCCTTACCTTTGTACTTCTAACCCTCAGAACTGGGAGAGAATACACTCCTGTTGTTTAGTCTCCTGTGTATGGCCATTTGTTACAGTGGTCCCAGCACAAATACTGTTGTCTGAGTAATTCTGCACCCATACACGCCATGCATTCCACCCGTCACACAGGCGAGTTCTTCCACCTAAAAGTATCCTGAGGACTTGCTTGTTTCCCCTCTATTTTCCCTACTCAATGCAAACAGGCCTTGACTTTCCTCTTCCCCCAGACCCTGTCCCCAGCCCCAGGACAGATCTAACCCATAGCAGGCCCGTATTCGGCACTGACAAGGGAATAGTGAATCAGGGAGCCCCAGGCTAGGGCTCCTTCTAACTTCTCAGTGCCCACTTGAACGAGAAAATAAAATTCACCCCCACTAAACCTTGTCCTGGCTGCAGCCCCACCATCCTGGATCTCTCAACCCTGCGCACAGATCCCTGCCCAACCCCACCACACTCTGCAGGCATCGGTCCCAGGTGGGGCGGGCAGCAGCTTCTTCCAGTGCAGCCCCGGTGATACCGAGGTGAGCCAGGCCTGAGAACCACGATTCAGGTGGGGGCGGGGGCTGGGGGGGAGACCAAGATAGGAACCAAGTTCTAGGGTACCTAATGGTCCGTTCTTCCTGGACTGAGAGGGCTTGCAGTGTTAACACCAAACAGGACAAACTGGTCACTTAAGTGCTCCTGAAGTCACCCAGATGATAATATACCTGCACCTCTGTCACTTTGAGAGACCCAAGTTCCTTGAGATCCCTGCTGCCTTTGTGAGAGACCCGTAGTGGCCGCTTGGAGCTCAGAGAAGGGGGAAGGGCCACAGATGCGCAGCAGGGGTGGGACAGAGCTGAGGAAGAGACAGGACCACTACCACACCAGCAGGGTTCTGGTGAAGGAGCTGGATTTTCCCATGAGGCTTGTGGGTACTGCCTGCTCATTGTGAGAATCTTTTGTGGTCAGGCTCTGTCTTAGATACTTATCTTGTTGCTGAGACAAAATACCCAGACACCCTAAGTTAAAGGGGAAAAGGTTTACTTAGCTCACCATTCGTAGAGGTTTCAGTCAGTAATCAACCAGCTCCAAGGCAGGGTGGTACGTGGCAGAAGGGCAACCACCCATGGTGGTGAAAGACAGCAAAAGCAACAAGGGGGGAAAGACAAAACTCAGTCTGTCTCTTACATTATGTGCATGTTACCCACCCTAGGGTGCATGTAGCACTGGCACCCTTAATTCTAGCCAGCACTATGCCAAACCAATCATGGAGTGATTTACTAATCACACACCCTTAATCCCAATACCACACACTCTAGATCCGGCCACCTCTGAAAAACCCTATCATCCCATGAGGCTTTGAGGGGACGTCTAGACGTAAAGCATAACAAGTTGGGCTTGTTTCCACCTCAGTATCCACCACCAGGCCTGATACACAGTAGGCACTCAATAAGGGGGAGTGGAATGAATAAAGACAAACAAGATATCGATGATGATGTAAAATGGGAACAACCAAGCTTCTCCCCACTTCCTCCAGCCCTACACCCCCAGTGCCCACTGTATAGTGCCAGACAGAGCCGCTGCTCGACACGTGGGTGAGGACTGAACAACAGGAAAACATTGCCAGCCTCTGCCCATGCCTCTACTGGGGTTTGGAGCCTCTCCTCACACGTGGTCTGAGTGTTCATCCAGCCTACCAACAAAATCAAACATTTCCTGTTCTTTGGTTCACATGGGGCAAAAACTGCTAACTGCTTCTAATAGCTTTTCACTTTTCACAGAGATTCTTTGGCCACACTTTATTCAGGCTCCTGAGCCCACTCCTACACCCATCTGCATGCTTCTTTGTGAAACCTCCTTTTCCCTGCTGAATCAGCTTAGTGAGAAACCCCACCTTTGATGCCCTATCACCCTCCACAGTCAACCGGGGCCCCCATGCCCTACCCTCAGTGATGTGTAATCAGCAAGAATCCTATCGGATGGGTGACCAGAATCCCTAACCTCCAAAATGTTCCCTAGGTAATTCCCTATCCTCTGCCCCAACCCTGATCCTTGGCTAAGAATTTCCTCTTGCTGTAAAATTTAGCCCAATCTCTCTCGCCCACTGCAAGACTCCACTCCTATGCTCCTGAATAAAGTCTTCCTTACCATCCTCCAACAAGTACCATTAAATAACTTTAACATCTTGAAAGAGAATATTTAGCTGGCGTATGGCCCAATCCACTTAAAACTATGCTTTTCGGTCTCACCTGTAGGTGTGGTCATGTGACCAAAGTAGTAGAAATAAATTGTGCCACTCTGGGATTCTGCCTTTCTTCCTGGTGGAATGCAGTTTGGATGACAGGAGGTGGGGCAACCATTTTGTGTCATTGAGAAGGAAGCCATTAATAAAGATGGGGAAGTTATGAAACAGGGAACCTGGTCCCTGCACCACAGAGCCACCTAATTAGTCCTGGCTGGCTCACACTTAGACTGCAATGTGAGACAGCAGAACACCTCTGCCTACCTTGATCTTTGTTATAGCAACTGAACTTACACCTTATCTTACCCACGGTAGCATGCAAAACTGGCACAATGGATATCCACTCACCGATGGCTTATGTTTGGGATGGTTTGACTTAAGAGCTTATTTCTGTGTCTATGTTTGGGGAAGCACTTTCAAGAAGCTGTTCAGAACTGGGGGTGACAAGAAGCTCTAGGGGCTGCAGGTGTGGACGGAGGGCCTTGGCCAGTAGATGCTAACCCGTCAGGGCTGCTGCTTCAAAGCACAGGTGCTATGTGAGCTGAGTTGCTATTCTGGGGGCTGGAGAAGTTAAGCATCCTGCCCAAGGGACCAATGGCAAGCAACAGAGCTGGGACCTCAGCCAGATGTGTGACCCCAAAGCCTGCACTTTCCTCTGAATCACACAGCCTTAAAATCTGGGGGTGAAAGAAGAAGACACCTCCATTCCCCTATCAGAATGACCCACAGCCAGGATGTGGTCACCAGACCCTCATTCCTTGCTGGCAGCATCCAAAAGAGCACAGCCTCTCCAGAAGAAAGCATGGCAGTTTCTCATGAGGAACAATGTCCTACCATGTGACCCAGCATCTGTGCTCTGGGCAAGTATTTCTAGGTGTCACATTGACTGGATTGGGGGACACCTAGAGGGCTGCTAAAGTTTAGTTTCTAGAAATGTCTACAAGGGTGTTTCTAGAGGAGACTGGCCTGTGTGACATGGACCAAAGGTAGAGATCTGCCCACAGTATGGGCAGGCTGGGCACCCAGATTTAGCAAGAAGGTGGAAGGAGGGTGAGCCCCCTTCCTGTAGCAGGATGCTCTTCTCTTGCCCTTGCAGGTCAGATGTCTTTTTGAGAGTTGAAGATCCACTGAAATTTTTTTTTGTAAAGTACTGGGGATTGAGCCCAGAGCCTTTTCACTACATCCCTAGCCCTTTTATTTAAAAAAAATTTTTGAGGCAAGGTCTCACTAAGTTTCTAAATTGTCCAGGTTGTACTTGAACTGGTGATCCTCTTGCCTCAGCCTTCTAGGATGCAGGGATTATTGACTTGCACCACCATGACCAGTTGAATTTTTTTACAACAGCTTTATTGAGATATAATTCCTGCACCGTGGAACACACCCATTCAAAGTGTACAATTCACTGGCTTTTGGCATATAAACTGACTTGTCCAAGTTTCACCATAATCCACTTTAGAACATCTCCATTGGTCTAAGATACTCCCCATTCCTTAGCTGTCGTCCCCCAATCCCCTCGTTCCCACCCAGCGATAGGCTACTCCCTACCTATCGTTGGTCTCTGTAGCTTTGTCTACCATTGTAGATGTTTTACACAAAGCAACCATGAGTTATCTGGTCCTTTGTCATTGGCTTTCTTCACCTTGTTTGCAGCCCCATCCATGCTACAGCAGGAATCAATACTCTGCTACTCCACTCAGGCCATCTTTCAGTTACCCATCTACCCACTGATGGACATTTGGGTTGTTTGCACTTTGGGGCTATTGTGAATCAAACTGTTAGGAACATGCCTGCATAGGTTTTGTACTGACTGATTTTGTTTCAGTTATCTTGTGCCTCTACCTCGGGGTGAAATTGCTAGGAACTGATGGGCTGTTTTCCAAAGCCTTACTATAATCCTCAAAATATCTTTATGGGGTATCACAGACATACACAAAAACATGAAATCATAAATTAATTACAAAAACTGAGTGAGCCTATGAAATCAACACCCCGGCCACCTGGAAGGCCCTGTTGTAGTGAGTCCCCTGGTAACCACTACTCAAGGGGAAACATCGTTTTGTTTTGTTTTGTTTTGTTTTGATTTGTTTTTCAACTTTTTTTTTCCTTTTGCAGTACTGGGGATTAAACCTAGAGCCTCCACGCTGAGCTACATTTCCATTGCTTTATTTATTTGTTTGAGACAAGGTCTCACTAAATTGCTAAGTTACACAGGCTGGGCTTGAACTTGCAAATCTCCTACCTCAGCCTCCCAGAGTGCCAGGATTGCAGGTCTTCACCACTAGGCCTGGCTCATCTTGCCTTCTAACAGTGTAGTTTAGGTTTCCCTTCTGGATTTTTTTTTTAATAGCGCAGTTTTATTTTCCTGCGTGTGTGTGTGTGTGTGTGTGTGTGTGTGTGACTGAGTATTGAATCCAAGGTCTCTGCACTGAGCTATATCCCCAGTCCTTCTAGTTTTGCGTTGATGGAGGGTCTCATTAAGTCACTGAATTGCCCAGGCTTGAACTTACTTTTCTCCTGCCTCAGCCTTCCAGAGTGCTGGCATCCCAGGTGTGCCTCCCTGCACCCAGCTCCTTTCGGATTTAAACACCCTCCCGGTGAGGTCTGGCTGCCCACTGCCCTGGCTCCCTCCACACCTCTTCCAGCATCCAAGGCTGCCAGCTGCAAGGCTCAGTCTGTTCAGTGCCCTGCAGCTGGTCTGTTCAGTGCTGTCCCGCAGCTTCTCAATTTCTCCTCATTTTTGCATGGTGGGACCAGCCAGAGAAGCTTGGAGAAGGAATCTCCAGCAGCTTTTCCTGCGTCCTTCTTCTGGGGAAGGAACGGGCACAGCCCACGCTAAACCCTCACTGCAGGACCCAGAGGGAAGGTGTGACGCCACTGCAGCAGAGACTCAGGGCTTCCTCCTCGCGGGCCCTGGTGTCTTCCCCGACACCGGGAGTTTCAGGGGATTTCCGGAGGCTGCAGAGAGACGGTTTCCAGAGTCCCTCACTTCACCTCTGGCTGTGGGCTCCCACTCTCAGCCTGAAATCAGACCTTGGGCCTGGGTCATTGCTTCCCTGGTCTGGGATTTGGGCCACAACACCCATGTCAGGGTCTCCAGCCCTCACAAAGCCTCTGCAACCCAACGGGGCTGGCTGTGTTGGGCTGCATCTTTGTCTTCGCTCACTGCATATGAGAACTGCCGTGGCCAGGTATCTCAGGTGTAGCCCAAGAAAGAGCAGGGTGGGAGTGGGGTCCCAACTTCAGAGCACATTCTCCAGAGGGGGTCTTTTCAGGAATGCTCAAAACACAGGCTGTGCTGGTGAGTTCCTTGCCTTCCAAAGGTGCTCTTTTCCCTCCTCACACTTGCCACCATGGGGACCGTAACTGCAGGCATGCCTAGTACCCCCTTCCACTGGCCAATTTGTGGAGGAGAGTGGAGCATAAACCCACAGTCTTCACACCTCTAGCTCCCTCTCCTACATCAAAGACCTGTGAACTATTGATCTAAGGCCGGATGCTAAGTAAGCACTGGGGGCCGATGTGACTCAGAAAAATTATTTCTAGAAAAAGGAGGATCCACAACACAAAATGAATGCTGTCTCTTTGAAACAAAAGATAAAGGGTAACCAGAAGTGGGACACATATCTGTAATGCTAGTACTTTGGGAAGCTGAGGCAGGAGGATTCCAAGTGTGAGCCCAGTCTGGGCAACTTAGTGACTTAGAGATACTCTGTCTCAAAATAAAAATAAAAAAAGAGCTGGAGATGTAGCTCATGGGTTCCATCCCCAGTACAACTGAAAGAAAGAAAGAAAGAAAGAAAGAAAGAAAGAAAGAAAGAAAGAAAGAGAGAGAGAGAGAAAGAAAGAAAGAAAGGAGAGAAAGGAAGAAAGGAAGGAAGGAAGGCTAGAAGGAAGGAAGGAAGGAGCAGTACCAGATGCTAAAGGCTCACATGACCCCTTAGTGACTATGTCCGGGTGATATGGATTGGTTAATTGGCACCACCTGGAGATGCATATGTCCCTCCCCACCATTTGTGGCAGGAGACAGCTATAGGAGCTGCGGCAAGTCACCCATCTGATACGTCCAGCCTGTCCCCTCCCTGGGCATCGTATAGATGCTCTCAAGTCCCAGGGGTGACAGGGATGGGGGGTCAGATTTAAACTCAGAGTCTGAGAAAGGACTCAGAACTGCAAGCTTCCTAAAGTCCCTGCTCTAATTCGGAGCTTGATGCCTACTTGCCTATCACCAGGTTTTGGCTGAAACAAATCATAAAATCCAGCAGCACTGGCTTCCTTAAGCAGGGGCTGGGGTCCTCCTAGGAACATATCCTGAAGCTTTTAGAAGCCATGATGGAGTCTGGCCTCTCTTGTAGGGCAGAGGTTTGGACAGAGTAGTTAGAGGCCAAGGGCTGCACCAGTCTCACCACCCAGGCCTCACTACACACCAGGCTCCCTCGGACCTATGTGGCTTCTTTACCGCTCACCTCAAAATTAGAGGTGAGGAACCCAGACCCCGTAGTGGCGGAGTCACAAGATGTTGGGAGTCTGGGTCCCTGAACCAGAGTTTGTGGGCTGTTGATGTAATCTTCAGTAAGATGTTAACAGCTGTCACCAGAGCAACTGAGACAGCTGTGTGCATGGCAGCTGGCCTCATCCTAATGAATGCACATGGGATCCTGACTTCTGGAGGCCTGGGTGGCCCACTCCTGCAGTGTGTGCCACCCCGAGGCCTCCTGTGTCCCAGCGGAACTTCCCACTCTTCCTGGGTCCTCATCCTGCGGAGACAAAGACAGTGGCATGGCCCTGAGTGTGCCTGGGGAGTAACAAATTTTCTTTTAACGTATTTCTGCCTTGTCCCTTCCTCATCCTGATTGTGGGTGTGTTACACCTCGGATGGGCAAATTTGTAGGTTTTACGGGGATTGTTCTTCAGGTAGGAAATTGGGGAGAGATTTTTTTTTAGCATGAGCATGTTCTCTTTTAAAAATCACTCCAGGAGCTAGCCATGATGCCACATACCTGTATTCTTGGTACCGTGGGAAGTTGAGGGAGGAGGATCACAACTCCAAGCTCAGCCTGGGCAATTTAGCAACTTTGCAACTTGTCTCAAAAGAAAAAATGACTACGAAAGTAGTTCAATATGAAGGTCCTGGGTTCAATCCCCAGTAAGGCCAAAAAAATGAAAACAAAACAAAACAACAACAACAAAAAACTCCACATCAAGGCTGAGGATGTAACAGATGGGTGAGCACTCACCTAACATGCAAGAGGCCCTGGGCTCAATCCCTAGCACCACAAAACAAACAGAAAAACAAAAACTCCTCACTCCATTTGGGCCTGTGGCTCTAACTCCACTCCACAGCAAAGTCACTTGGAGGCCATTTTATTTTATTTTATTTTACATGGATGGGGGGCAGAGACAATGAAACTATTTTAAAATCAAACCATTAGGAAAGCATATCATGGTCTTGACCCAGCAAACAGACAGGGTCTATTATCATTTCAAATAGTAAAGTTGGTAAAAAGACAACACAGTCCTCATCCAAAAGATGAGATGCCATGCTGGGGTGGGAACACTGCACACTGCAAAAATGGTATTTGGAGCTTGGCGTGGTGGCGCACACCTGTAATCCCAGCACTCAGGAGGCTGAGGTAGGTGGAGCATTGTGAGTTTGAGACCGGCTTAGGCTACAATGTGAACAAGGCCAGCCTAAACTGCATAGTGCAACCCTACCTTGAAAAAAATAAGGCTGAGAGTTTGGCTCAGTGGTTTAAGCACTGCTTGGCAGGTGTGAAGTTGTGAGTTTGATCCCTGGTACTGACAAAAAAAAAAAATGGTATTTGGTAGAAGAGTCACAGTTCAAGTGGCTTACTTTTTGGCCTTCCTGTTGCTGGGGGATTATCTCTCTCTCTCTCTCTCTCTCTCTCTCTCTCTTTCTCTTTTTTTTAATTTAAGAGAAAAAAGACAGAAAAGAAAGACAAAAAGCAAAAGAGATAAACAAACGACAACAAATCCACAACAGTAACATTATAGATTTACAAAACAAAATGATAGGAATTGACAATGGTTGCAATATCGCATATTGTTACCTTCAAAAGGGTTGTTTAGATTAACAGATATAGACATGTAAATACTGGGGGATTGTCTCAATAAGCCACTGTTAGTTAATTCAGGAGGCCAAGTAAGCAATGCTGGGCTTAGGTTTTTATTCTGTTCTGTTCTATAAAAACCACCATCTTCAGTACTTCACAACTCCCTTACCTAGCCAACAGTCCCCATTGCACTTTTCATTCCTGGATGCAAGTCAGACAATCAAAACCCTTTACTTCTCAGGGGGAAAGTGTCACTGCAGGCTTGTCCTGTTGACCGCCACAAAAAACCCGAATGCCCATCAGCCAGAGAAGGGAGCTCCGCTTTTCACACAGAATGTGACACAGACTCTTTTATTTTCTACAGCGGTCTCCAGGTTGAAAGATACGGTGTAAGAATTTCAAGAAATTTGCATCTGCATCTTGAAGGCTAGAAAAGGACAGACACAAAGAGCTTTTCAGAGTTCTTATCTACCCTCCCTCAACTGTCCCTCTCAAATCCATTCTGTGCTCACACGTATAAAAACCAAGCAAAATGAAGATATGAACACCCCCAACACGCACTTTTTTTTTTTTTTTTTGAGACAGAGTCTTGCTATGTAGTTTGGGATGGCCTAGAACTCACAGCAATTCTGCCTTAACCTCCCAAATTCTGCGATTACAGGCATGAGCCACCATGAGAAGCCTGGCTTCTCTTTTAAATTAGTAATCTCCTGATTTTTTTTTTTTTTTTTTTTTTTTTATAGCTTACAGAAAACGGTGTGGTGGCACTTCTGGTAAATAGGAGTTTGGTTACAGAGAGAAAAATCTCTCTTGCAAATCCACCAGGTCATTAGCAGCTTGGAGGGATTTGCCAGCCTGCTTTATGTGTATTAGCAAGAATCTGGTATCTTGAAGGACTGGTATGAGGGAGATCTCTACAGCCAGGATAAGGCCTTACCACCTGAAATTTAGACTCTGAACCTTCTCTTGTGCTATCTTTGACCCATAATTTAGCACCATTATTTTCTCCATTTTACTTTCTAGCATCCAAACGTAGAGAAATCAGAGGCAAGGGAGATATGCCTTAAGCTTACTGTCATCCTTAATTTCTTCATTCATAAATTTTGCTTAAAAGACTGAGGTTGCCATTCTTCTTTTTAAATAGATTCCTGCCCTCCACCCTGATAACCACTGACAGACTTTTATTTCCAAATAGACAAGAGTGACTCCTTCATCTTCTTGGTCATAGCTGGAATGAGGTTCATGTGGTCACCTCCACACTTGGCCACACAACTGTCCAGCTGCTGTTTCACCTGAACCTCCTTACTCCCTGCATCCATCATATCTTTGGCTTTGTTGCTGCAGTGCATGGTGCCCTGGGCCAGGAAGTCTTGGAATTTTCCAACTCATTGGCCACCAACATCTGGGCTTGAGCTAGAGACGCATGGCACTCTTCAGTGAACTGGTGTACCTGCTCCGTGGCTGCCTGGTTGTCCTCGCTGCAGCTGGCAATGCACCAGAACATGAGACCCTGCATCTTCTGGATGTTCTCTCTACACACTCTTCACCATGGAATCCACCACCTCCTGCACCCAGAGCTGCTAGAGCTCCATCATAGCCACCCCACACTGCACTACACTGGCACCCACATGGCTTTGGCACATGGCCCCCTTTGAGACCTTCTTAAAAGACATAAATATACAGGACTGCTGACAATGCCCTAGAATTCAGTGGTGATGAACCTGTGAAACATGTTCTGCAGCCAATTATTTGTTACCATGGAAAGTTCTAAGATGTTTACCATCACTGCCTAGATGGTATTTAATTGTTTGTAGTGGGAGGGTTTGCCAGATTTAGCAAATAAAAATACAGCTGTAGTTCTGCATGGGAAACACACTAAAAATTTACTTGTGTACCTGAAATTCAGGTTTATCTGGTGTCCTGCAGTTGATCCTACTGAGTGTTAAGTGGGTTTGATATGCAGTCTGTGCTGGGGATATGATGTAGGCAGAGCCTGCCCAGGCTCTGATGAGGACCCAACACACCTGCACCAGGAGGGTCCCATGGACTTGGCTTCTGTCTGTCCATCAGAAGGGGAGTTTCATGGGGTCCAGCCTGGCCAAGTGCTCCAGTCATTGCAGGAGCCCCACTGAGCAATCAAAAGTGAAGGTGACACCAGCCTCCTCACATCTCTCGACTGACCCACAGCCCAACTTCAGCAGTGACCGGAGCCCTCATCTGATTCACCCAGGGAGCTTGTTAGAGCTGCAGAGCCTCAATCCCCACCCCAAGCTTGTTGAATTAGGATCTTCATTTTAGTAAAGTCTCCAGGTGACCTCCTACAGATGCTCTCAACTCTGGGACCTGGCTGCTCACTGAAATTCCCCAGAGACCAGGCCCTAGGGGGCCTGATGCAGTGGGTGGAGGTACAGGCTGGCATCACACCTTTGCCAAGCTTCCCAGGTGACCCCGTTCTACAGCCAGACCTGCCCACACTTGATCTAAGTCAGTCTCCCAACCCGGCCACAGCTGACATCCAGGGCTAAAAAGTCCTTCATCATAGGGCTCATGTACCACTAGGTGTTGAACAGTGTCTCTGGCCTTTACCCATTCAGACCAGTAGCACTGTTGCTCCCAGTTGTATTAGCTAAAAATGGCTCCAGATAATGCCCATGTCCCCTGGGGTACAAAGTCACCCCTAACTGGGAACCACTGTTCTAAATTCTCTACTAAGTCCCTTCCCAGCACACAGCCCATGACTTTCCTGCCTGTTTCCTCCCTTCCTTCTTTTTTAGCTAATTTTATCTCCTCAGGCTTTACCTTTCTCTAATTGGCCAGTTCTCAGATCCTATACAGTGGTAGTTCTCAAGTATGTTCCTAAGGCCAGAAATTCGTTTACAATGCAGATTTTCAGGTCCCATCCAGACTTACTGACTCAAAAATTCTGAGGTTGGGGCGCAGCATAAGCCCCCTAGACTCCTTAGGGATTATGTGGTGTGCAAAAGTGAAGTGCTTTTGTGAGCCACACACAAACACACACACATATATAATTTTTTGTGTGTGTGGTACTGGGGAATGAACCCAGGGCCTTTGTACTGAGTGACATCTCCAGCCCTTCTTTTATTTATTTATTTATTTATTTTCTTTTGAGACTAAGTCACTAAATTGCCCAGGCTGGGTTCAAACTTGCGACCCTCCTGCCTCGGCCTCCCAGAGTGTGCACTTCCACACCCAACTGAGACAGATATTAATTCTTAATTCCATTTCCATCTCATGGAAACAGGAGTTGCAGCACTGAGGAGAAAATTACTTGTGGCCCTGTCATGTTGAGCCTTGATAGGTCTACTTCTCAGGGCTGCCATAATGAACTCCCATAAAATGGATGGTATGTAATCACAGAAAGGAATTCTCTCGCAATCCTGGAGGCCAGAAAACTAAAATCAAAGTGTCAGCAGGGCCATGCTTCCTCTAGAGACACCAGGGAGGTCTTTCCTTGCCTCTCCCAGATCTTGGTGGCTGCTGGAATCCTCAGTTTGTAGACACATGATTGCTGTTTTTTCTCCATCTTCACAGGCTGTTTCCTCCTCTCTCCCTTGGCGGCTTCAAATTGACCCCTCTCTCTTAGAGTGATGCTGGCCTCCTAGCCTAAGTCCAGCATGACCTCATCTCAAAATCCTTAACCAGGACCAGACTGGGAGGCTTGAAAAAACTATTTTCTCACCAGTCTGGCGGCCGTGAGCCCAAGATCAAGTGATTGCAGGGCTGGCTTCATCTGAGACCCCTGTCCTTGCCTTAGAGACGGTCACTTTCTCCCAGAATCTTCCTGAGGGCTTTCCTCTTTACACACGTGTTCTCACCTCTGTTGTTAAGGACACCCATCCTTTTGGAACAGGAAGCACCCTATCAATTTTATTTAAACTAATCATCTCCCTTATACAGTCTGTCCTCACCTATAGTCATATTCTAAGGTCCTGGGGATTAGGACTTCAACAATGAATTGGGAAGGGGGGAAACAATTCAACCCATGGCACTTCTATGAGAGCAATTCCCTTTCCCATTAAGTTATGATTCATTTTCCCTCCCAACCACACATCCTCAACCCCAGAAGGCCATAGATGAAACTGGTTCCTGGATGGGCAGAGTTGAGCTCAGCAGGAGTTTGGGTGAATCATTGTACCCCTACACAGCTCAAATTTGGAGAAGCGGATTAATGTATTTATTTGGAAAGAAGAACTTAGTCCTGTGGTTTCTCCTTCTTGAGAGGAAGTTTCATGTAAAAACAAAAAATAAAAATCTTGTTTGTGAAATACTTTCTCCCTAAATGTTCTGGATACTTAGAATTACCTCCTAGATGATGTCCAGAGGCAGCCTGGGGTGCAGACAGAATTTCCAAAGCTGAGTCAGCTAAGGCCGCAGCTCCCCGCAACCCACTCTTCCTGGCTTTCCCTTGTGTCTGTAGATGGACATCACATGTACTTATTAGCACCCACTTTTGGAGTAGCAGCTTCCAGTAAGCACTAATTGAGTACCTGCTGAATGCAGAACGTCTTGGTGGTAGGGGAGAAGAAAAAAGAGAAGATATTGGGTTTGGGGTTGTGAATGTGGGTTAGCATTTGAATTCTGATGATGATTTTTGCTATTTTATTTTCTTTTTGCTGTGATCACATGAGTAAGTGACTTTGCCATCAGGAGTAGGTTTTCCTGTGCATCGAAAAAGGCAAATGATTCACCTACACTGTGAGGTTGCTGGGCCACTTGAGGCATTTGAATTTGGAATGACCCATAGGAGTGTGTTTCCAGAATCCACAGAGGCCTGGGAATCGTGGGTACTGTCGTTGTTGTGGAGTGAAACCAGAAATCCGTGAATGATTCAAAACCTACACATGAGATGAATGCCAGTGACTAGAACACAAAACGTGAGAAACAGCATCGCTGAGAGATGTGAGGAAGTAGAGCAGAGAGACATGGGAAGCGGGCAGTTTGGTTGGAGTTCCTGCTTGCTGCTGTGAGTTGTGCAAAGTGCTCCCTCTTGGCATGCCTTGGGTTCCTCATTGTTTTTTGTTTTGTTTTGTTTTGTTTGTAATTTTTATTTTAAAGAGAATAAAACCAAGCAAAAGAAAACAGAACAAAGCCAATGAAAGCAAGACAGTGTGACACAGGACTTCAAAACAACATAATAGGAAATCAACAATAGTTAACATAATCCCTCTTGTTTTCTTCAAAATAACTGTCCATATCTTCAGAAATAGTAAAGTAAAACAAAACCGAACAGAAGAGAACTAATAAAAACAAAACAATGATGCATTAAAGGACTTTAAAGATAATAGTAAATCCAAAATGGCTACCATAATATATCTTGCTATCTTTGAAACAGCTGCCCATGCCATCAGATATAATAAACTCAAACAAACAAAACAGAATAAAACCCAACCCAACAAAACAATGAAAATGATACAGAACTTCAAAACAAGATAATAGGGAATTAATGATGGCTACCACCTTCAGAAGGAGATCCTCCGTAGATGCTACACTGCATATTGTTATCCTCTGAATAGATGATCACACTACCAGCTTTAGGCCTGCAAAGTCAGTGAAACACTAAACAATACAAGCATTGGATTTTACTTCAGTAGCTATCATAGCAGCCTGTGTTTCTCTGGATCAGCCAGGCACTTAAGGGGAAAGAGGGGTGCCCTGGCTTTTCTTGTCTCCCAGCCCGTGCACCAGAAGGGGCTGGCGTCTGGTTCTCCCCTCATCAGCTTGCACATGTACGACTCGCAGGAAGGGCTTGGCTTCTTATTGGTTTCTTGTTCTCCTCCCCTGCAGTCTGTGAATTGTGCTGACTCATGGGAAAGGGCTGGCGTCTGGTTCTCCCCCGAGCACATGGTGCCAACCCACATAGTGCCAACTCACCAGGTTCCTCATTGTTAAAATGGAGGTCACAATATCTACCTTGCTGGATGATTCTAGATAATAATAATAAATACCAGTGTGCAGTGAACACTTACTGTGCACTGAGCTCAGGTGTTTCATACAACATGTCTCACTTATACTCCACAACAATCCCGAGAAGTAGGGATTTATTTGTATTCTCATTTCAGGATGAGGGTCAGAAAAGTCAACTTTCTTTTTTGGGGGTGGGGGTGTCTTGCTATGTAGTTCAAGTTGCCCTTGAACTCACTATGTATTCCAGGCTGGCCTTGAATTCATGGCGATCTTCCTGCCTCAGTCTCCCAAGTGCTGATATTACAGGTGTGCAGCACTGCATCCAGCTGAGAAAGATCTACTTCCTTACCCAAGGTCACACAGCTTGCAAGAAATTTTCCAGGCTCTGCAACATGTGCCATTTGATCTGTGGAAATGCTCATGAGATGCCAAGCTTCTATGTGGTCAGGGGATGTGGAGAGCATGGAATCTGTAAGCAGCGGGCAGGTTGATTGGAGAGGGCTTCCTGGAAGAGGCAGGTGTGAAGTCAGGTTGAGCAGTAGTTAAGGATTATTGAGTTTGTCACCGAGGTCTGGGGCAGTGATGTACATGTAGGAGTCAGGGCACAGGGATGAGTTCAAAGGCAGGCAGTCAGACGACACTGCCAGGGAGTGTGTGCAGCTAGAGAAGAGGCCTGAGGACAGAGCCAGCGTGCTGCGAAAGGAGAGGCGGAGGTGAAATGGAGGAAGAAAGAGGAAAAGAGGGAGAAAGGTTCAGGAGAGAATGGTCATCGTTTTATGCTTTTGTTATCTGAAGTGCAGGGGATGAACCCAGAATCTTCCTACTGAGCTATATCCTCAGCCCTCCTTTTTTTTTTTTTTTTTTGTGGCACCAGGGATCAAACTCACAACCTTGTGCCTGCCAGACAAGCGCTTAAGCCACTGAGCCAATCTCCCAGCCCTAGTTTTTTTGTTTTGTTTTGTTTTGTTTTGTTTTGTTTTTTTGAGGCAGGGTCGCACTATGTAGCTCAGGCCAGCCTTGTGCTCACAATGCTCCCCCTACCTCAGCCTCCTGAGTGCTGGGATTAAAGGCATGTGCCACCACGCCCGGCAGCCCTTATTTTTTGAGACAGGGTCTTGCTAAATTGCTAAGTAGCCCAGGCTGGGCTTGAGCTTGTGAAACTCTTGCTTCAGCCTCCCAGAATGCTTGAACGATACCGAGGAAAGTAGATTGAATGTGGCAACCCTGTTGCACCAAACCAGATGATCATCAGTGCCTGAAGAGGGGACTCAGTTCAGTGAAAGAGGATACATTTGTTCTGTGCAATACTGCAAAGCTGTTTAAAAAAAATAAGAGTTTTGTATACGCTGCCATCCAAAATACATTAAGTAAAAAATTTAAAAATCAAGTTTCATAACAGGATATAGAGTATGTCTAAAAATACCTCTCAGGATCTGGGTGTGGCAGGAAGAGGACAAGTTTAGGTTTAACTTGGGCAACTCAGTGACTTAGCGAGACCCTGTCTCAAAATAAAATGTAAAAGAATAAAGGGCTGGGGATGTGACTCAGAGTGAAGGCTTCAGGTTCAGACAAGCACTCCTAGGTTACTTCTAGGCAGAGGGATGAAGTAAGGATGGCGAGATACATTTTATCAGTTTTAGAGAAGAGACAAGAGGCAAGGACGGACACAGGGATTCATGGCCCCACATTGCAGATAGAGTTGTCAGTTTCCATGGAAACAAAGCCAACTCCAAAGTCACCTCATTGAATCTGGCTGAGTAGCATTGGAAAGGTCACCTTCCATGGGCTTTCCTGAATCTTCCAACTCTGAAATTTCCCCAAACTCTGCTTGGACCATCTGCCTGCACCTGTTAAGGAAAGCAGTCACCACTGGGTATTCCCATTCATTACCATAGCAACGGTTGCTACAGCAGAAGCTCCATCCGTGCCCACCTTTAGAAGCAGCACCGTGGGCACTGATGTCTGAGGCTGAGAGAGACCAGGCCCAAATCAGAGGTCTGAGGTCTTCATTCATTTATTCACTCATCGAGTTTTTCCAGGAACTTAAATCCAAATTTTGGGGACATAAAGATAAATAAGACCTATTCCCAACCATCAAGGAGCTCACAGTTCACTGGGGAAGGGAGGACGGTAGCTAAATAATTGTAAATCCTTGGAAGGATTTAGTGGTAACTCAAGTATTCTGGCTCCTGCTCCTTACTCCCTCATGAGATTGCCTAAGAATGCGAAAGTCATCAGAATAAGAAAATTGTAAGTGGCCACGCATGGTGGCACATGCCTGTAATCCAAGCACTCGGGAGGCTGAGGCAGGAGGACTGCTTCGAGTTCAAGGCCAGCCTGGACTGCAAAGTTAGTTCAAGGCCAGCCTGAACTGCACAGTGACACTCCACCTCAAAAAAAGATTATAAGAAGGTCATTTATAAATTGAATTTATAAGCAAGTTCTCATGTATTCAGTCTCTGTGTTTACTTGATTCCTCTTGGCTGTGATTCCTCTTGCAACTTTTTATTGTGAAATGATCTTTGACTCAGATGATGTTGTGAAGTATACTAAATGGTACTGTGTACCATAGTCCAGACCCTCCCATGACATCTCCTATACAGAGCATTACCAGAAACAGGAAATTGACATTGGTCCAACAAAATTTGACTACTGACTGACTGACCCATCCCTGCTGGGCACCAGCATCTACTCTGTCAACACCCTCTTCTCAAGTATTATCAGACAAAGACACCAAGTATTATCAGACAAAGAACAGAACAAATAGTTCGGCCTGGGAGAGTACAGGGAAGACTTCTGTTAACTTACTTTTGGGCTAGGTATTGAAGGATGTGTAGGAGTTCACCGAATGAAGAAGTGGGGAGAATGTAAGCAGTCAGAGAATAGTGAGGTCAAATACAAGAAGGATGGAAGAGCCAGGCTTCCTTTCAGATACTGTGGTGTTTTGCAGGGTGGTTGCCCTAGAGTAGAATGGGGTAGGGACAGTTCCATGTGACAGAAGACGGGGCTGTAGGGTTGGCAAAGAGTCTTACTGAGGAGCTGGCACTTCATCCCAAGGCCACAAGAAAGTGTGAAGGGTTTTGGGTCAAGGGACACGATTAGTTTAGTAAGCTCCTAGCTGCTGGGGAGAGAGGTCAATTAGAGAAGGAAAAACCGAAGGCATGAAACCAGCTTTCCTTATGTGTTGTTTGCTTTGCAGTGTTGTATTACTGAGCTACATCCCAGTCTGAGAGATCAGTTTAGGAGTGGTGGTGCAGACCCAGCTTCCAGATGAGATAGAACGGCTGCAGGGAGCTGGCTGCACCCCCTGCCAGCCTGGGGCCCTGGAGGCTTTCTAAGCCATAGCATCTGCATCTGCAAAGTGGAAACAGAGACAGCTCTTCCCTCTGAAGATTGTGGGGAAGTTTCACTGTCCGGGACCACGTGGACAGATGGAGAGCCCAAAGGGGCTCCAGTGACCATAGCGGAGACCTTGACTTAAGGATGATCGTTCAGGCCAGGCAAGAGGGAGGATGAAGGGGAATGAGAGACTCCAGAAATGCAATGCCCCTATAATCAGAGGATCCGGCTCAGATTTCAGGGCAGGGAACAGGACGGACTCCCAGGTCTTCCATGGAGGGAGTCCCTCTCACTGAGTTCAGAGCAGAGAGGGAGGAGCAGATCTTGATTTCAGAGTCCATGGGTTTGGTTCTCAGCATGGGTGAAAGGTGAGACCTATATCTGTTTCTGCCTTATTTTGATGTGAGAGGTGCTTTTACTTAGTGCATAAAGTTCGTCATAAACAGATCTGTAGGTAACCATAGCAGCTATCTCAACTGTAAGAATTTAGACCAACAATGGACTTTGTTCAAGGAGGGAAAGGACCAAGAACAAATTCTAGTCCATCCTATGCACTTGCATGCTATTTGCACATTAAAGTAATAGCCTTTAAAACTAGGTATGGTGGTGCATGCATTTTATCCCAGCACTTTAGGAGGCTGAGGCAGAAGGATCACAAGTTTGAGCCTAGTCTGGGCAACTTAGCAACTTAGCAAGACCCTGACTCAAAATAAAAACTACAAATAAAAAGGGTTGGGGGTGTAGTTCAGTGCAAAGGCTCTAGGTTTCTGGGTTCAATCTCTATTAGCACACGTGAGCACGCACACACACAGTAATAACCTCTTGATGCTATAGAAGATTCCATGCCTCAGTGACTAAACAGTCAAAATACCAGATAAATCCCTGAGCAGCATCTATTTAAGCACACTGCTGTTACATCACAAAGGTAGGATCATCAGAACTCCCAACAAGAAGCTCAGGTGCTGGGTGATAAGCACCCACAAAACTCCTTTTCCAGAAGGCTTGACCAAACTTTGGGCAACAGAAGCCCGCTCTAGAAGCTGCAGAGTCGCAGGCCACAGACTCAGCTTAGGGCTCCTGCAGTGAGAACTAACACAGTGATGAAAAATGTGCTGAGAAATGCTTGGCCCTGCAGGTTGGTTGCTGAGTAGACATCACTGTGTGTAATCACTCAAACCTGAACTCAAATAGCACAGATCCAGCACAGGCCCACGGCAGGGTCTCTTGGTGTGATCAAGGGATGTAGTAAACATGAGATAGAAGAGCTACACTGCAGAATACTTTACAGCAAACTTTTAAAAAATTCTTAATAAGCAGGAATGTACTCAAAAATAATAATAAAAAGCATAGTATAGCTGGGTGTGCTGGCACACACCAGTAATCCCAGTAATGGGGAGCCTGAAGCAGGAGGATCATTGTGAGTTCAAGGTCAGCCTGGGCTCAATACTGAGTTCAAGGCTAGCCTGAACTACACAGTGAGACCCTGTCTCAAAAAACAAAACAAAACAAAACAAAACAAAAAAACAATGTGCAGTATAATGAATACATAAGCTAGCATCATAGTCATTTATTTCATCATCAAACATTATATATTATATTTAATTTTCTATCCTATCCTTTTACATGACCAGTAGCACTGTACATTTGTTTATAAAGCTATGATGTCACTAGGCGATAGGACATTTCCAGCTCTGTTATAGTCTTATGGAACCACTGTTGTGCCTATGGTTCGTCATTGCCCAAAACACCATCATTGAGCAAACGTGTAGTCAATTTACACTCAGGGCTGGGTCCCAAAGCAGCCACCTGATCTGTACAGGTGAATGAGGAATAAACTCTGAGGCAGTTAGGAAAACTGACAGTCTTAACTTTAGAGCTGAACATAGGGGAAGGAAAAAAGTATTACCTGAGAATTTGTCATTACGCAAAGATCAGCACTCAGGTTTTTTGCCTGAATTCATGCTACCTATAAAAAAAAAATTTAAAAAAAAAAAAGCTGGGCATGGTAACCTACATTTGTGATCCCAGCATTCTGGGAGAGTGAGGCGGGAGGACTGCAAATTCAACCCCACTCTGGTAAGTTTAGAGACTGTGAGATCCTGTTTGAAAATAAAAAAGGTCTAGAAATGTAGCACAGTGCAAAAGCCCTGGGTTCATTCTCCAGCAGCACACAGATACACACATGAGAAGGAGGGGGGTATAATTTTTTTTTTTTTGTCATCTGTACTGGGGATCAAACTCACAACCTTGAGCCTGTCAAGCAGGCACTTAAGCCACTGAGCCAAACTCCTGGCCCTATGAGGAGGATATAATTTAAAGATGGAGAAGTAGGGTCCCCAGGGACTACTAGCAGCAATGTCTCTCAGGGGACTTAACTCTATATCAGGACTCAAAGATCACCTACGATATGGGTCAAAGGAAATGAATACTCACAGTAAAGACGCACCTCGCACAAGTGTAAGCAGAGCCCAGTGCATGGAAATGAGAGAAAGGAGAGAAGCTGAAGCAGACCCCACTTCCTAGCTGCCAAAGGAGCAATGCGTCTATGCTTACAATCCTGTGTGCGCAGCCAGCCCATGCCGACCTGGGAGCGCAGCCCATGCTGGGTGTGAGCGTCTCTTGTCGAGTCCTTGTTCAGCAACACCACACGGGTCACTTGAAATTGACTATGGGTGGTGGCGATCACTACAAAGCAGGGCTTTTATTTTAGAGAGAGCAGGCCAGTTGTTCAGCATCTACTGGAAGACCACTGGATACTGTGTACCTAAAGATGAATAGAGAAGCTCCAAAAAAGTGGTCAGAGAACAAGAGACTGTAAAGAACAACCGAGTATATTTCAGGAAGAACAGAACTATTCCTAAAAGTGGAGATCTCGTAGAGAGATTAAATGAGCGATTAGCAGATTTTCTGATTCACTAATTCTAAAGAGAGAAGATACATTAAAAGACACAGAGTAAAGCCAGGCATGGTGGTGGTGCATATCTGTGATTCCAGCACTTTGTAGAGCTGAGGCAGGAAGATAATAGGTTCAAACTCAGCCTGGGAAAATTAGTGAAACCCTGTCTCAAATAATAATAATAATAATAATAATGAAATGCAGGGGTTTTATCTCATTATGAAGATCCTGGATTCAAACCACAGGACTGCAAAAGAGTAATACACATGACATTAGACACATTTGAACTGCAGAAGTAAATAATAGGACAACAAGAAAACTGGAAAAGTGGTAATATTTGTATACATTCAATAGAACATTTATCTCTTTGGATCTTGAAATAATGGGACTTTGAAGGAAAGAATAATATGCACTCTGACCTGGAAACTTTGAACTGCTTACTAAATGAAATTAACCTGCTTTGATTACTTAATCTCTTACTCATTACATTCCAGAGCAGAGACGGTTAATTGCCCAGTACTGGATGACAAACACTCAGAATGACGCTTTCTAGTTTTCCTTTAACTGAAGTTGATTTCCTTCTTAAAGGAACACGTGGACAGTAATGCTAGTCCCATAATTCCCATTCTCAAATGAGGCTTACCTTGTTTGATTTTTCCTTTCATTAAGACACCGTTGAGAGATTTCAAATTTAACTAGGAAGACTGTAAGTTTTGTGACAGCAGAAATTTCCATCTTTTGTGTTCATCATTCCCCAATTGCCCTCAATACAGGCATTCAGTAAATGAATGGATTTGTTGGATGACTGCTATGTGCTGTACCGTATGTGTGCTCTCTGCTAACAAACACTGACATTGCTTTGATGAGGACATGGAGGTGCTCACACTTGTTCACAAGTGGGGAATTCAAATTCATGTTTTCTGCTCTCTTGCTTACTACCTCTCTCTTTCAAGACCAAAGCCCAGAATTGCTTGAGCTTGTGATCCTCCTGCCTCACCTCCCAGAACGCTGTGGTCCCAGACGTGTACCACCACGCGCACCTCCCATGGTATCCTCTCGGTTAGTGTGGGGCTGATATGTATCAGTGCCACACTTAGGTGTAGCAGTTGACTTTCTTTTTTCCTTTTTTTTTTTTTTTTTTGAGACAGGGTCCCACTATGTAGTTCAGACAGACCTTGAACTCACTCTGTAGCCCAGGCTAGACTTGAACTCACCGTGATTCCCCTGCCTCAGCCTCCCAAGTGCTGAGATTATAGGTGTGCACCACCACACCTAGCTTGCAGTTGATATATAATGTATTATAACTGTTGTAAGATACACTTATAATGGCACATACATTCCACCAGGCTAAAGCATCTGTTCAAACGTCACCGGGTGCTTAGGTCAGTACATACTGCTCATTGCTTTCCAAGAAATCCAGGAGGCTTGGTGGAAGGGACAGCTTTATTCATAGCTGGCTCTGATGGAGACAGAGAGGCCCCTTACCACCTCAAATCTCCATCTCCCCATGTTAGGTGTCCAAGGGCTTTTATTACAAGGGAGAGAAGGAGGAACACAATGAGACAGACAGGGAAATTCCCATGCTTCTTTTGTTCTCCTGGCCATTCAAGGAAAGGAAACCGGACCTTCACCACATTCCTTTCAGATGGGCTATGCTAGTGCTTATGACAGAGGTCTTACTTTTTTGTGCATTCATCTGAGCTGAGGAGAGGAGGGGGTGGTTGTTTACTAGGCTCCAGAAGGAGGAAGTTGCAGAAGCAGTTTCTCTCTAAAAGCAAAAATACTGGTAATTTTGAAAGAACCATTTTACTTCTGTTACACAGAGTGCAGGCCCAAGGCCAGGCAGGCTAGCACTTCCTTTGGCTATCATGGCATCAGTATAGGCGTTATTGTCCTTGAATGTGTCCCAGGAAACAGACAAGATGGACTCAGGGGGGTTGTGGTTCTCCAAGGCAAAGGAGGGACAAGAATGGGGGAGTGCAGGTAGATCCAGCCCCTGTGAAAAGAGGAGAAGGGGGATATCGATTGGGTGAACCTCAGGTTCCATCCAGCTCCAGGAAGGCTTGGCCACACGCAATGGGAGACCAGGGACATGAGTAGCTCATAGGGAGTCCGGCACCACCCAGACACCATGAGCCCAGTGCCACTGCCATGTCATTGCCCGAGACTGCCTGAGAAACACCTGGCAGCAATTTACAAGCTGGGGAAGAACCTTCGGGCACCCATGACTGGAGGTGTGGCACATGTTCTCAGGGGGCTAAGTGACACACCTCGCCAGCTGCACAGCCTTGATAGCTTGCAAAGGACTTGTGTCACCCAGCTCTGTGCCCACAGCACAGACTAAGCATGTGAAGCTATGCGGCTTGACAGCAGACACTGTCTCCTTAAATCATGACAGTTACTGACTGTGTGGCCTTAGGCAGGACTATTGCTATCTCTGAACCTCAGCTTCCTGTAATTCCCAAACTCCCTTTCTAAGTGTTAAGCGCTTTTGCAGAGAACCAGTTGATCCTCTCTGCACCCAGGGAGAAACAAGTGGTGTTTCCATCATTGGTCAAGGGCTGTGTCAATCAGTAGTCCCAACAAACCCCTGTGAAGAGGAATCACAGAGGCACTTCATGGTTTTGGTTCCAAATCTCCTCACTGTTCCATATATTGTGATGATAATAAGGATCCCCACATGTGAGCCTCTATGGAAACGACTGAATTGAGGTTGATGGGCTTAGTGCTCGCTGCAGGGGCCGGTGCTCACTGTGATCAAGTAGGTGGAGGCGATGGCTACCGTGAAGGTTGGGGTGTAGAGGATGGAAAGGTGGGGAGAGGTGTGAATGCCAGGGGTGGTAGAGTAGTGGTGGTGAGGATGGAGGTGACAGAGGTGGTAGAAGTGATGGCAAAGAGATGATGCAGTAGTTATAATGCAAGCGGCCCAGGAGAGGTTGTTAGTGATGATAGAAAAGGGGAGCTGGAGATGGTGACAATGGTGGTGGCAGTGGAGGAGGTGATGGTGGTGATGGTGGTGTGGAAAGAAAGGTGAATTTAAATGGTAGAGGGTAAGATGGTGGTGACAGCCTGGCTCTTGTACTCCACTAGCCCAGGTGTCCGGAGTTTACTTCTGACTCACGTGAGCCACAACTGATCATGGCATCATCTGCAGACTACCTACCAGTCACCACCCACCCTCCCCACTGCCTCCAGAGTCACAAGCCAGGAGTGAGCTCCCCATGCCACAGGGGGAAACCCAAGAAGCAGAGGCAGCCATTCATATCCTTGAGCAGTGGCCAAGATGACTCAGGTTGAGACATGGCCCTGGCCAGTGGCCAGATACATGGTGGCCACAGGACCAGCCAAGCCATGCCTCAGTGCCCAGGGAGTGGGCTCCTGGCCCTCTCTGGAGGAAGCAGCCACTTTGTCAGGTGCTGTGTTCTAGGCCCTCATATCTTTTCCAAACCCATGGCCAGTGTTCCTACCAAGTCCTGCCCAGGTCCTGTGACTCTACACGTCAGGGCCACTTCTGTATGGTGGGATGATTGGTACCTACCTGGTCTGGTAGAGCAGAAAGCACCCAGGACCCACTGTGCTCACTCAGGACTAGTCTA
The DNA here is from genome assembly GCA_004363535.1 of Dasyprocta punctata. Classification (NCBI taxonomy): domain Eukaryota; kingdom Metazoa; phylum Chordata; class Mammalia; order Rodentia; family Dasyproctidae; genus Dasyprocta; species Dasyprocta punctata. The sequence goes on along the minus strand of RJWM01000616.1, from coordinate 96,039 downwards.
TCATCACATCCTCCTCCCTGATCTCCAAGCCACAGAGTGGGAGCTGCGGAAGACACTATTGTTCTTGTCTCAGCAGGTAGGTGACCTCCAGGATCCCCTGAGCCCTGAAAGCCTTGTACTGGGGCCAGAGCATGAGCAGGCTGCATGTGACAGCTGCACTGCCTGCTCTCAGAAGACCCCTCGGGCCTCCTCCTCACCCTTTTAGTCTCAGATCACACACCTGTCATCCTCAGGGTCCCTAGGATACTGTGAATCAAAACTCAAGTCTTGATTTGTGACAGAATCATGGCAATTAGCACTGAATCAGTGATTCACAAACTGTGGTTCCTCTGTTCCCCTGCTGGTAACCAGATGACTTGGGGCATTAAATAACCACTAGGCACTAAATAACCAGTCACATAGCAGCAAGAGAATCCCCTTTCCATTATCATATCGTCATCATCATCATCATCATCATCATCATCACATTAACTCTCACCATATGAAAAGACCATTTTTGTAAAGACAGACAAACAGCAACAATCTCATGACTCAAGTTAATGGGATGTTTTAGGCAAAGAAGAAGTTATCAAGCAGAAGAATATGAATAGCTACAAATCAGTAAGGTTCTACCTAAATCCCCTGCGACTTCTTCCCCGGTGCTAGTCCCGCTGGAGTGTTCTCCTATACATGACCCGTTGCTTTGATTTTGACTGCTGTTGCGAGATTTCCCTTATTTTCATTTTCAACAGTTTGTCTATTATGTGCATTGGTGTGATTTTCTCGAATTTACCCTGCTTAGATTTGCTGAGCTTCTCAAATCTGTATTCCTTCCAAAAAGAATTTGAGGAGTTTATGATACATATTTTTCCACTCCATTATCTCTCTCTCTCCTCCTATACTGATTCCATATACGTGTTGATTGAATCTTTCAATATTGTCCAACAAATCATTGAGGTTTGTTTTTAAAATAATTTTCTTTGTGTTCTTCAAATTGAATAATGTCTATTGCTTCCTCTTAAAAGTTCTCTTTCTTCCATCTTTTCCATTCACTGTTAGTTCCATCCAGTAACTTTTTAAATTATTCATATTGTCCTTTTCATATTGGTGATTTCCATTTAATTATTCTAATTTTTAAAAATATTTTTGTAAGCATGTCTTCCTTTATGCCTTTTATGTCTTTTTCATCCATGGCTATAATTACTTCTCAGGAAAAAAAAAAAAACTTCATTACTCAGAAAAAGAAAAAAATCCTCATCTATTAATTTCAACATCTGAGTCGCTTTAGGGTCCATTTCCACTGGTTTTCTTTTTCTCTTGAGAATTGATTGACTTTTCTTATTTCTTCATCTGTCAAGAAATTTCAAATTGTATGCTAGACATTATGAATATGTCATCAACTCTGGATTCCGGTATAATGGAAACAGTGTTGACACCTTTGTGTGCTTATTTTAGTGGTAACGTAATTTGCCTGGAATCAAATGCAAAGTCCTCTCCCATTGAGCTCCCCCACACCTCCTGGTAGACTACAGCTCTCTTCAAGCCCCACTTTTCAGCAATTAGTTTTGACCCCAATTCTGTTCTCTAGTTGTTTAAGACAGTAAAACATTCCCTTTTCTTAAACATTCAATTTTAACCAGTCTGTACTGCACTGATTAGGACCTGCCTTCAGGTTAAATTTAGGAACTAGGAAGTTTACCAGTGGTTTGCATTTTCTGTGTCTTAATTGCTGTGCAGTATCTGCCTGCTCTGTCACTCTCCTGTGCCTCTCCATAGTGGTTTACTATATTTTCCCCAGAGTTTAGAGTCATTGTCTATAGTACAGTTGATCTGAGAGGAGCTACTCAGCCATACTGGAGTTGGGAATCCTTTGTGTTGCAAATGGTCCCATCTGAGAGATAGTGAAACTGAGGCCAGTAGAGGGAACAAGGCTACAGCACGTTTCAAAATGGGTGCAGACAGCAACTAGCTGTGATTTGAAAAACTGTATTTGGAATTTTTTAGAATCCTGAAACAGATTGACTCTGATGTAAGACCTCTGTTTTGTGCATTAGTAAATTGGAGATAATATCAGCAAATAATCAATATTCCTAAAGCGTTTAATAAGTCCCATGCTGGGCCCTTAAAATCATTGCTCAAGACAACTTGATGAAATTGTAATCTTTCATTGGGAGATTTGGAGAGGAGGAAATTGAGGCTTTTAGCACGGTTAAACTCAAGGCGACAGAACCCTCTGCATGCTTAATTAGTAGAGCAATGGCTCACATCTATTGAACTATTATCATATTGTAGCACATTCAGTGCTATCTCATTTAAACCTCCTAATAACTCTATGAGATAAGCGCTATTAGTATCACTCCACCTTTTCAGATAGACAAAGGGAAGCTCAAAATGTCAGGTAATTTGCTCAAGGTCATTTAATTAGCAAGTGATAGACCTAGGCTTGAACCCAAGCAGATTAGCATCTAACCCATCTGTTTACCCTCTGTGCCACAAAACATTCTTACTGTGATCAAACTTCTGAGAAAATCTGTCATTTTTATAGGTCTTCTGCACAAGCAAGGCCTTTCCTCTTGGTACAGACTAGATTGGCTCAAACAGAATCCAGAAGACCGCAGGCTTCTCAGGCACAGGCACACAGGTGGTATCCAGCAAATAAATACCTGTGGGGTATGAATCAGCCATTTCCGTCCGTTCATCAGGCACCCCAGCCTACAAGGCAAATGAGGAAATCTTCCTAGGAAGGAATAAGCGGCAGCAAACTGCAGAGGTTCCTTTGTCCTGGTTTTCACTTCATCTTTTGGAAGATGCAGGCCGGGTGAGCAGAGATCCCAAGTGCGGGCTAGCCGGCTTCTTTGTTTCTGAGCACTGCCATGAACCACTTCCAGACCATACTGACCCAGGTTCGGGCACTGCTCTCCAGCCACCAGCCAAGGCAGGTGCAAGCCCTCCTGGACAGCCTACTGGAGGAGGACCTCCTGTCCAGGGAATACCACTGTGCCCTGCTCCATGAGCCCGATGGCGAGACTCTGGCCAGGAAGATATCCCTGACCCTGCTGGCGAAGGCGGACCTGGACTTGGCCCTCTTGGGCTGGGCTTGGAGACAGCTCCAGGCCCCCACGGTGGAGAGGGGCCCTGGCTGCAGAGACTATGGTGGTGAGTTGGCATCCTTCTAACTGCAGGGCACTAACTAGCAGAGATTGCTCAAGGATTTTCCCTCCTCTCTGAAAAGGAAGTCAGTGGGCAGGAATCAGGGTATCTAATGAGCTGATAGGAGCAAGGAGCATTTGGAATTTCCATCTTTGTGGGTGGGTGTGCTGGAGATGTGGCTGCCTCTCACACTGTGCATATGAAACCTGCCTCAAATGTCCACCCTGAGCCCCACCAACTGGCAGCACCTGCGTGAGAGGGCAGACAAGTCAGCTCCTGCACTCAACTGGCCCCTAGTCTGGAGGGAAAGGCAGAGGCAGCACAATCGATGTGAGTCAAAAGTAGAGAAATGGGGTGCCAAAGAGAGGGGGGCCAGATGAAGAGCTAAAGAGCAGAGGACACTGTGTTTGCTTGTGTGTGGGGGGATGTGCATGTATATGCATTTGTGTGTATGGAGGTGTGTGCACACATTTTGTGCATGTGTATGCATGAGTGTGTGTTCATGCATTGGGCGGTGTGTATTCATGTCTGTACATGCATTTGTACACATGTGCCTATGAGTATATGCATGTACATGCATTTTTATGTGTGTGTATGTGTACATGCATTTGGGTGTATGTGTATATATTTAGGGGTATATATATTGGTGTGTGTACATTGATTTACATGTGTATGTGTGCATCTACACTCTTTTGCACATGTGTGTGTGTAAATGTATTTGTATATGCATGTATGTGTATCTGGGTGATAGGCATTTAGACAGAAAAAGAGATAAAGGAAAAGGGAGACAGACAGAGGCTAGGAGTAGAAGGAAAAGAAGAAGAAAGGGAGAGATGTGTCTTAAACCAGGAAAACAAGCCTGCACCCACTCTGAGGTTCCATCTAGGTTTTCCTAGATGGTCTCAGGTACAAGAGGTGCCAACTTGGTTGCAGTGTACTTTGTAACACCATGTACCTGTCCTGTCTTCTCAGTAGTCCATGCTTTTCTGACCTTAAGACTTGGGGGCATGAATTCCAGCCCTTGTGGTCCTATTATGGCTTTAGAGTAACTTAGAAACCTGAGATACCAACAGTGACCGACAGCCACTGAGGGCTTACTGCGTGCAAGCATAGTCCAGCTCAGTCCGCATCCACTGCCTAGTTCTCCCTTCTATTCTGAGCCTTTTGAGAATCTGTATTCTCACCGAACATCGAAAGCAGAAGGCAGAGGCTGGGTATAGTAGTGCACATGTGTAATCCCAGGACTCTGGGCAACTGAGGCAGGAAGGTCATAAGTTTGAGCCCAGCCTGGGCAATTTAGCAACTTAGTAAGACCCTGTCTCAAAATAAAAAAGGGCTGGGGTTGAATTGTGTGATGCCCTGGGTGCAATCCCCAGTAGAAGAAAAAGCAGGAAAGAAGGAAAGAAGGAAGGAAGGAAGGAAGGAAGGAAGGAAGGAAGGAAGGAAGGAAGGAAGGAGGGAGGGAGGGAGGGAAGGAGGGAAAGGAGGGACGGAGGGAGAGGGAGGAAGCAAGGATAGAAACTGGGAAGGAAGGAAAGGAAAGCAAAGCAAAGCAAAGCAGAGACTGCCCATATGTCTGTGTGGGAAGTGATGACGGTGGACTGGAGAACAAAGAAGCTTTGATTCCCTAAGGGGTAAAATGTCTTTTGCTGGCTTCCCTGAAGCACCAGAGCAATGCTGCTTCTTCCAAATCCTCTGCCACAACCTGAGTTTTTATCCTGGGGTTTGTATTTGTGAGATTGGTGCACGTGGTTTCCATGTATTAGTGGTGCACACCTTTCCTTCTGTCCTTCCAAACAGACTTCCAGGGGGAAGCAAAGCAGACACTTGCTGCGCCCCATCCCTCACCCTGATGGGGCTGCAGGCGCAGGCTCCTACCCGGGCCCCCGGCCCTCCCTCCCTCCCTTTCTGAGAGGGTTGGTTCCTGTTATGTAGCTGTGTTTCCTCCCTGGGGATGTAATATTTTTATTTCAGGTCTCATGTGACTCTAGAAAGTAGAACTGGGCTCGAGGTGTGTGGTCCTCAGGGGGCTGTGAGATGGCAGGATGCATGTGTGGCCTTCTCCCCCTCTCCTCCTTCCTGCCTGCAGGCAGCTCCCCTCCAGCCCTGCAAGGCTGGTTGCTTGTGAGCTGATGCAAGGTAGGAGCGAGAACGGAGCAGCTTTTGGAGAGAAGCAGAACAGGGAAAGAGAAATGGTGACTTGTAAATAAAGGGCATTGACTTCAGGTTCAGTGGGGTGGGGTGTTCAGAAAAGGAAACCAGCCGTGTAGGGTTTCTGTAACCCTCCCCATCAACTGCCCCACAATGATGGGGCGCTCCACTGCTCTAAACTCTGCACTGGCTCCCCGTGTCACTGAGAGGGAAAGCTAAACCTGGACAATATCCCAAAAGGTCCTTGACAATCTGCTCTCATCCCTTACTCTTTTCATTACCCACATTATTCTCAAACACACCTGGCAGACTCTGCCTTAGGATCTTTGCCCAGTTCTTCCCTCTCCCAGAGTACTCTTCTTCAGATATCCTCTTAGTCAATCTCCTAACATCCTTCAACTCTTGCTTCAAATGTCGTTTTATCAGTGAGGCCTACCCTGCCCATGCCCCACTCTCTGAGCCTCCTCCCAGGGCTTGACTTCCTTTTCACCTTTCTTATATATCTATTTCTGTGTTATGTGTGGTGTTTGTTGTCTGATTCTCCCACTGAAGACTAAGGTCCATATGGTCATAGATCTATAATTTAATCACAGTACATCTCGAATGCCTAGCACAGTGCCTGAGCACATAATAGTTGTACCACACGATGCGTTTGTTTTATGTTGAATGGCTGAGTAAGGGAATGCGTGGGTCACATGGTACCATTCTTCCCACTTTACACACAAGTAAACTGAGGCCAGGAGGAGTTAAGTAGTTTGCCTCAGGACATGGCCTGGGAAAAAGGCTGACTGAGTCTCATGAGGTCAGGTCTGTTATAGCAATTACTGCTTGACTTCCTGTGCTAGACAATCCAAGAGGATGCTGTAAACCTGCCCCAAACAGATTATCTGTCTCTGAATTGAAACTACCCTGACAGTTTGAGAGGTGTCCTAGCTCGGTGTCTTAGCTGCAGTGGTGCAGAAAGCCCAACTCGGGAATGGACCTTCGGGCTCCAGATCCACCTACACAGTAGCGTGTGCACGCAGCACTGGGGAAGCACAGCACCTGGGGCTCCAGGTCCTTCTCCTGAGCACTCAGAGGATTCGTTGGGAAGTTGAAGCAGACATTCAGGCAAACATGGCAGCCCTGGGTGACATTCTCCCGAAGGGCAATTAGATGCCTGTGAAGGGACTGCTAGAGTGGGGGATGATGAAAAAGAACCAGGCTGGAAACTGGCCGCTCTGGGTCTGAGTTCATACTCTGCTAATCTCAAAACCATGTGACCTTGGTCGCATGACCGGACCATTCTGATTCTGAGTTTCTCTGTCTCTAGAGTGAGAGTGACAGAAATCTCTCAGAGCTATAGTGAGGATTAAATGACTGCGTAGCTGGGGACCTGACTGGGAGAACAGCAAGGAGGATTACACAGGAAACATCAGCCAGGGCCTCAGGAGAGAACAATCATTTCTGTCACCTCAGTGACTACCCCTCCCCCAGAAAGGCAGGGCTGAGAGCTTGGGGCCCTGAACATCTAACAATAAGTCAATACTCTCCCCAGCTTGAACAAGTACTGGAAGGAACAGCCAAGCTTTCCTTAGACAGCCTGAGTGCCAGTTCTGGCTCCAGCAGACAAAGGAGCACTTCCCTGGACCCCCATGGGCCTCGATTTTCCCATCGGTAAAGTGGAGGTGACAGTCACCTTCAGAGTTGTGGTCCTGAGGGTTTGCAGAACTATCTTGCCTGAGGCAGTTGCATTCCCAGCAACGGGAGCTGGTCTGACTCAGCAGCTGAGGGACGCTTCTGTGGCGACCACAAGCCCGTGTGAACGGGAGGTGAGGCCGCCCAGCTGGCCGCCCAGCTGGCCATGGATATTGCCTGCTTCCTCAGGGACACAGGACACCACAACCAGAGGTCTACATTTTGTGGTTGTCTTTAGCTCCACTGTGCTGTTTTGTTGCTCTGTTCCATTACGTGGACTCAGTTCGAGGAACCAAAGAATCAAAGCTCCCTCTAGGATGTCGCCTGATTTACTGGAAAGGGAGGGACACGGTGTAGCCTGCTCAGCCTTCTTCCCCCAGTTTCCTTCCCCAATCCGGGCTTGGGATGTAGGAGACCAGAGCTGGGAGGACTGCAGAGGACTGAGGCCACGCCCCTTTTCGCTTCCTTCCCTGAACCAGCCCTGCTTGCGGTGAGGGGATTCCTTCACCTCCAGGATGAGGTGGGCTCCAGGAAGCACCCTTGTTCCTCCCCCAGGGGACGCCTCCCTACAGTCAGTCCTGTTGCATCCTGTGAGCCACAGAGGGCGCCTCCCCTGGGATTTCCCGGGCCTGGCAGCCCGCCCACAACTCCACTAGCCGGGAGCCTCATCTTGGTGCTGACCCAGCCAAGGACAGTTTCTTTTCCCTGTTTCCTTGAGCACAAACTCACCTGTGTCCTTACTTAATCCACTCCTCCCTCCCTCCGGCCAGGAGCTGCCTGCCCTCCAGCTTTCCTGAATCCCCTGCCCGCCAGCTCAGATCTACTTACAACTGCAGTCTCCTTGTATATATACATAACCACTCTTCTCCACTTACCAGTAGATCGTTTTTCTTTTTGTTTAGTCATTGGGACAGATACATGGGATGATTAAAAAGATAAGGTGAATGCTTAAATTTTTAAAAACTTTTATTACAGCTGGGGATTTAGCTCAGTGGTATAAGCGCCTGCCTGGCAGGCTCAACTTTGTGAGTTCAATCCCTAGTACAAAACAAAAAAAACTTTTATTACAGTAGGAGACACATTGCTATTGATTTCCCTCATAGTACTCCTCCCTGATTGAAACACACTTAGGCTATTGTCCTTGCCACTTTTTTTCCCTTAATTTTTATTTATTTATTTATTTTTGGTTTCTTTTTTTTTTTTTAACACCAAGTACATTTATTAGAAAAGAAGAAAGTTATGAAACACCCTCATATCTTTCCTTAAGAAATTAGAAATAAAAGACAGAATAAAACCAAGAACAAATAGAAGAAAATAATAAAGCTCAGAAAACACAATCCCTTATCAAAATGCCAGCATCATTTTTCATAAAAATTAACATTTTGTTTCTTACATTTCTGTAGTAATACAAAAGACTCAGAATAGTCTAAATGACTTTGATAAAGGAACAAAATTAGAGCTCCAATCCTCCCCAACCCCATGACTTATCACAAAGTTATACCAATCTTGACCAAACAGCATTGATATCAAGATAAACAAACCACCAACATACCAATATGAAGTCCCAAAATAGATACCCACATAAAAGACAAATGATTTCTGACAAAGATGCAAAAGCAATGAAATGGAGAAAGAATTGTACCTTCAATGAACATACTAGAACAACTGGATATCCACATGCAAAAAAAACCCAAACCTTATAGCGCATCAAAAACTTCTTAAGACATCTGAAAGTCAACTCAAAATGGCTCACAGTGGGTTAGTTAACATAAAGGCAGGTGTGACCTAAGTCATTGCTTTGGCTGAGGTCATTCTTTCTGGGACAAAAAGACTGGGACAAGGTGTAGAAGGGGAGGCAGAACCTACAGAGGTGTTCAGTGAAGGGAGGCACTGAATTTACTTCTGGACAGGCCATGTGGATGACAAAGGAGGCCATTGTGCTTCTTTTTTTTTTTTTTTAACTATCTTAACTATTTTTATATACATATACATAAACATATACACAGTTTTTCTTTCAGCTTGTCACACTAATGAAACAGTACAATGTTTACACATGTGTGACTTATTTATTTCACTGATAAGTATGTTCTCAAGGTGCATCCGTTTCAGTATAAAAGTGTCCAGTTTATTGTTCTTTATAGCTGAGTAATATTCCATTATACAGAAATGCCACATCGTTTTTATCCACCTTGCCACTTTCTGAAGCAGTTCTGGAAGTCATCTTTTGTGAGTGTCTTCAGTGGCACTGCCTCAGTGTCCTGAATCTATTCAAAATGTTTATCCTTCTGGTCATTTTGACTTTGGAGAAGAGCCAGAAGTTGCACAGTGCTAGGTCTGGAGACTAAGATGGATAATGATACACTGAACATGTTTATTTGATAGAAATTGGCATGAACATTTTAAATCAATTCAGAATAAGAAGGATGGGATAAGTGTGTTAAAAGCAAGAGAGTCTATTTTGAAAAGGATTTATGGCAATGTGGCAATGTGTCTTTTACTGTAATAACAATAATTTTTTTCTTTTTGTTTTTTTGAGATAGAGTCTCATTATATAGCTCAGGCTGGTCTTAGTCTCATGCTGATCCTCCTGCCTCAGCATCCTGAGTGCTGGGATTATAGGCATGCTGCTCAATATACAGTATTTCTATCACTCTTCAAACACACACACACACACACACACACACACACACACATTTACCTACCTTCCCATCAACTAATCCACATGCATATCTTCCAAAAGGCCTAAATTCTCCTATACCTTCTTGTCTACCTAAGTTGTACGCACACCAGTTTTTTTCTATTTGCCTACCTCTATTACCCATCTCCTTTCCTTTCTTCCTCTTCTCCTCCCTTCCCACCTCCTTAGTCATTTATTTAGCTCCTTCTATGGTGGTCACCAAAATGCATATAACGAGCCACATAAGACATGTGGGGAGAGAACCTTCATCCATTTGGAATGTAAACTGCCTTCATTCAAATGGCATACTCCATCCATCCACTCAGACAATCTTGGAACAGTGTAGTTTTTAATTGCTCTGTTCTGTGTTAGGCACTGGGGTGAGCATAATGAAATAAAAGACCTTGCCCCAGACATTAATGATTTTATGATCAGAAGGAGAGATAGCAGGGGATACCTGATACTTTTTTTTTTCTTTTCATTTTCTGAGACAGGGTCTCACTATGCAGTTCTGGCTGGTCTTGAGTTCACTTTGTAGTTCAGGCTGATCTTCAACTTGCAACGATCCTCCTGCCTCACCTGCCAAATGCTGGGATTACAGGCATGCACCACCATGCCCAGCTGGCTACCTGATACTTAAGAGGTAGAAATTGACAACTTAATTTACAAGAAAACAAGAGACATTATGGTAGCCACTGTTGATTTCCTGTTGTCTTGTTTTGAAATCCTGTGTTGCTTGCATTGTTTTATTCTAATCTGCTTTCTTCTGCTCTGTTTTGTTTTGTTTTATTCTCTTTAAAATAAAAAAAATTAAGAAAAAAGAAATTGACAATTTATTATCAAATAACCTGGCAACACATGTTATGAAAATAAATGAAGTAGACAATTATTTTTAGCTGGAAGGGTGATGAAGGTGGCACGCTAGGCTTTGAAGATGACTAAGACCTAAACCTGAAAGAGAAGCAGGGTGGCAGGAGGGAGCCTGGAGGGAGACGGGATGGCGCAGAGTCTGTTTCAGGAGACTGCAGCTAGGAGTGCCAAACTGTGTGAACATTGCTTTCTGCTTGAAAGATCCAGTTCCTCCCGTCCTATCCCTGAGACTTGGCAGAGGATCCCAGACCAGCAACCTAACAGTACTTCTGCTGCTTGTGAGTAGGCTCTGTCACACTAGATCCTGACTTGAGACAGAAAAATTCGGGGTCAAGGTTGGCTCCAATAGCACCAAGAAGGCCCCTCGGTCAGGAAAGGCCTGAGCTCGTGACAGTGGTCAACATACCTGGGCAAATCTAAGAGCAACATTGGCAAGAATACAGATAGATGCTTTGTGTGCAGGTGAGGTATATCACTGGGGCATTTTGCACTAAGCTACATTGCCAGGTCTTTTTCAGGTCTTATTTTTGAGACAGTGTCTTGCTAAGTAGCTAAGTTACTCAAGCTGGGCTTGAATTTGCCATCCTTCTGCCTCAGCCTCCCATAGTACTGGGATTACTAGAGCATACCACCATTCCTGGCTCAGATAGACTCTGTACCAGAGAGAAGCCTCGGGTTGGCTTAGCTTCTCCTCCTGCTCCTTTCCCCATTCTCTCTGTCTCAGAAGGTTATCATTTGATTTCTGAGCCATTCCACACCCATCCCCCCATCCCCACTGACTGCTGCCGACCTTCAAAGCCATGCACCTCCAGCCTCTCTGCCTGGTTTTTCTATGTGCTGATGTACAGTCTCTGCCATTAGCTCAACATGCAGGCTGCCACCCGTCTCTGCCTTGCTCAGAAAACTTCTGCACAAGCACAGGCAGCACCTTGTGGTTCATGGGCCTAACAGGGTCAGGGATGATCACACAGCCCAGGTAGCAGGTGGCTGCTATTGTCCAAGTGCACGGTGATGTAGTGTCTGGGCAGGTGTGTCCCTAGCCTGGATGAGTCTTGGCCCTAACACAAAGCTGCCGTGCCCATGAGTTTGGGAGTAGGGGGACCATCAGAGGAAGGGACACTCATCTATGGCTTCAAGACAGCTGATCATCCGGCAGTGTAGAGCGTCATGGGAGAATGAGACTTGGGATTTCAAACATTTCCTGTGCCTGTTTTTAGTTTTTAAATTTTTAGTTTTTTTTTTTTCCAACCGCAGGCTCTATTTCAAACTAATTCTTAGCATTTCTGATCTGCCTTCCCCATAGGACTTCTAAAATCAGTGGTTGCTTCAAAATGTTTGCCATACAAAGACAGGTATCATCCCCATGTCATACCTGGGGAGCCCAAGGTTCCCAGTGTGGCAGTGAGGGGTCCCCCATCACACACCTGCCAGTAACAGCTGGCTGCCAGTCTCCCAGCCTAATGCACTTTCAGTAACAGTGACCAGCCATAAGTCACAGTTCCCCAAACTTCATTCATTTCAGTACCACCACTTGCATAACTCGTGCTCTCTCTGCAGTCCACCTACATTATCATTTACTTGATTGTCTTTTTTCAAACCACTCATACCTGTCTCACATTTTAAAAAGAACTTTATACCTCATTATGAAAGGGGGGAAGAGCCCCAAATAGCAAAAAAAGGTAGAAATTCCAGCTGGATCCTGTGGACCACCGCAGGATCTGAGACCAGAGGGCCGTTCTCCACGAAAAGCAGAGGGGTTAACACCTTAGAAGAACTGTTAACACAGATTAACCCCAAACCCAAAGACTTGGTCTTTGATAACACAAGAAGAATGAGCAGAGACTTGAAAGATACTTTCTCCTCATAAGAGTCAGTACTGTGTGTTACCCCAAACTAGCTGGCGGTAAGGGGTCTCATATTTGGGTTAACCTCTTATGTATGTGTATATGTAACACACACACACACACACACACACATATATATACTAGGGATTAAACTCTTGTTTATTTGGGTTAACCTCTTATGTATGTGTATATATAACACTTATATATGTGTATATATAACACATACATGTATGTGTATATGTAACACTTATATATGTGTATATATAACACACACACACACACACACACACACACATATATATATATATACACTAGGGATTAAACTCAGGGCCTTTGCACTGAATTAGATTCCCAGTCCCACCTTTCTTAAAATTTTCCTGAGACAGGGTCTCGGCTGAGTCACTAAGGTGCCCAGTCTGGTCTCAAACTTGCAGTCCTCCTGCCTCAGTCTCCTAGAATACTAGGGTGACAGGCACGTGCCACCACACCCAGCTTGTGTATAATGTTTTGTTTTGTTTTGTCTGAAACAGGGTCTCCTTATGTAGTCCAGGCTGGCCTTGAACTTACTATGACTATGTACCTCAGGCTGGCCTCAAACCCAAGATTCTCCATCCTCAACTTCCTATGTGCTGGAATTATAGGTGTATGCCACCACATCTGGTTCTTTTGTGTGTAATTTGTTTCAGTCCAATGACTTGGAATAAAAACGATGGGTGGACCACTCCTGAGCTCCAGGGAAATTCAGGGCAGTCTGGTGTGGCACTGACGGTAGGAGGGACCGGAACCCAGAAGTCCGTTGAGCCCCAAGGGGAGCCCTCAGTTTGTCTTGGGACATGTGTGGGGCTCAGATACAGTGCCATCCTACAGAGGACAGCAGCTATGACAGTTGGCACCAGCGCAACTCCATTTTCATTTCTGAACATCAGAGTGAAGCTCCCTCTCAGCAGACAACTAGCAACCTTCTGTGGTCACCCAATTTGGTTTACAATAAGGAACTGAAATTAACATCAGAGGCATGGGGAGGCTGTAAGGGAGTGTGGGAAAATTAGGGTATCTAGATATAGGAAATCTGACAGCTTGAGGCCACCTTGCAGGACAGAGTTTTCTGCTGGTCCCTTGCTTGCCTGCTTTGCAAGTACACTAGCTCGGCAAGTACTCTACTTGTGTAGGTAGAGGCTAGTGATGAGGCTGCCTGCTTCTGCTCCGGGCATCTAAAGATATCTGTGAGGAGGCCGAAGGCGCTGGAAGGGGCTGCCGGACTCCTGCCACTGCTCCCTCGCCCTGGTTCCCTCACCATGCGCTGCCTGGCTCCACACCCTTCAGGGTCCTACCTGCCGGATCCCCAAGGTAAGAAGGTGGGCCAGAGGAAGTTGGTGCTGAGAATGCATCTTCATTTGGATTGAGATTTTGGTTGGTTCCACCATGCTCTGAACTGGGGTGAGGGTGGAAAGGGGGTTCATGTTCTGCCAGCACAGATTGCTGGAAGTCAGGGTCTGTTTCCTTCCAGTTGAGCAACTTGGGATAAGCCAGGCACCTGTGATGGGAGAGGGCTTACCAGCTCCCAGCCTCGGAGGGGGTGTGTCCTTAGCTCTGTGCACGGGTGGCCTGACTGGGACACAAAGACCAACCGTCTTCTCCTGCCTGGTCTATCTTTGGGTAAACACTGAAGGGTGCCTGTGGAGTAGGAGGTTAGACTCTGTTAGACTCCACCCCATCCCCAGGGAAGCAAGGAAACCAAAACTGGAATCGGCCCTATGGTGTAGCACCTGGCAGATGCAGCCCTCTCCCCAGTTTCCACAGTGTCATTTGAGAAGCAGGGGTCAAGGGACAGATGGTGAGAGGAGAGCACAGACATCTGTTGCCAGCTCTGAAGGAGACAGAGCCGGCTTGCATGCCGCTGCTCTATGGCTAGGCGTGTGTGGTGAGACTTTGCACAAGTTGCTAACCTCTGAGTCTCGGTTTTCCTTGTCTGTAAAATGGGCAAAGGGGAAAGCCTAGATGATAGGGTAACATGAGAGATTCAAGGGTCTAGCCCAGGGCCCAGGACCTTGCAGGGCCCGAGTGTAATCAAAGAAGGCCAATATTATTGGGGTTGCTGTAGTGTGGTAGAAAGGAGTAGTGCCCCTTTTCTCAGACTCCCTAGAGACGCATGGCTTGCTCTGAGGCCAGAAGTGGATGAACAGTTCCCCAGCTCTGTTGGATGTAGCTGGAGATTCTTGAGGGGATTGTTAAGGAGGAAAGAGAAGTCAGAGGCCACCTGGACCCACTCCTCCAATTCCTGATGAGGAAGTCTAGCCTGGGAAGGGGAAGTGACCGCCTCAGGGTCTCATGATCTGGTGGAGTAGGATCTAAAATTTCTGGAGGAGGAGAAACAGAACTCTTATCACCAGGGGTTATGGGATGGGGACACAGCAGTCACCAGAGCTAGATCCCTCCTGCAAGACTTTCTTCCTCCCGAGCGAACGGGAGGTGGGGATGGAAGAGAGCACTGCTCAGCTTGTGGCTCCATCTGCATCTAGGGGCGGTTTGGCACCTTCGTGGTCGGGCAGAGCTGCAGAGAAACAGAGAGCCACCCGGGGGTGGGGATGAACTTCCTGCCCTAGAGCATGTTGGCTCCCCTCCTCCTAGCAGACATTGGCCATTGGGAAGAGTTAGCTGGCTGGAGGCCTGACCCTGGGAGCGCCTGGGCAAGGTGGAGTGCCTTTGTCAGTGTGAGCAGACTTCCAAGAAAGCACGTGGTGGGCGCAGTAGGGGAGGTGTGGGTGACTGTTTGCTCCCCAGTTTGGCTGAAGTCCAGTGGTGCAGAGAGAAAGTGAAAGGGAAAAAGCAAGTGTGGGGGAGGGGTGGTGGCCCGCAACAGGTCCGCCCCAAGCTCACCACAACCCCAGACCTGGCGGGAGGGAGAAGCCACCAGCGGCGCGCAGGAGCCCGGGAAACCGTGGTAGGTGACCAAGGCCCCTCTGCAGCCCCTAAAGCTGGGTTGGGAACCGAGGTTCCGAGGCTGGCAGCTACTTGCCGGAGGTTACACAGCAAGACTGAAAGGAGGGGAGAGGGAAGGTACGGAAGGTAGACTCATACTGCTGGGATGCTGAACCGATTGCACTCAGCAATCAAGAATGAGAAACCGGAGCTCAGATACTGTGCCCAGAGCCTCGGCTGAGCTGAGCAGAGGGTGTGGGACAGATTGGCAGAAATTCTGCGGAAAGGCTGGGACAGCCACTGGCTCACGGGAGCAAACGCGCGTCCTGGCGAGCGCACAGCAGTCTCGGCGCGTCCCGGAGCCTGGAGAAGCGTACGTGGGGCGTGGGGCGCAGGAAGAGACATGGGATCTTGGACCAGGGCCACTTCGCTGAGCCTGTTTGCATTATGGGACATAGTGCCCCTCTGACCTCTGACTCTATCTGAATGGTGACGGGGCGGGCCTTGGAGTCAGCACTGGAGCTTCCCACTTATTTGACCCTTGTGGGGAGGGGACTTCTCCAGACAATTTACGCCAGCTTTGCATGGGGCCAGAGCTATGTTTTTTTTAAGGAGAGATACTAAAGGGTCACAAAGGGGGCAGTTATGATTCTCCTTGAGGTCCCAGAAAGTCAGCATTAGAGCCGCGGTACCTAGTTTTGTCTGGGATCCTTAAAACCCCCAGTCCTCCTGAGTCCCACAGCCCCTCTCCATCCCCAATGACTTCGCAGAGGAGGCACAAGCCTAGGAGCCTGTGTCCACCCCTCCCCACACACCATCCAGAATCAGAACCAGAAATTCCTAACTTTGACAGGAAGTCTTCCATCCATGCCCTTTCCCTCCAGTAAATAAACACTTCTCTCCAGGCAGATTAAGGAAATTGGCACTTCCTGCTCTTGGGCCTAATGGAGTCAAACCGGGAGGGTAACCAAAACAAGTCACCTTCCAAAGCCCAGGTGGCTGTAGGCGAGGACCTGGTCTCCAGGAAGCTCAGCCTTTGGGGGTCTTCTAAGCTGGCCGAGGAAGGGATCCCCTGGTCACACAGATGCAAATCACCTGGGGAACCCTTTCAAGTGCAGGACCCCTGGCCTGGCCCCCCAGGCTCCATTGGCTGGGCCTGGGGTGGGGCTCAGCACCTGCGGGTGTAGCTACCAATTCCACGTGATTCCAGCATCTTTTCCAGCATCTTCCACTGGGAGCCACTGA
Source organism: Dasyprocta punctata (assembly GCA_004363535.1). Classification (NCBI taxonomy): domain Eukaryota; kingdom Metazoa; phylum Chordata; class Mammalia; order Rodentia; family Dasyproctidae; genus Dasyprocta; species Dasyprocta punctata. The sequence continues at coordinate 79,527 of RJWM01000616.1, read as the reverse complement.
TGTACTCCAATCCTTTACTCTCCTCTGATCCAGTGGAAACTAAGTCCTGTTTGGTTTCCCTTTGCCAAAGGCTATATAGTGAGCCGTAGATAGAGTCAGGATTTGAACTCAGGTCTGCTCGGAGCCCAAAGCCAGTACCTCTGCCAGTGGGCGTGAACCTCCACAAGTGCAGGGCTCCTGGGTAGGCACACAGTGACTTGTTCATACAGCAAAATCTGTCTGATGGGGCAGGGGCTCCCAGACCACCAGAGAGCAGACCTTATGAGGTGTAAACTCCAGAAAATACCTTGTGAGGAGTAGAGTCTAGAAATGAACGCAAGGAGCTATGCTAAGGTCCTGGGTGATCTCAGATAATTGAGGAAGAGAGCTGAGCAGGCGGGGAGCTTCTAGACTTGGTTCTCTACCTTGCCTTCCCTCTCTCTCATCTGCAAAATAGGTAAAACATGAGAGCTTTCTAGACCTGCACAGAAGCAGTTTGGAAAAGGACCAGAGGATATCCATGTGTTGAAAATAATTATTATGATTCTAATGAGTTGTTTAGAAAGTGCTGGGAGGAAATCGTGGGCAGAAGGGAGTTTTCCAGAATCTGGGGCATACACGTGAACTCTGGGTCCACAGAGGGCATTAATTAACCCTGGTCCTCAGGGAGGAAACAGAGATTTTTCAGATCCTGATTTTGTGTCTGCTGCCCTTCTCAGGATGTTAGTGCTAATATTTCTCTTTCTTTGTCCCCTTTCTCTCTCTCGCTCTCTCTGTCTCTCTCTGTTTCTTTTGTATCAGGAATTGAACTCAAAGCCTTCCCACTTAACCTATATTCCCAGTCCTTTATTAACTTTTTACAAATTTTGACATAGGTTCCCTAAATTGCCCTGGCTGGGCTGGAACTTGCAACTTTCCTGCCTCAGCTTCCATGAGTGCTGGGATTACAGGTGTGCACCACCATGTGTGACTGTTACTGACGCTTCTTAGCAAAGTGGGAGAGAAGCTGACACTGTTTTCATAATATTGTTTTGTTTTAAACGTGACATTTTTGTTTTGTTTCTTTTCGAAGTAGAATAGAAAGGATTTTTTTTTGTAAAAGTGTGGTAAAACGTACAGCAAAATGTATCACTTTAACCATGTCTCAGTGCATGATTTAGTAATTGGTGTGCAGTCATCACCACCATCTTTCTGCAGGACTTTTTCCACACCCCAAACAGACACTGAAACTGTCTGCATTAAGCAATAATTCCCTACTCATACAATTCTTCTCCTTTGTGCCTGACTTCTTCCACTTAGCATGATGTCTTCAAGGCTTCATGCCACCTGTCAGAATGTAATTCCTTCTTATGGTAGAGGGACATTCTAATGTAGGGAGAAGCCACGTGTTATTTACCTCCCATCTATTGAAGGGCATCTGGGCTGTTTCTGCCTTTGGGCTACTGTGGGTGATGCTGCTATGGACACTGGTGTTCAGGTGTCTGTTTGACACCCTGCATTCAACTCTAGAAAGCTTTCTTTTAAAATAAGTATCATTGAAATTCCCTTCAGACATTAATTTAAGGAAAAAGTAAGGTAAATTCTAGCAGGGGTAACATACTGATATGGTCCTAAAAAATCATAAAGGTGGCAGATGCATGCCTGGGGCCTGGAAGATTCTGAGTGGGAGAAGGCCCTGGAAGCCACTGAGAAGTCTCAACGGAGGGCTGAGCATCACTAGGTCGAGGTCCTGGCAGCAGAGTGCAGCTGAGACTTGGAACAGAAAATAGAAGAATTGCGAAAGTGTCTATCCTGGTCCTGGAGTTCCCAGCCAGAGAGAAACGGGAGTATGGCAGGAAGGGAGGTTCGGGAGGTTGAGCAAGGGAGCAGAACTGTAGGCTTCCTGGCATTAAAGAGAAGCCACACGGGTAAGGCACAGATCTGCCTGGCAGGTGGGAACTCTGGCCACCTTGGAAACACTCCTACCTTATTTCTCACAGTCACTAGAGGGCAGAGCTGGGAAAGCAACTCAGTGGTAGAGGGCGGGCCTAGCATGTGTGAGGCCCCGGGTTTGATCCTGCAGTATAATCATCATCATTATCATCATCATCATCATAATCATCATCATCATCATCATCGCTGGAAGGCAATCATCAGTTGGTGCTGAGTGTACCGCTTGGGATGCTGAGTTAGAAATGCAGATTCCTGGCCCAGATACTGAACAGAACCACAGAGAGTGAGCCCAGGACACTGAGCATGGGATACCCTGACTGCATAATGCTCATTCACAGTCCAGCCCACCCTACCAGCTATGGGGCTCTGTTGTCGGATCCTGGCAGGCAGGGCTGGCACATATTCATACTGGGGTCTCAAGAGCCTGGTTCTGTGTTAGGTTCAGTGAGGAGGGAGCCAGGGCTGGAGCTTGGGGCCTGGCTTTGCTACCTGCAGCCATATGCTCCTCCTTCTTCTCCCTACCTCAGCACCTGGACTGTGCTCCTTTCCAGAAAATACTTGTTAGACTCCTTTCTGGGCCTCTGACTACAGCAGGAGTGTTGGGGCTTGCAGAGGGAAGGTTGCCAGATCTAGGAGGGGGATCTTGTCCTGACCTTGCATGTGGACACAGGCTGAAGATCCCCCTCATCGCCTGGCTGCAGCTCCCACAGCCTGTCTTCTCAGTCTTGGCCTGGGATCCCTGGACCCTGAGGCCCAGTAGCTTTCCCTTTATCAGCACCAAGCATAAGTCAGAGTAGAGTGATTTCCTTTGAGTTCCAAAATTTTCCACATTGTTATGAGATGGTGTCCTCCATCATGGTCTAGAGAACAGATGGGACATTTCTAAGGCCTTGGAGGTGGCCTCAGCAGTGTCTTTTGTGAGATTTTGTATGATTTCCTGGTCGTACCTGGAAAATATCAGAACCCACCACACAGGGAGCCCTCAAGCTGGATCATCTTTCAAAGTTGTCCCAAACTGAGGCAAGGAGACAAGACTCTGGTACTGCACATGGTCTAGTCCTTGCATGTGGGCTTCCCCTGGGGTCTTAGTCCATTTTCCTTTTCTATAACTACAATCACAGGCTGGATAATTTATGGAAAATAGAGGTTTATTTAGCTTCAGGTACTGGAGAAAGGAAGTCCAAGAGCACGGTGTCTGCTTCTGACGAGGGCCGTCTTGCTACTCCCTAACACACATGGAGCATCACGGGGCAAGAGAGTGCGAGTGTATTCACTCGGGTCTCTCCCTCTGTACATAAACCCACTGATGCCACCATAAGGACCTCATCCTGATGGCCCATCTAGTCCTCATTACCCCTCTAACACCCTACCTCCCAATGCCTTTGACATATGATTTTGAGGGTTAAGTTTCCAACACATGAATTGTTAGAGATGCAACCAAACCAAAGTGGTTGGAGAAGCGGTGTGACTTTTGGGAGGCTATTCCCCAGGAGATAGCCCTGTCACTTGTGAGCCACTAGCCCTCCAGCAGTTGCAGGATGAGTGGGCCATCCCCAAGGGGCTGATCTGGGCAGCGCACAGCAGCACCCACAACACAAGTTGAAATGTTCGAGTCAGAGCCAATCCGCAGGGTGGAGTGAAGCTGTCACATGGAGTTGGGGGTTATTTATTGATTTATTTTTGAGGTACTGAGGATTCAACCCAGGGTTGCTCTACCTTTGAGATATATCCCAAGTCCTTTAAAAAAAATTTTTTTTTTTTTTAAATTTTGAGACAAGCTCTCACTATGTTGCCCAGGCTGGCCTTGAACTTGCGATCCTCCTGTCTCAGCCTCCCCAGTAGCTGAGAATACAGGCACGGGCCACCACATCCAGCAAACATAATTTTTTTAAAGAACAGTTTTATGTTCACAGTAATACTGAGAAGAAGACACAGATTGCCAGTACACATTAGTGTTCACACAGGCACAGCCTCCCCCATTATCAACACTCCTCACACCCCAACACTATCACTCACAGCTCATAGCTCGTGTTGGGGTCACTTTGGGTGCTGGGTGTTTCATGGGTGGGACGAGTGCGCAGTTACCTATACTCAGAATTGCAGTATCATGTGGAGCAGCGTCAGAGCCCTATAAATCCCCTTCCTCTCTCCCCTGACCTCTGGCAACTACTGAACTTTTCATTGTCTCCATGATTTTGCCTTTTCCAGAGTACCGTGGTTGGAACAGCACAGTATGCAGCCTGTCAGATGGGCTTCTTTCACTTAGCTTTATTTTAAACTGCACTCTGTGAAGCCCCTTTTGGAAAAAAGAGGTTCTGGGTCCCTTGATGCCCTTTAACTGAACAGCTGTATCTTCCCCTGTTAAGAGATCTGGAATCCTTGTAAAATTTCACTTGAAAACCTCTGTTCTCGTACAACCTGCTTGAGATCCATGGGGACCAGAGAGGGGAAGACACTTGTCCAGGGTCACACAGCCTGTCAGAAGCACAGCAAGCCCAGACCTCTTGACTTAGGGCTAGTGAAGTTGATCCTGTCCCATCAGCTAGCTGTGAACCCAGCTGTCCCCATGACTGGGCCACTCCTGTCCCCATTGCCCAGCCTCCAACATTGGCGAAGCCTTGTGGATGATGGCCAGGGACTAGAGCCAAGTTTGCTTCTATTTCTAACTTTCCTGCTCTGGTGTCATCTTGTCCTGCCGTAGGCTGGTTACGCTAAGGGCTGAGGCACTGCAAGGGACGTGCCAAGACTCATGGGGGTGCTGAAGCTCCGGGTGGGGTGGGGGGTTGCAGAGGCTGCATAACAGGCTGCGCCCTGGGAGCAGCTCTTTGCAATCACGGTTCCCAGCCAGCTGTGCCCTTGTTCGTCTTCAGGCAGAGCTGGGGGCATACCAAGCACCCTGCAAGTTTCAACTCCAGGGTTCCTTGCTCTGACCCCCAGGAATTTGGGGGTTCCAGGCCAGCCTGTTCAAGCGCCTTTGGAGAACACCCTCCTGAGCACTTCATTCCCATGGCAGGCCAAGAAGGAAGGTAACCCTGCCTCCCAGCCCCGTCATCCTTCCATCCCAAACCATCATCTTTCAATGGATAAGAGCTAGAGAGACCCTAGGGACCGTCACACAAGGACTGCAAACCCAGGTGCCAATGGGGCCACAGCTGTGTGAAATATGGCCAGGCAGAGGGCAGTAGGGAGCAGCAGGGCTGCTAGCAACAGTGTTATATACTCTACATAAAGACATTGTGATGGTCAGAGTGAGAGAGAGAGGCTTGGAAAACAAAACCACTAGGCCTATGGACCTAATTCAACCCTCAGTTTTGAAGCTATGCTTCAAGCCAAGCCCCCATGGTGTCAATGAGAAGTTGTATGTCAGAGTGTTGTCCCAGAGCCAAACAATAGACTATTTCCAGACCTCTTCTGACATGAAACTTATCCGGCCTCCTGCCCCCATCTCTAATTGTTTCTCTGTCTCTCTCTCTCTTCATCCTCTCCCTTTCTTCCGCCTCCCTCCCCATACATACACACATCTTCCAGTTTCCCTGCCTTGAGAAATGACCAAGACCTCAGCACCTCCAACTGGCTTCCAAGCACATTCCTATTCCTTCCATGTCTCATAACCATCTCAAACCCCTGCAGGAAGTGAAAGTTGCAAGTGAAGGCGGCAATTTCCATTGGCTGTCCGTCTCCTGCTCTTAGACACCCACGCTGGGCAGGCACATGGTGGCCAGAGAGCTGGGCTTTCTCCTCTGCAGATGGCACCTCCTTCCTTGTCCCCTCCTGCTGCTGTTCCTTTTTTTAAAACAAATTAGGTATTTACCTAATTGCATTTTTTTTGTGACTCATTTGTTTTTGCATTCATAAGAATTAAACCTGGGGCTTCACACATGCTAGACAAGTACTTTATCACCAAGCTATATCCTTAGCCCTTTATAAATTTTATTTTGAGAGCAGCAGTTCTTGCTATATTATCCAGACTGGTCTTGAACTCCTGGGCTAAAGTGACCTTCCTGCCTCAGTCTCCTGAGTAGCTGGGACTACAGATGAGTGTCACTGCAACTAGAGATGTATTCCTTTTTTTTTCTGTTTTGGTACTGGGGTCGAACTCACAACCTCTTGCCAGGCAGGCGCTTAAGCCACTGAGCTAAATCCCCGGCCCTATTTTTTTGAGACAGGATCTCACTGCGCAGTTCAGGCTGGCCTTGAACTCATTTTGTAGCCCAAGCTGTTCTCAAACTTGTGATGATCCCCCTTTCCCAGCCTCCCGCATGCGCCACTATGCCCAGCTTCCTTTTTTAATATCTGCAAGAGCCAGGCCCTGCTAGTGACCCACAGTGGTACCTACTTCACCCCATGAGGCCCTCTTTGTTTTCCTTTCAAATTTTAGGAGCCTTTAAATCTTGGGTTAATTGTATATCTCAGTTCATAGTACACTGAAATCTTGGATTCATGGAATGGGCTTGCTTTCATTCATTTCCCCTTCTCGTCTCCCCTTTCCCCCTCTTTGGGCACTTGTTCTAATGCATTTAAGGTACAGCTTTGTTTGTGTGTGCTCTTGTGATATACTTGTCACCTTTCTGTGTGCACCTGTGACTGGGCACATCTGGAATTGAGCTACCAAAGCTTATCCTGTTTCTTCTCTTTCCATTCTGTATGATGTAAAGATTGGGCTTGGTCTCTGCTTCCAGTCACTGCCCTGTTCTACACAGAACCCAAATGCTGCTTTTTATCTGTCTGCTCCCTGGTGAAGGATATGAATGTGACCTCTGGCTCCCTGTCACCACCATCAGCACAGCAGCAAGCCTCTTCAGAGGGGTCCCTGCCTGGAGCTGTGAGGCTGTTTCTTTGGGGTGTGCATAGCCAAGAGCTGAATTGCAGGTTCAGAGGGTCTGTGCATCCTCACAGGTGTGTTTTGTGTTGTTTGGTTTGGTTCAGTGGTACTGAGAATTCACCCCAGGTCCTTCACACCAAACTACATACCCAGCTCTTTTTATTTTGAAATGGAGTCTCACTAAGTTGCTCAGGCTGGGCTCAACTTGGGATCCTCCTCCCTCATTCTCCTTAGTAGCTGGACTTACAAGCATGTGCCGCTGTACACAGCTCTTTCTCGGGTGTTTTCTTCTATTTTGTTGCTTATTGAAACAAGGTCTTGCTATGTTATTCAGGTTGGTTTCACACTTAAACTTCTAACAATCCTCCTGCCTTAGCTTCCCAGTTGCTGGGAATACAGGCATACACCACCATGCCTGGCTTCATAAGGTGTTTTCAGTGATGCCAGATTATTTTTCAGAGTGGTTTTGTCAAGCTGTATTCTTACCATCCTTACTTGACCGATGCTTTGTGCTTCCCAGCTTTCTGGGTTTTTCCAGTTGAACAGTGTCAAGTGTTGCCCTTGCTGTCTTGATTTGGAGATTATGTCTTAGTGTCACTCACTGGATATATCACTTGAGGAAGTCATGGCAACCCAGTTGGGTGGCTACTATGCCAACCGAATATAGCAGGTCCTTCATATAGTTTTCTGGCTGAATGATTTAAGTGAGGTCACACAGTGTGGGATGGGCATTTGAAATCAGAGTCCACACTCTTAACCATCATCCTATTACTAGAACGTTTCATCTCTCTTCTGAAAATACCACTTGAGCCTACATTATATGTTCTTGACAGGGCCTGTGCTTTGAGCCCTTTGGAGCCTGGGGAACTGATTCCCTATGGGAGCTACCCAGGAAATCACCGGTTCACAGGTTTGGAGGGGACACTCAAAGGCATTGCTCAGAGTTTATCTGGGGACCACAGGGTACAAAGGGAAAAGGAGAATTTATGTGATCTATACTGTTTAGGTGTTGGTCATGGTAAATAAGTATCCCTAGGTCCCTGGTTCCCATCCCCATTTGGCATTTGGAAGCATGTTGTCATTAAATTGAGAAGCAGAGTGCTGTTGGGAAGGAGGTTTGGGGGGAAGGAAGAGGGGAAGACTGAAAGCAGTGAGGAATCCAAACTCCCAAATCCCTTGGGTGAATAGACCCTTCACCTAGTTGGTGAAAATGAGGCTCAGACGGGTAAAGAAATGTGCTCTGGGCATGAAGTTCAAAACTTTTCCATTAATTTGTCAGAAGAAGTTTGTGGTCAACAAGTGGGGAAGCACTTCTCAGTGAAAACAGTGCTGGGAGATTTGGGGCTAGCAAAGACCCCCTTTTACCCTCACATTTCCTCCTTGGATCACAGACATATTACTACCGTATTCCATGAAGAAAGTATCTTGTCACCCAAGCCTAACCTCAGAACCATTCCCTGTAAAATGAGCAAAATAATACAAGTCTCTCAGCATTGTTGACACAACTGAAACAAAATAGTAAATACAGACACCACCACCCCCATCTCAGTCCCAAACCCTCTCCTGAGAAGATGGGATGTTCTGTTGGTGCACAGAAGAACCATGCGAATGGATCAAGTTGCTTGTGTCTAAGTTAAAACATCTGATTTCCCTCAAGGGAGACAGAGATGAATTTCTGTTGCAGAAGCCAAGTTAGTAATAGTCTTTTAAAACCTGTGGTGTAGTGTGAAGTGGAAATAGAAGTGAACCACCGTCTCCCAGACATTTTGGTTAGGAATGTTTTCTCAAGTTGGATGTGGAAGGTGGTGGCTCAGGGATAAGGGTGGTTTCAAAGAGGACCTTCTAAAAATACTGCAGTTAGCAGAAAGACACAGGCCACTCCTCTGCTATACCCCAGACAGCTCCACGAAAGGGGAAATTGTCTTACTAGCCACACCCTCTCTCACTGGTTAAGGGCACCTCTCAGGCTGGCTCAAATTAATCAAAAAGTCAGAAGTTGGAGCTCTGGAACTGGACAGTTGGTTCCAGTCCCAATTCAACTCCTGTCTCTCTAAGCCTGCATCTTCACCTGAGAAATAGGAATGCAGAGAGCTGTGCATGTCGTTAGTGCCTAAACTCAGTGAGTGCCTGTGAATTCTGGTTATTTGTCATTTCTGTGGGTGGAAAGATTCTGCCATGTACAGGAACACGCTGGAGACTAGGGTTCAGTAAGCCAAATGGACAGGTCTCTACCCTCATAGGACCTTGGCTTGTGCTATCTGCTGTGGGCTATAGGGCAGCTGAAGTGGAGTGATCAGGGTCATCTCTGCACCAGCTCCCTCTGGAGCAATGAGTTTTGAAAGAGTCCAGTTAAGGTCCCCTTGAAACATTTCCCAAGCATGAATAGAAACAGGAGGTTTGGCTCTGAGGGACATGGGTAAGTTCCCGGACAAGATCCAAGTAAATCTTGGCATGGGTGGCAGTCAACTCTAAATTATGCAGAGATCCGGTCTGGGAGCCTAGGGCCTTAGCTCTGAGGCCCGCTAATATAACAGGCTTCCTTTGATTGTGTACCTCCTATGAGGCTGGCACACCACATACAGCTACCCTTGCCCTTTAGGTAAGGCCAGACTTCATTCTCCAGAACTAATAGTGAAAAAACTAATACTCAGAGAGGGCAAGTGACTTGACTAAGGTCTTGCAGCCAGGATTCAAGCTCAAGCTTCTCTTTCTACCACCCAGAACACATCAGAGGTGCTGAAGAATCTCCTTTGCTCTCTTCCTTTGGCCCCCAGCCCCGACCCCAGTACTCATGGCCAGGAGCTGCTGTTGGTGTTAATTCTCTGCATTTCCCAACTTCCTAAGGGAAGTCACCTGGGTATGTCTCCCTTTACAGGCAGTGGACAGTGTGCCGCCATGGAGCTGGGGCCTCTGGAAGGTGGGTACTTGGAGCTTCTTAACAGCGACGTTGATCCCTTGCACCACTACCACTTCTATGATCAGATGGACTTGGCAGGAGAGCAAGAGATTGAAATCTACTCAGGTGAGCACTCTTTCCTCTGGCCTCTCCCACGCCACCCACAACGGGCTGCAGACAGCAAAGAGCAAATGCCGGCCACCGAGCTCCGATCAGCACCACGAACAGCTCCCGTGTCTATGCCAAGACATCCTCCTAGCCAGGATGTCTCCCAGCCCCAGCTCGCCTCTCCCTCCTTCCCACTAGCCCTCTTCCCAGATCTTTCCTGCTTCATACAAGGGACTTTTCCTCCCAGAACCTGACACGGACACCATCAACTGTGACCAGTTCAGCAGGCTGCTCTGTAACATGGAAGGGGAAGAAGAGACTACGGAGACGTATGCCAACATTGGTGAGGGCTTATCCTGAGCCTGGGAATAGGGCAACCAAGGGGAAGGGCTCTTTCCTCTCCTTTGTTAATCTCACCCATTCGCCATGATCCACAGCAGGCCTGTCCTGCAGAAATCACCACAAGGGGGATGTGAGAACAGCCAGAAGAATGGAGCCTCCAGGGAAAACAGGAATCAAGGAAACAGATCCTTCACTAATGATCACTGGCAATCTCCTTCTAGTCCCTCTGCCTCCATTTTTACATCTTTTTCTGCCCCTGGCTCTTCTTTCTTTCCTTCCCATAAAGCCTACATCACTTACTCCTTTCCTCTTCTTCCCCAGCTCCTAAGCCAAACTGGTCTGGTATTCAACATAACCTACCATTTACTAGGTGCTGCTAGCGTGTTAATTGCTGCAATGCATAATTGTACTGACTGCTGTAAACAACAAAGGAAGCCCATATCACTCAAATCTCCTGTTTACAGAGTAGGAAACTGAGGTTTAGAGTGGTGAACCATTAGAGATGGTAAGAGGCAGGTCTGAAATTCTAACCCAGCTCTTCCTCATTTCAAAATTCCTCCCCCTCTTTCTCTCTTTTTAGTTCTAGGTATTGAACCCAGGGCCTTGTGTATGCTAGGCAAGTGCTCTACCACCAAACTATGTCCCCAGGCCCAAAGTCCACATGAAAAGTGGCTGAGGTTGGGAGATTTAAGGGTTTGTGTGCAGTTTTAAAAAGAGTTATGGATTTCAGACAATGGCAGAATTCTTTGAGGAGAGGTATGGTTGGTGTCACTGAAGCTGCTGCTGTTGACTTTTGAGGAGAGGGGGATGAGGGCTCCCTCCCCACCAGGATTACCACTATCTCATTAGAGCCTTCGCGGAATTAGAAAAAGGTGCTACTTCTTCTAGAGGATGCAGTCTCTAACAGGAAGTAACAGCTTGACCAGCAAAGCACAGTTTTGTTTTCTGTCCCTATTTACCCTCTTGGTCCGGCACCTTTGTGAGGTGAACAAATCGCACAATTGTTCTTAAGGGCCCTTTGCCTGGCAACTTAGGATCCACATCACTTAGAAGATCTATGCTTGGCATGAATGTGGTCAATTCTTCCCCCAGCACAGTTAATCCAACATCTCTCAATGGCAAAAATGGAAAGGAGCAGTAACTGCGTGTCTCAGAAATTACAGAACTGAGAGACTGCCTGGTTCCTTCCCTTGCTGGGAATTTAGTTGGGGGAAGCCAAAATATTTAGAGCATTCTCATTTCCTCACAACTGGAGGCAGTAATTAAGGACTAAAGCATTGCCTAGGATCTGTGGGCCTTTTTTTTGTTTTCTTTATTCTCCCCCACCCCTACCCTTTCAGGTCATCTCTAGAGGAAGTAGAAGGTGCTGAGCCATTGAGTGAAAACCTTCCTCAAACTGTTCCTCAAGTCCCTGGGTTTCTCCCATGCTTCTAGAAGGCTATGCCCTCATCTGGTGAACTGTCACTGTGGCACCCTGATACATTACTATCTCAGTTTCTATGTGTACAGTGGGGGGTCACAGCCCCAGCCATCTGTAGGTGGTTGTGAGGATTGTGAGTGAAGCACTTAGCAAAGGAATTCGCACAGAGAAAACCCTCTGTAGGTGTTGGGAAGCATCCTGCAGCCCTCATCACTGCCGCCACCACCACCACCAGCACCATCACCCCTCAGCTCACGTGTCTTTCATGGCTCCTCACTGCTTTTCATAAAATCAAGTCCTAGCTTTCCCTGGCATGAAAACTTCTACACAGCCACTGATCCCTTGTGCCCTGAACAACTTTCCTCATTGTCCCCACCACCCAGAAAGCCATCCACTCTCCTCTTTGCACATGCCACCCCTTCTAACAAGGCCTGGCTCCAGGGTCCCTTCCTCTTGGAGGTCCTTTCTGACTGCTCCACCCATTCTACACTTTTGCCTCTGACTTTCTACCATGACAGCTCTTTTCCCACTGGTTCTGGGTCATATGTCCTTTCACATAGTCAACCACATCGACGGAGTGTTGACTGGATACTGGCCACTGCATGGAATGCTTTAAATCATTGCCATGCATCCCTTGGTAGCAGGCATTATTTGTTTTCCTTATGCAGATTAGAAACAAGGGGGACCCAGAGAGATTGGGTAACTGATCCAAGGTTGCCCAGTTAGGAGTGGAGACTAGAAGTAGAATCTGAACTCAAAGCCATGCCCTTTGTACTGCTCTGTCTTGCACTACTTGAGGGAGTAGGAAGTTTTCATGGGCACATCCCTCACCCCTTCCATTACCTTCCAACTAAAAGCCCATAAAGGGTCAGCATTCATGTATTCCTTTGCTCATTTATAATCCTCAGCAACACTTGTCGAGCTCCTACTGTGTGCTGGGCCCAGCCTAAGCCTGACCACACAGTGGGCCTTCAACAAGCCCTTGCTGATTGTGATTTTCCTTGATTGCTTAGCGGACCTGGACCAGTATGTGTTCCAAGACGCCCAGCTGGAGGACCCGAGCAAGGACATTTTCAGTAAGTTGGGGTTGGCAGGGCTCAGCCTGCATCCCCTGCCTTGTCACTGTAACACCACCATCCCTGGTGACCACCCCTCCTTCCCCAGTGTAGGAACAACCTGGGCTTGCCTGGGGCAACCACTGATTGTGAGTTGTCTCTGGTCTTTCTCCAAAGTAAAGCACATAGGACTGGACGAGGTGAACAGTGAGAGTATGGAGGTGCTGGAGGAAGCAGGGCAGAGAAGTCAGAAAAGATGTGAGTAAGCTCCCGCTGGCCCTTTCTTGGCTCTAAAGTCTGCTGTGGCTCCCAGCTACTTCCCTTGTTAAGTCCTGCCTGCCTCACCTGACCTTGGCACCCCTGCTGCCTCTCCATCACCACTGCTCACTGGTGACCCAGGGAAGAAACAGACGGCCCAGGAGCATATGGCCACTCTCCCAGTGAGGTTCTCCCCCTGTCAATTACCATTTCTGAAATGATCCTTTGTTCCAGCTTCTCTTCTGCCCTGCATGGTCACTGCAGTTTTTGAGGGAGGTCTCTTCAAGCACAGGTCCTAGCCTCAGCAAGAACTGGGTTAGAATCTTGGATTTGTTATGTATGGTCTGTGTGACCTTGACCAGGTACCTGCACCTCTCTGAGCCTTCTACTCAGTCTCTTTACCTCTTTGGTCTGTTTTCGCATGGCAGCTGACAGGAGCCTTTAAATGCAGACCAGGCCTTGCTAATCCTCCAGTTACTACACAGTGCTTCCTACAAGGCCTATACTGGCTCCTCCCCACTCTGCTAACTTCCCTTCCCTTCGTTTCCCTTCCCTTCCCTTCGTTTCCCTTCCCTTCCCTTCCTTTCCCTTCCCTTCCTTTCCCTTTTTTTCCCTTCCTGTCCTATCCTCTCCTTTCCCTTCCTTTCTTTCTCTTCCTCCTCTCCCCTCCACTCCCTTCCTTCTTTTCTTGCTTTCTTTCCTTTCTCTTGTCTTTTCCTTCTCTTTCTTTCTTTCTTTCTTTCTTTCTTTCTTTCTTTCTTTCTTTTTCTTTCTATTTTTATCCAACAAATATTTTCCCCAACATTTTATTATGAAAATTTCAACATACAATAAGGTAAAAATATCTCAGCATAAACACCTGGATTCCTACTGCTTGGATTCTACAGCAAACCCTGGGCCATGCTGCCTTATCACCTGTCTGTCCCCTCCACTAGCCATGCGCATCCACCATGTGACTTCTGCTACATGGCAAAGTATATGGCAGAGCCTGCACACTTCCCTGAGTGCACTTCAGCATCCCGTCTTCTTTCAGGGGTGCCTGCTGTGCCATTGGACAGGTGACCCCAGTTGACCCCTTGCTGAGGGACTCAGGGTTCTCATACTTGATGTACAAAGTGCTCGCTGATTCCCAGTGTGCTCCCACTGCTTTGGAAACACAAATTTGGGGAGTACAAGTCAGGGGATCCTCTCCCCTGATCCACAGAGGAGGGTGGAGGGCTGTGTCACACAGGCACGTGCTGGGGAGGGATTCCAGAGCCAGTTTGTGGTGGTTGTCTTTTGAGCTCAATCTGAGGAGGAGCTGGGGCCAGCACAGTTAGAGGAAGGTGGGGGAGTGAACCCTCTTAGGCCCTGCCCAGCTCCGAAGGTGAGGCCACGTGCTGGGCCATCCTTCCCTGGGGCCACTGACCACGGTGTTCTCCCTGCAGCCTTCCCAGAGGAGCACTTCCCGGACCTGAAGCACAGGAAGCTAGGTGAGCAGGGCAGGTGGGTCTGGGAGATGCCAAGGCTGAGGAGCTGGGCCTCCTCAGCTGCCCATCTAAACCAGCCTTGGAAGGTGAGGCTCAGAGAGGTAAAGTCACCTATCTGAGGTTATGCAGCTAGTGTGAGGGGGCGTATGTGAGGGATACTAGGAGACTTGGTTTCTCCCACTAACCCTCCCCTGCCAGTCTGCTTCTTAACTCCTTCAATGCAGAACTGAAACCCACCCCACCTCACCCAAGCTCACCATCTCCCACCAGGGGCTCCTTCTCCCTAATCCCAGTTGTTACGGAAAAGGAGAGGACCAGAATGGAGCAGAGAATAGACCAAAGAACAAAAGGCTTCCAGTCTGGGGGAGGAGGTTTAGTCTCTGTCCTCAGAAAGTGCCCATTTGATGGCAGAGGCAGGAATCCTGCTCACGAGGACCCCAGGACAGTGGAAAAGTGGTCTCTGTCCTCAGGGAGACCCTGTCTGTTATTTGGCTCATTAGTGAGCATGTATTGATGTACCCCCCACCCCCAGTTGTCTGGCAGGACCTTGAGAGTTGTACTGTGGGATGCTCTGGGTCTGGTTACAAAGAGCAGCTGGGCGTGGCCTGCACAAACTGCTGCTGACAGCACTGAGCAGGGGACAGGTGTTTCCTGTAAGTGCCTGAAGCTGTCCCCATCCGGAAGGCCCTCTCAGCCTCTCACACAGCCCTCTTCTCAACAGCTGAGCCCTTTGCTGCGCCCATAGTGACCGGCAGCTTCTTGGTGGGGCCAGCCAGTGACTCTTCCCCGCGGTCCTGCCAGCCACCACATGCTCCACTCAACCAGATGCCAGACTCCAGCCAGACCCAGCTAGAGGAAACTGTGCAGGTGCCTGGTAGGTGCAGGGGCCCGAGAGGGCAGGCTTCCTCCCTCCTGGGAGTTGGTGCTAGGTAAGGACTCCCAGGAACAAGACCCCCCACACACACACCCACTCAGTGTCTCCTCAGTCCCAGTCAGTTTCATCCTCAGGGTCCCATCCCGCCCAGTCCCTGAAGGAGAACATACCTGGGAGGGGAACCCCCACCCTGGGAGGCCAGGAGAGAATCTCTGTCAGTGGGTGAGCTTGCCCACTGGCTCTGTTCTGCCATCACTTCTTCCTGGAATGCCCCCCCATCTCTCCCAGTCACCCGGTGCCAGGAGCTGGGACACCATCATGGGCTGCTGCCCTTGGGAAATTAAGTCCCGTGTAGGTGTCAGACGTTAACCCCATCGTCACAAAACAGAATCACAGAGATGGGGGTGATGAAGAGCCTACCCTCTGCTTTGCCTCTTGCAGCGGACCTCTCCTCATCCTTGGTGAACTGTGTGACTCTCCCTGCTGGGCCCATTCAGTTCATCTCCACGCTCCCGACTCTGCCCCAGGGGCTCTGGCAGGTCTCAGGGCTGGGCACAGGGGTCTCCAGTATATTTATCTACCACGGTGAGTGTGTGAAGTCTGCCCCACCCCCACACCCCATCTTTCCTACCTGACACACTCTCTGACCTGGTCCTCCCCAACCTCAGGCATTTGGTGACTGTGGCATAGCACCTTCTCGTGATGCTCTCAACCCACACTCCTTCCTTCTTCCCTCCCTTCCTCCTCCCCCCACCTTCTTTTCTCCTTTCTCTTCTCTTCTTTTCTATTTATGGTGCTGGGATAGAATCCAGGGCCTTGTGCCTGCTAGGCAAGTGTTGTGCCACTAAGTTATAACCCCAGCCTCCAGCACACCTTCCTTTATTTCCACATCTCAAATATCAAAGTAAGAGAGTACTGCGCCATGAGGCAGTCTGGATGTGTGACCAAGAGTGGCTATGCACCCTCTCATATGTCACTTTCACATGATTCCTGGTTTTTCCTCTTTTTTAAACTTTATTTTTAAATTGTCACATCAATGCATGCTCACTAATGAGCCAAATAACAGATGCTTACGGGAGTTAACTGTGTCTCTTTCTTTCTTAGTGTGTTGATGTGAATAGCTTGGTGCGTGTCCTTGCCTAGCTTTCTCAGATTTGTTTTGTTTCCTGGTCAGTAAAATGATCTTGCTGACTCACCATACTGAGACATTGTAGATAGGCCCAGGGAGGGCACATCTGGGCTCTCGGGGATGAGGTAGGAGGATGCTTCCACTCAAGTCAAGGGCATCCTTTGCTGGTTGCCAGTTTCTGTATAATGTACTGCTGCTTCAGAAGCAAGAAGTCGCTGACATCCAGGAAAATGAGCGCTGACCACATGGTGATAAGAAGGCTATAGTAGCACCTGTTCCTAAGTCCCATGAGCTGATTGCATCCATTGCACTGAGGGAAAACCAAGGCTCAGTGAGCTCTGGGAGCTCCAGAGTGCTTTCCTCTGCTTCATCCTGAAACATCTTCCTTCGGGCATTCTCTCTCCTCTCTACAGACTTGCCCAGCTCCATGGTGTGATTTGAAGTCAAGGTGACTGGGTGGGTCCCTGGGAAGAAACCTAATTGTTCTCATACCCTTCTCTACTTGCACTCTAGGTGAAGTGCCCCAGGTCAGCCACACTCAGCCTTCCAGTGGCCCTGCTGCCCACAGCCTCCCAAAGTCCCCAACCCGGCCTGGCTCCACCAGCCCCTTTGCTCCCTCTGCAGCTGACTTACCCAGCATGCCTGAGCCAGCCCTGACCTCCCGAACAGATGCCACAGGTGAAAACTGCTGGGACCGTGCAATCCCTGGAAGGGACAGAGCCACCTGCAGGACGGGAAGGTCATGTGTATTAGTTAAACAGGAGGGAAGGTCTAGAGATAGTCAAGGGTGCAACTGAGGGCAGGCGGCAGCTGCAGGATTCATGTCCCACTCATCAGCTTCCAGCAGCTTGTTCCTGACAGGAAAGTAGACCAGGTGGCCAGGCCTCCTAAATCTAGAAATTGTAGAGCCGGGCGTGGTGGTGCATGCCTTTAATCCCAGCACTTGGGAGGCTGAGGTAGGAGGAGCATTGTGAGTTCGAGGCCGGCTTGGGCTACAACGTGAGCGCAAGGCTGACCTGAGCTACACAGTGCGATTCTGCCTCAAAAAACCAGGGCTGGGAGTTGGGCTCAGCGGCTTACTCACCTGTCAGACAGGTGCGAGGTTGTGAGTTCAATCCCCGGTGCTGCAAAAAAAAAAAAAAAATCTAGAAATTCTGATTTTTACATAGACACCATGATTTTTAAAACATTGATGAAAAATTTTAAAGTATACCTGGCAAAATAAAACAAAACAAAAAACCCAAAAAGGACAAGCCAGGCATGGTGGCACATGTCTGTAATGCTAGCACACAGGAGGTTGAAGTAGGAGATCACTGTGAATTTGAGGCCAGCCTGGGCTACGTAGTGAGTTCAAGGCTAGCCTGGAATAGCAAAACCTGGTATAAAAAACCAAAACAGAAACAAACAAACAAACAAAAACCACCAATACAGCTTCATGTCACCTCCTTATAACCCTGGCTTGGGAGACTAGATAGACTGTTTTTGTGACTTATCCTGTATAAGCTTTGCCCTCAGGATCTAAGGACTGGGCGGCCAGAGGAGGGATGCCCCCAGATCCTAACTCCTTGCTGGCTTCTCCATCTGCAGAGGATGAAACCTCCCCTCCCCCATGCCAGGCAGCTGCAGAGGACGCCATCCAGCTTTCCAAATGGCCTGGTGAGTGGCGGCCTAGTCCCTCTCTACTGGGAATTAGACATAGAAGCCCCTATCTGGCTTCAGATTATTCAATCCCTTGTGTGTTATCTTCTCATTCATTCATTCATTCATTCATGTCATCTCAGCATTTGTTCTGCCACTCGCTCACTTGACACCTACTGAGGACCCACTCCTCAATAGACCCTGGTCCCCAAGAACCACCTAGCATGGGTGTAGACAGCTCACCTGCAAGGCTCAGAGGGTGCAGGAGGGGAGGATGGGTGATGGAGAAAGTGGAGAAAGAAGAAGCCAATGGGCGTGAATAATGGAAGGTGGAAATAAAGGAGCCAATAAGGACAGGTATGGAGGTGCATACCTGTAATTGCAGCACTCAGGAAATTGAGGCAGGAGGATTGCTGTGAGTTCAAGGCCACCCTGGGCTACATAGTATATTCAATGCCAGCCTGAACTACAAAGTGAGACCCTGTCTCAAAAAACAAACAGATCAAAAAAAAAAAAAAAAAAAAAAAAAAAAAAAAAAAAAAAAAAAAAAAAAAAAAAAAAAAAAAAAAAAAAAAAAAAAAAAAAAAAAAAAAAGAAAGAAAGAAAAGAAAAAGGAGTGAATAAGGGCCTTGGTTAACTATTAAGTGCTTAAATTACAAAGATCGTGAGCTTATATTAGATCATTGAAGGCTCACACAGCCCTAATATCAGCCTCATTTTACAGAAAAAGATATTCAGGCACAGTGGAGTGTACAGTGTGTTCTAGATTATACTACATGGTGCAGCCAGGATTTGAATCTAGCATTCAGGTTCCACTGTTTTAAGTCTTAAACCTTCTCCTCCCCGATCCTGCCTGTATGACTGAGTGACCAAAGATCAGTGAGTAAAAAAGGAATAAGAAAAGGCATAAAATGAAGCTAAGCCTGGTGATGTATGCCTGTAATCCCAATACTCTGGGAGACTGAGGCAGGAAGAATATAAGTTCGAGCCCAGCCTGGACAATTTAGTGACTATTGAGACTCTCTCTCAAAACAAAAATTAAAAAGGCTTGAGAATGTAACTGAGTGGGAAGACCCTGAGTTCAATCCCCAGTGTTACAAGAAAAAAAGTGTGTGTGTATGGAGGGGAATCAATAGGCGAACTGGTGAGAAGGTAAGTAAATGAACGGGTGTGGGACAGAATGAAGGAGCGAGTTTCTGGGAATGAATGAGGCAGTGGATGAAGGTGGTGGGCAATGGAGAAGAAGCCAGTGAGGGTGGATGTCCTGCCACCTGCATCCCCGTCTGGACGCAGCCTAACTAAGCCTTGTGTTTGCAGAGACAGTGAGGCAGTTCCACCACTCACTGCAGGACTGGCACCAGGCAGAGCCCACAGACCCAGAGGGCCTAAAGGTGGAGGTGGACCTGCTGAGAGCCCGGCTAGAGAAGGGCAGCCACAAGAGCCAGGAGAGGGAGCTGGTCATCGTGGACTGGGCTGAGCGACAGCCAGTCTGTGGGGGTCCGGCTGAAGTGCTGCTGGCTGCCAGAAACAGCCGGCGACCACGAGAGACCCAAGTGATTGCCATGCTGGGCAAGGCCGGGCAAGGGAAGAGCCACTGGGCGCAGGCAGTGGGCCGGGCCTGGGCCTGTGGCCAGCTTCCGCAGTATGACTTTGTCTTCTACGTGCCCTGCTATTGCTTGGACCACCCAGGGGATACCTACCGCCTAAAGGATCTGCTCTGCTCCCCGGGTCCTCAGCGGCTGGCCATGGATGACGAAGTCTTCAGCCACATCTCCAGGAGGCCTGACCGCGTCCTGCTCATCCTGGATGCCTTTGAGGAACTGGAGGCTCAGGATGGCTTCCTGCATGGTGCTGGTGGGCCCGCATGCACAGAGCCCTGCTCCTTCCGGGGGCTGCTGGCCGGGCTCCTTCAGCGCAGGCTAATGCGAGGCTGCACCCTGCTCCTCACGGCCCAGCCCCGTGGCCGCCTGGCCCAGGTCCTGGGCAAAGCTGATGCTCTGTTTGAGGTGGCTGGCTTCTCCACTGAACAGGCGCAGACATATGTAAGGGGCTACTTCAAGAGCTCAGAGCACCGACAGCGAGCTGTAATGCTCCTTCAGGACCAGCCATTTCTCCTCAGTCATAGCCACAGCCCCACTCTATGCCGGGCAGTGTGCCAGCTCTTGGAGACCTTGCTGCAGCGAGGGGAGGAGGTCAAGCTGCCCTCCACACTCACAGGACTCTATGTTGGCCTGCTAGATCGGGTGGCCCGGGACAGCCCCCCAGGGGCTCTGGTAGGGCTGGCCAAGTTGGCTTGGGAGCTGGGCCGCAGACACCAAAGTACCCTGCGGGAGGATCAGTTCCCCACAGAGCAGGTAAGGACCTGGGCCGTGAACAAAAGCTTAGTACAACCTGTAGTGCAACAGGTCCCAGGGGCTGCTGAGGCTGAGCTGGCTTTCTCCAGCTTCCTCCTGCAGTGCTTCCTGGGGGCCCTGTGGCTGGCTCTGAGCAGCGAAATCAAGGACAAGGAGCTGCCACAGTTTTTAGCACTGACCCCAAGAAAAAAGAGGCCCTATGACAACTGGATGGAAGGGGTGCCACGCTTTCTGACTGGACTGATTTTCCAGCCGCGCGCCCGCTGCCTGGGAGCACTGGTTGGGTCCGCAGCAGCTGCTTCGGCAGACAAGAAGCAAAAGGTGCTCACCAGATACCTGAAGCGCCTGCAGCCTGGGATGCTGCAGGCTGGGCGGCTGCTGGAGCTGCTACACTGTGCCCACGAGGCCCATGAGGCTGGGATCTGGATGCACGTGGTGCGAGAGCTGCCTGCACGCCTCTCCTTCCTGGGCACACGGCTCACACCGCCTGACACCCATGTGCTGGGCCAGGCCTTGCAGGCGGCAGGCCAAAACTTCTCCCTGGACCTCCGCAGCACAGGCATTGACCCCTCTGGCCTCGCGAACCTTGTGGGACTCAGCTGCGTCACCCATTTCAGGTGGGCATCCACTGGCATGGAGGGTTGCTCTGTGTGATCTCACTTAACATGCACAGCAGCAAGCAGGCGAATGGATTCCTCCCATCCTGAGGCTCAGAGAAGGGCAACTGCTTACCCAAAGCCACACAGTCAGTGAAGGGCAGTGTTTTTCTTCCAACAAATATCTGAAGGCCCACCCTGGGTCCTGGGCTCAAATTTGTTTTCTCTCCTCCATCCCTGATCAAGTATCCATTTTCTCATGCTTAAAGTCACAGTCTCCCACTGACCTCTCTTCCTCCCTTCTCTCCTTTTCTACCCCACTATATATTCAGCCCCCGGAGCAATCTTCCAGGAACTCAAATTTGATCACATCACACCTCTACTCACACCCCTTCCAGAGCAGACAACTGACCCAGAAAGAAGTCTAACTTCCTTCATTTGGCTCATTTAAATCCTTCTACAATCGGCTTTCGCTGTTTAATCTCCAGAGACTCATGCTCTTATTTCCCCTAAACATTTTACCTAAGCCATAAGGTCTGACACAGTTGTGCCCAGAACTCAGCACTGAGCTTCCTGGTAGCCAAAACCAAAAAGAGAAGCAAAACCAGAGTAAGGTTTCAAGAAGGGAGGAATCAGGAAAGGCTGCAGTGGCCACAGTCTTCTGCAGGAGGTGGGGATCAAGCTAAGGACGGAAAGTAGCTGAGAAGGAAAGAGATTGCTTCATGGAGCCACCCCTCCCTCACAGTCTGGCCTGGTCACTGTGCCTGGGTCTGAGACCCTTCCTCCACAGGGCAGCCTTGAGTGACACCATGGGGCTCTGGGAGTCCCTGCAGCAGCGTGGGGAGACCCAGCTACTCCAGGCAGCAGAGGAGAAGTTCACCATTGAGCCATTTAAGGCCACGTCCCTGAAGGATGTGGAAGACCTGGGCCACCTTGTGCAGACCCAGAGGTGAGAGGGAGACGGGATGGGAGGTCATGCAGGCCGTGCAGGCTGAGGGCCTGTTATCAAGTTTGTCAAGGGCTTTTCAGTGCCTCTACTCCTTTGAGATGCCATGGCTCCCCAGACTGCTCACCACAGTCACCCCAGGCCTGCCCCCACAATGTGACACTTCTCCATTCAAAATGGGCCATCACATACCCAACTCTTTCTCACCCAAAACCAGGGGGAAACTCTTCTGCAAGCAGTTATCAAGGATGCCTGCAGCATCTAGGGACAAATGTGGTCCTCCAGCCACCCTCTGAGGCACCCAGGACCAGTGTCATCCCCATCTTAGAGATGGCAGAACGAAGTGCAGAGATCAGAAGCAACCTGGTTACACAGAAAGTTAGTTGTCTCACTGCTTCCTTGAGCACCTGCCATGTGCCCTGTGGGCTGGGTGCTCCAAAGGGCCTACTCTGAGCCTATTTTCCATGAAGCACACACTCCTGGTGTTTTCCTGCTTTCTTTATTCCAGTGCTGGGGATGGAAGCCAGGGTCTTGCACGTGCTAGGCAAGTGCTCTATCATAAAGTCACATCCTTAGCCCCAGGGAATATGGGGCACTGGGACAGGCATCCAGGGGCACATAAGCAGGGTCGCAGGGACCATAGGGCCTGTTCCCTTACCACGTCCTACTCTCCCTAGGTTGAGAAGTTCCTCTGAAGACACAGTCCGGGAGCTCCCCGCTGTCCGAGATCTGAAGAAGCTGGAGTTTGCGTAAGAGATGGGACAGACTTTGGGAGCCCCGGCTTCCTTTCCAGCATTCACTGATCTTGGGCCAGCAGCAGGAATAGGGGGTCCCTAGAACAGTTCTTTCCCTGCACCCACCACTTTGGAAACCAGCTTCTGGCTAGTGTGGGCAAGTGCTGGAGTTGCCTTCTGGGATCCAGAAGTAACCCATCTACTTGCTTGCTCCCATTCACTAAACTTGAATGGTGAGACTTCTGTTAGACCATGGAGGACTGACCTAGTGAGCTCCCCTCTTCAGGAAATTGGAGGGCTTCCTGGGGGAGGCAATGTCTGCACTGAAGTTTGACCAGAGGCTAGGAATGAACCAAGTGGGCAGGTCATGCAAGGGAGACGTGTGATTTGCAAGAATCATAACTCGGCCAGGGGCAGGAAAAGGACTCAGTGTGCTCCAGCTCATGACTTCCCATGGGAGATGCCACCATGTGCCCTGTGTGTCTGAGTGTACTCACTCCCACGGCCACAAGCTGGACTCCTTGGGGGATGTACGGCCCTGGCCACCAGCCATGGCACCCCAGGTTTCTGCCCCATCTCCTGGCAGTGGTACCTAGTCCTGACTGCTTTCTAGAATCACTGGTGGTCTCAAACATGGAGACACAGGTAGTGTGAACAAGCCACATCCCAGTTTGCCCAGGGCTAGCCTGGTTTTTAGTTCTGCAAGGTCTGTGTCCTAAAGTCCTTGGACGCAGGCAAACTGGGACACTCAGTCATGCCATGTATAGCGGCTAGGCTCTGGAGTCACCATCTTGGGTGGTATTGCCAGGGGGACAGAAATGGGGGTAGGGCTGTCCCCAGGCCACTACACAGGGGCAGCCTACCAGCACATGGGCCCTGAGGAGCCAAAGTAATTCTTGTGTTTACATCTGTCTGCCAGAATCTAACTTTCAATTGGCAAAGCACTTTCACCCCATTATCCCAGGTGATCCTCCTCTGGCGATCTTGCTGTCATCTCCTCATTGTATTGATGGGGACATCAAGGCTCAGAGAATTTAAGTTGTTCCTCTAAAGTCAGAAGAGTCAGGTCAACTTTGTTCTGAGCTTCAACCAATGAACAAACTAAACCAGTAGTTGGTCCTTGGTGGTGGTGGGGGGGAATCTAAGATTATCTAAGAATTAGCAAGGAATTTTTCAGCACCAACAGAGGATTTGGTGCATTTTACATATATATAATCTCATTCATTGCAAGGGCTGCTCTGGGAGACTGTCAGCACTCTCCCCATTCGACAGATGAGTAAACTGAGGCCTACTGAGGTTCAGTGATTTAACCAACAAGGTTTGTGATACCCATGAGCTGTCAGCTCCCCTGATCACTACCTCACCTCCGTCCCGGCCCCAGAAAAAGCCAGGCACTTCTTGTTTTGAACAAAAGACGAGGTGCCAAATTTGTGCAGAGGTAAAAATATTGTTGAAAAGAGGAAATGTCTGAAGACAATCACCACAGGCCCTTTCTGGCATGACTTATTTTCAGTTTAAAAAGCCCCTAGTTCAGGGTGGGAACTGCGCTCTGGGGAACAGCAGCCGTGGGGTGGAACAGCTTAGTCTCGGGGCATGGCCACCTGGAGGCCAGAAGACCCAAGAAAGTTCAAAGGAAGGAAGGACAGACTATTTTGGGTGTCCACTCTGCTGTCACTCTGCTGGGTACCTGTCTGCCTCCTTTTCCTGTCACATCAGGCTGCTTAAAACCCCACAACCGTGCACGTGCCAGGGGCGTTCCCTGATGCCACCAGCTGCTGCTCAGCCCTGTTTCCGCCTGGGCCTCTCCAGCTCCCTCCTATCTGCCACATGCACCTCCCTGTGGGTTTTCAGCCGCAGTGGGCAAGACCCGGCCTCAGGCTCTGCCCTGCCGGTGCCCCTTCCTGGAACGCTGCTCCTCAGAGCCCCCTCGGCCCACAGCCTGGTTTCAGTTTGATCTCTTCTGATCTTTCTATTGCAGGGAGGGAGGCCTTTTCTCACCCTCATATTTAAAAATAACACTCCAGCCTTCACCACTGTGTCTGTCTTTATCAATTATTATCACTCATTCTAGATCTCATGCTGACTTCTTTGATTATCTGTCTCCTCCTGGAATGCCAGCTCACCTGAGGCAGAGAATTTCATCTGCTTTGCACATGGCTTTTTCCCTGGTCCTGGGAAAAAAGTAGACAAGCAGTAAATAATGGATGATGGGCCCCTTAATTCTCCTGGCAATCCCCTAAGATCAGGGCTAAGCACTGAGGGAGACTCGGTGATAAAGGGATTTGCCAAGACCCCAGAATAGGGCTAAGTGCAAACCCCAACACCCGGTCCCCACCCTGGGACCCTTTCGTGAGGCTCGTGGGTCCCAGAGCTTGGGATTTCCAAGAGGAGATCCTTTCAGAATGGCTATAAGTGACCACATACCGGTACCATCCTTTAATTTTCATCAAATGTGTTCATGTAAACAATATCAACCAAACAATCACTGTTGGTGGCATGATTTTATCAAAGGATGATCATTTAAAATATCAACAAAGTTTGAAGGATGTAATTTCAGTGTAAAAATCAATTGTTTACATTGAATACATTTAATGACTTCTTAAAAAAAAAAATGCAGTTCTTCATTCTCCTTATTTTTTTCATTCCCCTGAAGTCTATGTAGTGTAAATGTCAATGCAGGCTGTGTGAACTTGAGTGAGTTACGTAACCTCTCTGTGCCTCAGTTTTCCCATCTGTAAAATGTGGCAGAGGAGTCCTTAGCTCAGAGTCATTCATAAAGATTAAATGTGATCTAAGCTGACCAAAGGACCCAACATACTCTTTTAAAAAAAAAGTTCTTTTGGTATTGAAATACAAAGACAGTAAGTAAGCCATGTATACTGCCGGTGGTGATCCTTGGCTAGTGTTTGGGATCCCCGTCTCCAGGTTCGGGTAGGAGGAGGGAGAATGTATTCAGGTGATGTCAGCAGGAGTGAGAATGAGCTCTCCACTCAGAGACAGAAGCTAGGAACTCACCTGGCCTCCTGTGGGGGGTGGGTTATGAGATCTGGCCCAAGCAGAAGGCCTGGAGGGCCAGCTAGGGGGGCTTGAGGGAGGAAGAGGCCTGGCCTCTGTGTCCTGTGTCTTCCTGGGACTGAAGGGAGACCTGTTCTGACATCCGACTCTTGCCTTTTTCCCTAGGTTGGGCCCCACATTGGGCCCCCAAGCTTTCCCCAAACTAGCAAGCATCCTTCCAGCCTTTTCTTCCCTCCAGCACCTGGAGTAAGTATGTCCCTGGGACCTCCCTTCCACTGTGGCCCTGACAGTTTCAGAGCCTGTCCTGTCCCCAGGGCAACTGCCAAGGGGAGACCTTCTCCTTGTCCCTGTCTCTCACCAGTCACTTACTCCCTCAGCATGACTCACGTGAGTGATGGGAGGAACCTGCAGCAGGGAAGGGACAGCAGATGAGAATCCCCAGGAATAAAGATGGTGTGGGATCCTTCCTGACCTGTGAAACAATTTCCCTGCATGGTCTCACCTCACCTAGCTTGCCAATCTTAGCAATCCTGCTGGAGAGGCCGAGGGGTCAAATCCCACTTTGTAATTGAGCTTCCATGAGCTGAAGGGGATCATTTAAACTCGAGAGGTTCCTAAGAAGCAAAATAGATCATGATCCAAGGGAACTCCCACTTTGCCACCTGGCTGGCCCTGGGTACTGAAGGCTGCCTTTCACAGCTCAGGGTGGACTGTCTGCTCACTGTGCCATTATGCCACATCCAGAACTAGGGGGACAGAAGGGGAGGGAAGAAGAAACCTGCTGACAGCCCCCATCTGATTCCACCTGCAGCCTGGACTCGCTGAGCGAGAACAAGATTGGGGATACAGGTGTCTCGCAGCTCTCAGCCACCTTCCCTCAGCTGAAGGCACTGGAGACGCTCAAGTAAGTGGCAGAGCCTGCCCTCCCTGCTGCTTGTGTTGCCCAAAGTCTAGTGGCTCCTGATTCTGATTCTTGTGCTCACCCTGCACTGCTCAACTCCACACCTTTCTGTGCAGTCATGCACTGATTCTCCTGGGCCATCTGTTTTTTATCCGTGCAGCCATTACTCATCCATCTGCTCAGGCAGTCATTTCTTATCTAATTGTCCACTCGACCAGTCACTCACTAATTTAATCAACAACTATTTCAGAAACATATACTCTCCCAGGCATCATTGTGGGCCCTGGAGGTACAGCTTTAAATGACTAACAAATCCCCAGACTTCAGGGATCTAAAATTCTAGCAAGGAGACACAATAAACCAAAAGTAAATGCATAAATAAATCTGCAGTTGCAAAGAATACAGTAATAAAAGTAAAGTTTAATGACAAAAAATTATATTGGGGCGTCAAAATAGGAGAGAGACAGGTTAGGACTTATTGGGAAAACCTTGTTGTCCAAGTAGTAACTTTTTTAACTGTTCTGGATTGTGGGAAGTTAGAGATGGATAAATGCAGATGAACTCTCCCTTCCTTCCTTTGTTTCTTTTTTTTCTGCATAGAGGTTATAAGATCTGTCCACATTCCCCCTCGTAATTAAGAGTGGGATGGCCAAATATTTCAGAATTCACTTAGCTATTTCCTTGATTGTAAGGTACTGAGACTTCTCCAGTAGGTAACCCTGTAAGCTAGATTTCCTTCCCTGAGTCCCCTCTCCCTCCCTCTCCCTTCTCTCCCTGTGCCCTTAAGTATTTATTGAGCACCTACTATGTGCTCAGTACTGCTTAGACACAAGGATATAATCATGATCAAAACAGAAACAGCCCTGCTCTCTACAGAGCCCACCACTTAATTAAACAAATACCATAGACATCAATTTAATTGCAGTGCTGATGAGTAGCCCAGAGGGAAAAGAGAGGATGTTATGAAATCATAAATAGGTGGAGGAAGGGAACTCTTTCTCTCCCTCTCTCCCTACTTCCTTCCCTCCCTCACCGACAGCTCACCCCATCATCCTACTCTGAACATCACAGGACTCTCTTACCTGTCAGAAGTCAGTGTAGGCTTACCCATAGCACAACTGCAGTTCAGTACCCATGACTGTGGGGGTGGCTGCTCCGTGGGTCTCCCAGGTGGCAGGCGGATGCTGGTGGGGGAGGGGCCTGTAAGTGTGGTCCTCAGCCTCTCTCTCACGGTGTCCCTGCAGCCTGTCCCAGAATAGCATTACGGATGCGGGTGCCTGCAAGCTCGCTGAGGCCCTGCCCTTGCTCTCTGCATCCCTTCTCAGACTCAGGTGAGTAGTTTCTGCCTTGAGCAGGTGGGCTGGGGAGGCCAGGGAGCTTTAGGCAGCTGCAGGGCCCTACACCAGGACTCTGGAAACAATCACTTCAGGCCTTAGAAACATGTGGGAGGGGCATGGTGTCTGCAGAATCCAATGTGGACACAGCTCTCTAAGCTGGGTGTCACCACTGTGCTGAACAGGGAGATCAACAGGATCCAGAGAAAGAAAGCTGGGCAGATTGCTTATGGTTCTGAGCTCCTCGATTCTCATCTGGGAAATAGAATCTATTCTAATGGCCTCTGTAAAGCGTTGGGTGCAGTGCCTGACTCTGGCTAGCAGTAGATAGCCACCCTCCTCTCCAGAGACCCGTGCTATGGTAGGACTACACTTTCTTTCCGGAAGGGTGTCACTCACATAACAGTTAGTGCTTACACTGCCACCTCCTGGTAGGCTTCAGGATAGCAGATAATTTCTTCCAGTCTGGTGTGGTACCAGACACTAGCAGAAGAGTAGGCTCAGCTCAGCACCTGTAGCTCTCCTAACTCATCTGCCTGGGAGGAACTTCCTTCCCCTTCCCCGGCTCTCATCACTAGCTGAGGACAGCCCGTGTCAGATTCCAGGAAAAGTAGCATTTGGCCCATCTCTGTTGATGTGCGTCATGTGTCTTTCCAGCCAGGACCACAGGGTGCAGTTGCCCTGGTTATGCGCTGTACAATTTAAAGTCTGTGCGACCAGAGCTCACCCCTAGAGCTGTTCCAGGCATCTGATATTCTCTAACATGAACCGTGGGCTAGAACCAGTACAAGGAAGTAGAGATAAAACTATGAATAAGATGGATGTTTTTGCTTTCAAGTTTCTTACCCAGTTAGCAAATAAGCACAGACATACATAATTTTGAAATAGCGATTTATGCTGGAAAGAAACTAATGCAGCCTGGGAGAGTACAATATAGTTGATTGGCTAATCCACTGGTGGTGGTCAGGGCAACTGGAGGAAGTGACCTTTCTATGGGAAAGCACTGCAGCAAGAAGGAGCAGCAGGTGCAAAGGCCCTGAGGTGAGAGAGGTTGTTTGGACACAGTGCATGAAGGACAGATGAGGTGGGAGAGGTCATTGAAGTCCAGATCAGACAGGGGATGTTTGTAGGTCAGGCAGAGGCATTCTTGGTTTTTGCTGGGTGAGCGAGAAATAGGAGGGGAATGTGAAAGTAGTATCTGATCTGATGTGAACTTTAAGAATTATCAGGCTGGGGTATATATAACTCGGTGGTGGAGCATTTGTTTGGCATGTGTGAGGTCCTAGTTTCTATCCCAGTACCACAAAAAAGGAAAGAAAAAAAGGCACACCGTATTTCATAGACTAAAGTGCCATCCACATGAAGACACCATTAAAAGGACAAAATGCTGCTGATTAAACTGCAACACTGTTGGTCAAAAGTCACACCCTGATCTCGATGATCTTCAAATATGGATACGGGGATCTCAACCGTAAAGAAATGCAAGGACTCTGGCCATCTGCCGAGAGGAGGAAGCGGATGCTGGGTTCCAAAGCCCACCCCAGGGAAAGCTGCCCGGCCTCCACCTGCCCCCTGGCCACCCACAGGATCTGGCATGCTGGGGTTGAGCCTGAATCCTCAGTGTAGACCTGCTGCCTTCACAGCTGTGCGTGCAACTATGAGGCTGAGTCACGGCAAAGTGCTGACGCTGGAGCCACAGTAGCACCCAGCCTGCTGAAAGCATGCTTGGTGCTGAGCTTGGTGGAAGTTGGCTCCAGTAATACCTGCTGTGCTACTGCTATGCATGATGGCCCCAAACTGAGCAGGCCCAGTGTCTCTGCTTTTTCTCTTCCTGCCACCAATTCTAGTCACACCTTCCGCAGGCACTCGGGGAGGGTGACAGTTGCCCCTGTGAGAGTCATAACCATAGTTAACAGTTTATTCCACCTACCAGCATGAACTCTTGCTCTTCCCCACAGTAATTTGATTGTAATCAGTGCATAGATGATCAGGCTGTGTGTCAGGGGAGTTTATGTAACTTGCCCAGCATTCCACAGGTGGAAAGAGGTATAGCTGGGATTTGAACCCAGGAAGTCCTTTCTCCTGAGAGTTTCTACACTCTCAACCAAGAAGCAACTTCCTTTCAGTCTTGCTGCTCCTCTGAGCCCATTGTGTGACCACAAGGACGCGGTCTCAACTCTCAGGGCCTCAGTTTCCCCTCTCTAAACGGAGAAGCAATCTCAGATATGCATTCTGGGGGACGCTGACCCTTCTCCCAGCACCCAAAAGCTCTTCCCTGACCTCTGTCTCTTGCAGCTTGTACAACAACTGCATCTGCGACATGGGTGCTGAGAGCCTGGCACGTGTGCTTCCTGAGATGGGGTCCCTGCGGGTGATGGAGTGAGTGTGGGCAGAGTCTGGGCAGCTGGGATGTGGCGGGGGGAGGGATGTCTCCCACCGCATCATGGGAAGGCCTTGGTCTGCAGATGGATGGTCCCCAGGGCCAAGTCTCAGAATGAGTTTCTCTCCCCAGCGTCCAGTACAACAAGTTCACAGCTGTGGGAGCCCAACAGTTGGCTGCCAGCCTGCGGAAGTGCCCTCGCGTGGAGACCCTGGCGTAAGTCTCCACAGCTGGTGTGGGGCTCAGCGAGTGTCTCCAGCACCAGTGTGCTCCCCCACACACACACCAGTGTGTGGCTTTGGGCAGGCAGGCATATCATCCTTCTGGCCTCCATTTCTTCATCTGTAAAATGGAGATGATCATAAGATCTCCCCAGAAGGATTTGGAAGGTTTAAGTTAGTTAAGACGCAGAAAGTTCCAAGAACACTAAAATACTCAATGAGTGCTTCAGGTGAGCCATATAAATTATCTACATTCACTATTCTTGACCCATAAAATTGGAACTTCATATAGTTTGAACTTATTTTTTTATTACAGCACCATGATATCTAATGCCCAATACTGATACTTTATACTCTTTTAAAGTTTTTTCATCTACATAATTGCTCCTGTCTTCCAAGATGGATAGGGTAGGTCTCATGAGACCCATTTCAGCTCACAGATGAGGAGAATAAGGCACAGAGCAGTAACCAATCTTTTTTTTTTTTTTTTTCTGCACTAAGAATTGAACCCAGGGCCTTCATACTGAACTATATCTCTTATCCATTCATAATTTTTAAAATTTTGAGACAGGATCTTGCTAAGTTTCCTAAGCTGGGGTCAAATTTGTGATCCTCCTGCCTCTGTCTCCCAGAGGAGATTACAGGTGCTCTGAGATTACAGGTGTGTACCACATGCCCAGCTAGTAACCAACTTTTTGAGGTCGAACAGCAAGTCAACAGCAGAATCCGAAGAGTCTCAGATCTCAGAGCTCCTTGGGCCTCACTTTTCCTGCAGCCCCTCAGCCACCACATGTACCAGTCCATACTGGCTCCCTGGGGAGTCACCGGTGCTCTAGGCTGAGTGGGAAGAGGGATTTGGGGGGTCATCTTGCATTGGGGGATCCCAGCCACCTTCGCTCCTTTGGCCTGGCTGCTGAGTCCCATGCCCCCCGCAGGATGTGGACACCCACCATCCCGTTTGGTGTCCAGGAACACCTACATCAGCTGGACTCCCGGATCAGCCTGCGATGACCCTGCTGTGCCCTGGATAAGGTGACTGGGTGAGCTCAGAAGTGGGGACCAGGGGGACACCTGCAGCCAGTGTCTACGAAGGTGGGACCCAGATAAATAAGGCAGGACATCAGGTGGCCCTGAGTGAATTTGCACATGTCTCTCTCTGAATTTTCATATGTCTCCATGCTGGGCCCTTGGAGGTGTCCTGGGTTGAGGATCCTGGCTGTGGACAGGATAGACAGGAAGGGTAGTGGGACCGGTTTTGCTCAGGATAGAGCCTGAGCAATGGGAAGTCCTACCTTTGCGACTCCCAAGCATTTCATGCTGTATGCTGCCCTGATGCTCTAGATGCATCTTCCTGGGAACTAGCTTATCACAGTGAAGGGGACTGTCCCCTCAGCCCTGGTCTCCCTCCACATCTGACCCTCCCTGAGCCGTGCTGCAGTCCCCTCTAATCCTGCTCCATTCCCAGGGTCTCCCCATGTGTCAAGGCTGCCCTACCTAAAATCCCCCAGCTCACCTCCCTCTCCTGACCTCCACAGCATGCACTCTGAGGACACTGACCACGCTGGACCTTGGACTGGGTACCTGTAGACCGAGTTCACCTCAGTTGTACCCTCTGAGCTTCAGTGCCTGGCACTTGGCCTATGTGGGCTCAGGGCTGGCGCTACCCATCTGTGCATGGACTTATATCTTGCTCCGTGGGAAAACCTAGCCCAACTCCAAGGCTCCTCCAGGCCCAGATAGACATCAGCCTCATCTGGCTGTGGTGAGGACCAAGATATGTGTGGCCCACACTGGATGCCCAAGGCATTCCCTGAAAACACTCTTGGACAGCCATGACCAGGACAGCATGAGAGACTGAGGCTGCCACGTGTCCACCTGTTTGGGCCCTGGTCAACCTGGTGAGAAGGCCCTTCTCCATGCCAGCCTCAACCAGACCGCTTGGCAGAGCCTGCTTGGTGCTCTGAAGATGCCTGTGGACAGCCCCCAGCCTGCTGATTCCCCAGACCGACGGGGATTCTATGGCAGCTGCTATCTGTCTGTAGTACTTACTGTTTGCACTAACTTTTGTTCAAGGTTAGAGCTGGGCCTGGCCCAAACTCTGAATCTTAGCCAGGACCAGCAAATGGTTACACTAAGGGCTGAGGGATGGGGAGACAGCTTGGGACCCCATCCCATGCCCGCCCTGGGCCTTCGCCTCCCCTGTCCTTCTTCACTACATTTTAAATGTTGCAGTTTCACGGGAAGGGCTGGGGTTTGGGTTTATACTATGATTCCTGCTTACAGGACCTACTGTTCTGGTTATCCAGTGTATAACAAGCCATATGAAGGCACCGTGGTTTGGAATAATACAGACATCCATCAGCTCACACTCCTGTCATTTGGGCAGGGCTCAGCAGGGACAAATCTCTTGTCCCCTCGGCATTTCCTGGAGCCACTTGAAGGCTAGGCTGGGCCAGATGATTGGAAAGCTCCTCCACCCATGTGTCTGGCACCTGACACTGGCTGCTGGCTGAGGTTTCAGGGGGCCCTTAGGAACAGTTGTTTGGAGACCTCTATATGGGGATGAATTTTGGTTTCCTCATAGCATGGTACAGGACTGAAGGATGATCACTCAGAGAGACAGACAATCAGGCAGAGACAGAGAAGAAAAGAAGAGGAAAGAGACCACAAGAGACAGTTGGTGACTTCTTTATAGCCTAGCCTTATAGAGCACACAAAATTGTTTTTGCCATGCTCTATTGACCAGTGTGACAGGGGCTACTTGCTCCTACTCCCTCCACTGTACAGACATGCACATAAATACACACACACATACACACTCAGACACACACACTCACACAGTAGAGAGTACACATTGGGCCAAGTCCTGTCTTTTCTGAAAGGACCTTGTTTGTGGCTTCCTGAGATTTGGTGGGAACTCATTCTTTGGCAGTCGGCAAGGCTGAAACTATACAAAGGGGAATGTTCTCTTCAGCCTTCCGCACACCACTCTGGCCTGGGAGCCACTTATTAGACAAGTTGGAATCCTGCCGTGGCTGCAGGAGCTGGAAAAGTCCTTGGTGGCTCTGCTTTCCACCCAGAGAGCCGCCAGCACAGCTGTTGTTTTTCACTTAGGCCTGTCCTGCTGGTCAGAAGCCAAATGCATGGATCGATGGGGACAACTTGCTCCCTGCTGATGGTGGCAGGAGTTAGCTATTCAGCTCTAGCTCATTGCCCTAATGCCCCCAGGTTCCAAACTCTGTTCCCTTCCTCAGAAGTGGGAGTTGTGGTCAGGAGGGTCAAGGGATCAGGCTGGGGCCTGGTGGGCAATCCCTGCAGAGGTAGAGCCTTCTCCATTGGCTATGGCAAAGGGCTTCACAAACTGTCACCCAGGTTTGGGTGGTAAATAGCACCCAGGCAACACTGCTGAGGGGGTCCCTGCATTTGCAGGTAATGTGGAGTCCATGGAACCCCCATTTGTGTGGCCACAAGTGTGAGCCCCAAGTGACTCTGTAATGCAGTCACCTGTCAGCCAGGTGGGCACATCTGAACCCTCTGCTTTTGATCTGTTTGGAGACACTGAAGTGAGGTCAGAGGCTCTAGTTATTCATAATGATTTTTGAGTGGCAGCTACCATTTGCTTCATGAGTCAGTTCAGGTTGCACTTATGATAGTACAAGGGACATAGTACATGTTCAGTAAATGTTAGCAATTATGGTTACTGTGTGCCAGGCATCACACTGATGCCCTTCTATTACTGGACTTCAGTGCAGCTCATCACTCACGTATGCAAGGGAGCCTCCTTTGTGCCTCAGCATCCTTGTCTGTAAAACGGGCACAATCAAAGAACAGTCCTCATAGGGTTATGTGATGATTCTGCGGGTGAATGCATTGAGAGAGCCTGGCACACAGCTCAGTATGTGTTAACTGTCACCGTTATATACCTCTGATTGTTTCATTCTTGCCTGAGCCCAGAATGTTCTTCCCACCTCTTCATATGGCTGATTTCTCATGCTTCAGGACTCTTGTTTGAGGGCACTGACCACCCCACACTGCCCTCCCTGGCTGCTCATTCTCCAACCCCACTGCAATTCGTTGTCTGCTCTTTTCCTAGGCTGTGAACTCCAGGAGGGCAGGGAACTTGACTGCTTTGTTCACTGCTGGCCTCTGCACCCAACAAGGTGCCTATATACAGTAGGTGCTTAATAAATGTAGAATGGATGGATCATCCTCAGCCAACTTTGCTCTATTCATTCCACAACTACATACCAAATACAAAGTGGTGAGTAATATGTTCAGGTTTCTGGCTCTGAAGACTTGCATTTTAGCAAATTTTAAAAGCTCTCTGACAGCTGGGTGTGATGGCACATGCCTATAATTCCAGCACTCAGAAGGCTGAGGCAGGAGGGTTGCCATGAGTTTGAGGCCAGCCTGGGGTACATAGTAAGTTCAAGGCCAGCCTAGACTACACAGCAAGACCTCATCTCTAAATAAATAAATAAATAAATGCAAGCTCTCTAATAGGGCAGCCCGTACACTGTGCAAAGGCATCTGGATCAGGGGATGAATTAGGGGCTGCACACTAGTCTGGGTTCTGCTTATCAAGCTGTGAGTACTTGTATGGTAAGTAAGCATCAGTCTGGAGGATGACCTTTTTGTAATTAACACCAAGTCATATTAAGAGGTGAGTAGCCAGGCATAGTGGCATGTGCCTGTAATCCCAGCACTGAGGAAGCTGAGGCAAAAAGATTGCCACAAATTTAAGGCCTGTCTGGGCTACACAGTGAGTTTAAGGCCAGCTTGAATTACATAGTGAAACCCTGTCTCAAACAAACAAACCTAGAGAAGTGGGTAAATTATCATCCCCATGTCAGAGCTGTGACATTTATGGAAGGAGTCAAGATGTCAGCTGGATCTGTCACTTCTTTGGAGGATCTCTGTGTGGGGCACAGGCGCAGTGTGCCGGAATCAGTCTCTGAGTCCCGTTTGAGAAGTGGGGAAGCAATGCTGGGGGACTCAGGCAAGGGTTCCTTGTGCAGGGAGCTTGACACCAGGCCCCTTCTCAGCCTTTCCACTGCCCTCAGGCCTCTCTCTCTGCAAATGCTTCCCTTCCTGTGCAGTCTTCCCAGCCCTCCTGACCATCTGCTTTCCCGGTCTCTCACATCCGCTTTCTTGGAATCCTGTGCAAACAGTTTCAGCCATCTCTAGGGCAACAGGCCATGCCTATCTCCTCCCCTGCACAGTTGGGCCTGGCTTAACCTGGGGTGTGGAAAGGTGCTTTGAAAACCCAGTGTCCTGCAAGCTGGAGGGAATTACTGCCAGCTTTCCATGAGTCTGCCAGTTCGTCCAGTTCTCTTTGTTTAACCCTTCCCTCTTACTCATGCTCCTTATCTTTAACAGAGGTCTACTATGCCCCCTACAGGGGCTCCACAATGCCACTGCTTCGAGATTCAGGCCTGAGTTCCCAGGTGGCCAATAGGCTTTCTCTACCACACCCCACAGGCTGCCCCTGGCTTGCTGGGCTTGTGGTAGCCAGGAGGGGTCAGCCTGCGACTCTCAGGCATGTCCTTTCTCCAAAACCCCACTGAATCTCCAAACTTGGGGGCTGTGACATTTTTTGCCTGTTAATCATCCTCAAAGTGCATAAGCTTTTCCAACTCTCAAAGAAAAAAAAAAAGGCCTGAGAAACTGGAGTTGCATACATTTTTTAATCGAAATAAATCAGCCTAAGTATTGCTTTTACATGTTTGTCAAAATCAAGTATTCACACTGCTCACATTTTCAAAAATATATTTCTGGCCAGAGGAGCGGCAAGGCGCTGCCCCAGCGTGAGGTCTCAGTCCTGCCAACCTGATGAGCAAGCAACTTGAAATGCATATGTCGAAGTCCTACCCTCAGCCTCCACATTTCCTCAGCTTCTTCTTCTTCTTCTTCTTCTTTTTTTTCTGAGTCACCCCCAAAGCAATCACTGAGACCAGACGTGGGCTATGAACCCAGCTGGGCTTAAGGCTCAACTGACAAAGGACCTAGGCGTTGCCTTTGGGTGCAGCCGCAGCTTCATTTTGCAGTGTCTTCTCCAGAGGTGAAGTGGGGGAAGCAGATGCCACGGGGAATGAAGTGCAGGGCGGCAGATTTGGCCAAGCTCCTGTAAACATCCATCCTGAGTGTGCGAGCTCACATACCCAGGCCAGGGCCAGGTCCTCTGAGCGACTGGGGAAGTCTTCCCTCCTCTGGGGGGACCAGGGCTTTCTCAGCCTGGGCACTTGGTCCCAATCGCTCTTTCCACTCTCCCAGGTTCAGACGGGGACCTCTCTGTTGGCACGAAGCTTTGGAGGGGAGCAGGCCTAACAAGAAGAAGGATGTTATCAGTAAGGGGACCCACCCTGCTACCAGTCTGGCAAACGCAGACAGTAGCCCAGGCCTCTGGAGACTCAGGGTGAAACAGGGCATTCTTCTTCCCTCCTTTGATTCCCAGAACTACCAGAAACCCTGAACTCAGTGGAGCTGGGATGTTTTTCTATTTTTATTACAAATGCTTTTTTAATAAATTCATTTAATGTTAAGAGACTGTGGGCTGCAGAAAGGGTACAATTTTACACAGAATAAAAGCACTGTCCTGACTACTGGGGCAAGGGACAGTGTCCAGGCAGGCTCAGCTCAGCAAGCTCTGGGGACTGCGTGGCACCTGCCAGCTCCTCCCACCTTGATGGGAAAGTGCTTTGCAGCCTGTAGGAAATGCTCATGCAGCCAAGGCCACTCAGCAGCAGCACCTGACTGCCCATCCCAGGCCCCATACAGCATCCTCCCCATGCCCAGACCCCATGGCAGGTCCTCTCTTCCTACTCCCTCCACTGCCCAGTGGGTGCCAGCATCACAGCAGTGCCTTGTATCCCCAGGCCCACCCTCCTGACAGCCCCCCCAAGTCCTTCCCAGTTTTGAGCCTCGTCTTTGCCAGCTCAGACTCTTCCTTCTACAAACTTCACTGAATATCAGGCAGAAATATCATGTTCAACATGCAATGTTCACTCTTGTTCAACAGGGCACTATTACTGACACCAGGGCAGGATAATTTGTGGGTGCAGGGGGCTGTTTTAGGCATGGCAAGCTTAGCAGCATCCCTGACCCCTGATCACTAAGTACAAGTAGCACCTCCAGTCACTGTGATGGCTAAAAGTGTCTCTGGTCCCATTTCTGAGGGGCTACCTAAGGGTGCAGAACTGTTTCCACTGAGAAATGCATGTCTCCCTGTTTTACAGGCTTAAAAAACTGAGGCTGAGAAGTCTAGTGACAGCTGCATACCTGTGAGACACAGCTGGTTCTGAACTAGTAACACAGATGGAGATGATCACAATCAAGATAGTGCCCACTCCTTGAGCACTTGCTGTGTGCCACTGACTACAGCAGTGCGTGCAGCTCTCTCACCCCTTCCCGGGGCACTGGTCAGGCAGCTTCCAACTACTGTTGCCTGTTGGGCCAAGATCTCTTCTGGCCTCCAGAACCTGCATGGTCCGTGGGCTTCTAGTGCAGGTAGAGTTAATGTGTCCCTGCACCCTGCAATTCCCTCCTCTAGGGCCAGCCAGCAGGGCAGTGCACCAGTACCCCAGCCCACTCTGCAGTGGCTGGGGTGACTCTGAGGCATATTTTGCATCCACTCTTTGAGCTCAGGGCCACAGAGGTAACCTGCTCGATGACACACCCTACTGGAATCCTTCCCTTCCCTGCCTCACCTCCCAAATAAATAAGTTGCACCTGAATCCTTACCACATGGCCTGCTGCGGGGACAGCAAGCCTGAGAGGGAGGGCTCTACAGGGTGTCCCATTCAGCCCTAATGACCCGGGAGCTAGGTACTGCTAAGACTCCATTTGATAGGTGAAGAAACTACGGCTCCACCTAAAGATGCTCACCTCAGATGTGTTAGACTCAGTGGTGGCAAACCTATGACACAGGTGTTGCTTTTCTCTTAAGACAAAAGATATTAACGGAAGGGTGGTTTTTTCCTAAACTAAAACCTCAGTATTCAGGTTTAGTTGCAGGGTTGGCACTTTGTGATGAATAAGAGGGGTTTGGGTTGCAGTTTCAGGCACTCACCTCTAAAAGGTTTGCCACCACTGTCTAGAGTCTGGCTTTCCTTCACAGCTTTGTCTCATTTCAGATTTTATTTTTAATTGTGTGTGTGTGTCGCCAGGGATCCAAACACAGGGCCATACACAAGCTACACAAGTGCCACTGAGTTATATCCCCCTTCCCCACTGGAGATTTTAAACAGTACATGTTAGACCTGACTGTGGGCATTCCCTGAAGAACACAGGGCAGGCGGCCCCAGCCTTTGAGACACAATCTACCTAGCAAGCAGTGTCAGTCTGAGGCAGTCTCAGGTATCAGTTGTACCTGAAGGGGAGGAGAAGGCTGGCTGGGCCACAGCCTCTAGTGGTTTGGTACAGTGGTTTGGGAGTGGGGCAGGTAGGAGGCAGGGGACCAGTTAGCCAAGTTTTTATGTCTTATGCCAGACTTATCTGCCAAATGCCAGCTGGGAACACATCCTGCCACTGCTCAGAAACCTCCCTTGGCTCCCACTGACCCCAGGGAACCTGCCAGTGGAGGAGAAACAGGGGCTACGGCCAGGGAATTCTGGGGTTTCTTTCTCTTTGCCTCAGGGTGCACCTGCTGCTGACCTCCCTCCAAGGAACCTCTGGGGTGGGTGGGTGTGGGCAACAAGGGTGGTGCTGAGATCCCTTGTGACCAGAAACCTGCAGAGTTCTTTATTCAGATTTGCCCTCACTGGTGCTCACAGTGGCCAGCCCCAAGGCCCTGGGGTGGTGCATGGGCCCATCTCAGGCTTGTGTGGATGGTGCTGGAGGCACTGACCACCAGGGAGCCCTCACTTGTCACCTCGTGACTACGGACAGCATCCCATACAGTCCCCACAGGTGCAGGGCTGGCTGAAGCACCCATCGCGTGAGCCCACCTCTGCGTGCGTGGGCCTCGCTCAGGCTCTGCTGCAATTGACTAGTGTTCTCCTCTCTTCATTGGATTTATCTTTGGGATCACCTTCTATTTTTAGCAAATGATCAAAACATTTATTTCATTTTAAAAAGAGCTGCTTTAAAGAAAACAAGTACACAAAGCATAGTTCAGGAGGTTGGCAGATACAGCAGCACACATGAGTCATGTAGGTGTGGGGGACCAGCTGAATTGGTTCTGCTCCCTCCTCGGCTGAGAATGGCCTGGCAAGGGTGGTGACCTGTCTGAAGCCACATAGCAAGTTGAGGACAGAGACGTGATCCCAGGTTTCAGTATGTGCAGCTGGAGGATGTCCTGGACACAGTTCCACTTTTGTCTGTGTCACCCACTTTGGCTGTTGTACACCAAACCCCTGTTCCTCTGACTTGCAAGTGTGGCCTTGGCAGACCGCCAATGACAAACATCACAACAGCTGACATTTACCAAGCACTTCCTTCTTTATGTTCACCTCATACCTGCTGCTTCCACTCATGTCATCCCATTTATTCCTCAGAACAACCCCAGCAGGTAGGGCTGAAGAGACCCAGTATCCCTGCACTCTGGATGGGGCTCAGAGAAGATAAATGAGTGGTACAAGGCTATCGAGTTCGTAAGTGATGAAGCCAGGATTTGAACCTCATCACCTGAGCCCAAACCCTTTCCTCCAGGCATCAAGAGCCTCAGAATGAAAAAATCCCACAGTTGCAGCTTATGGAATCCAGGGCAGCAGGTTCTCCACCTCCCAACATCAATAGAACACGACAGACAGTTCATTAGCCATTAGTTGTTTTGTTTTCTTCTTTCTGAAGCCACAACCTCTCATTACAAACCATTCCAGGTCACTACCCGGGGCTGGACAGAGGCAGAGGTGGGGTGGCTCATTTTTGTTGTCAGAAGGACAGTTGGGTACTTCATCCATTTTAAGAATCAATGTCTTTCCTCAATACTTCTAGGCAGAAGCTGCCTCATATGAGATTAGGATTAAGAGGGAGAAGGGCTCTTGTTGAAAGCAAGGGGGGGTGCCCTGTGTAGCTTCAAAGGTGGTTCCTTTCTGCAGTTCACTGCCCCATGTCCTATTCCTCTGGGGAAGTCAGTGTAAGTGCTGGAATCAGTCTGTGTGACCTCAGGCAAGTCACCCAACCTCCCTGGGCCCATTTCCTCATCTGCTAATGGGACAATGCCCATGCCACTGGGATGTATGGCAATACACAGCACACACAAGGCCTCTGCACATGGTGGCCTGTTCTCTCCTTTTCCCCATCTTTGTTCCCAACTAGAACCCAACAGCAGCAGAGAGAACTTCTATGGTTCAAAGACTTTGCCTTCCAAAATCCAGTTGCTCATTCCTCTTTGTCCACACGCCTAAGGACTCATAACAGTGGCTAATGACAGACATCACCCAATGTGGCCTGCCCAGAGCCTCCACTGTTCCGCAGGCAGGCTGTGCAGCAAGGTGGCCTCATCTGGCTCGCTGGTAGGGCATGGCGAGAGGCCGGCTATTGCCCTGGCTGCCACAAGGGCACAGCAAGGCAGGAACTACCTGTCTCTACACTGGCCAGAGTCCCTGAGGGGAGCCGGTGTCCTGGAGAGACAAGAGCCACTGTCTCACGTCTGGGGTCTGACTCCAGGCTGGCTGTGGAAGCTCATCAGTCATGGACCACGTGAAGATCTGTGGTCTATGGTTTGCTCCCCGTTGGCCACTGCCCAACACTCTGGGAGCCTTTCAGAAAGGCACCATTTGTACCATATGCGAGTCTTGTCATACCCGAGATCCACCTGAACTATTACTAAATTAGCAGTACAGGTTGCACATCCCCTATCTGAAGTGCTTGGACCACAAGTGTTTCAGATTTTGGATTTGGGAATATTTGTGTCCACATAATGGGGATGGAATCCAAGGCTAAACACAGAATTCATGTTTCATGCATACCTTGTGCACAGTACGCAATGTTTTTAGTACACCTGTAGTTTGACTGTGATCTGTCCCATGAGGCTAGGGGTAGAATTTTCTATTGAGGCCCTCAGGTCAGCACTCCAAACTTTTGGATTTTGGAGCATTACGGATTTTCAGATTAGGGATGCTCAATCTACATTTTAAAATCAATGCATTTTAAAAAAAAAGAATTAAAGCTTTAAAGGAAACATTTATGTCACTATCATGAATAAAATACAGTTGTCATAAACAGAAGGCAATGCTAAAGACACAATGAAGATTAAACTACCCAGTCCAGCTTGACACCCCTGAGCCTGGCACTGGTCAAAAGGAAAACACAGCAAGTGGCCAGGCAGGCCAGGGTGCTGCAGGCTGACTCCCTTTCCCAGCTCCCAGGGATGCCCCTCCTCAAGGCATCTCACTGGAGGGGCTTTGGAAGAGCACAGCTGGGGTCTCAATGCTGGCACCTCAGAGCTAGGTATCTAGGGTGAGGCACTGAACCTCCCCAAACCTCAGTTTCCCTCCCTGTCTAATGAGCCCTGCCCAGCCAACTTCAGAAGGTGACGCGCAAGGGAAGCTGTGGAGTTGTGGGAGAGGCAGCTATTTTTAACCACCCAGCCAAGCGCCTACCACAAAGGAATCCTGGGAATGAGACCTTACCCTTGGGGCCCAGGATGACAGCTGTGTAGATACCAGCACCACTCAACAGATAGCAATGACCACTACCCTGGGCCTCCAAAAGAATGAGGGTGTCCTAAGAAAGGATTCCTAGGCTAGCACCCACTCGGTCTGTCATACACCATTAACACTGACTGCATTTATTAAGTGTCAACTATATACACCAGCCCACCAAGCAGGCACAAGCCTTTAGACAGGTACTTTATTCCCATTTTCCAAGGAAAGAAACTGAGGCGTGGGGAGGTGAAGTCACTTGTCTGAAACACTGGTGGAGTTAGGATTTAAACCCAAGTGTTTCTGACTGCAAAGCCTCTAATTTTAGAGGGTACATGGAGGCCGCTGTAAGCATCCCATATATATGGCAAGCAGGCAACTCACTTTGCAGTGCTTTGAAGAGAAAGTTCCAGTTTGGTCTGGCACCCCTTTTTCACCTGACAGTTGCTAATCTCCCTTTCAGCAAAGGTTGGGAAGACTACAGGCCCTGAGCCATCAGCCAGCTTTAGTATTTGGCCAGATGTTAATGACTTTGGCACTCATTTTTATCTAAGCCAAATGACGGCGATTTCCTCTCTACAGTGACACAGACATTCTTTTAAAAATAAATCCACACAGGCTGAGTGTGTTGCTCAGTGGTGTAGCATGTGCTTAGAATGTGTGAGGCCCTGAATCGGATCTCCAGCACCACCAAAAATTAAAATAATAATAATAATAAACCCACATAAAAAAGTAAGTAACAAACAAATGAAGCATCAAACATAGTGTAATATACCTTAAATTGTAAAGAGAAATACAGTAACTTGACGGTAGGGAGAGACCTGGCAGACACTACTTCTGTCAAGTGACCAAAGTCAATAGGGCCAGTCATGGGACAGACAGCCCCAGACCTGTTGACACCATCCACTGCTCTCTTCTGCGCTGCTGCTGCCAAGAGTGTGTCACCTGGAATTTATCCTGGGAATAAAGATCAGGCACACCACACAGGGAGACGGTCCACCAAATTCTAGACTTAGACTCTTTAAAAATGTAAGCAGCATGAAGATAAAGACTGATTGTGGAACTATTTCAGACTGAAGAAGGCACAGGGTGACCTAGACCCCATCATCCCTTTTGTTGCTAAAAGTCACTATTGGGACAAACAATGAAATCTCAATAAACTTCTGGGGACATAGCTCAGTGGCACAGGCAACTGCCTGGCAAGCATGAGGTCTTGAGCTCAATCCCTGGTACCAAAAATAAATAAATAAATAAATAAATAAAATCGGAACAAACTTATAGATTAGATTGGTCAAAGGACCGCATCAAGTTAAATTTGCTGATTTTGGCAATTGTACTGTGGCTATATAAAAATATTCTTCTCCTATGTAAGTATGTAATGACATATTTAGAAGTAAAGGAGTGTAATGTCTGCAGCCCATTCTCAAACAGTATAGAATGTATACATGTACAGAGAGGAGAACAAGCTCACTTTTGTGTACATGAGAAAATGTGAACAGCTGTAACAGGTGGCTTTGGGCAAATGGAGTATGGGAATTCTTTATACTCTTACAACTCTTCTGTAAGTACAACATTGTTCCAAAACAATTTTTTTTTTTTTAAAGAAAATTTCAGAAAAAAGTAGCAATGATGCATGTAAGGCAGGCCTGGCAGAAACTGAGTTGGAGTTGAATGTGGTGGTGCATGCCTATAATCCCAGCATTTGGGAGGCTGAGGCAGGAAGATTGCCATGAGTTCGGGGCCAGCCTGAA
Source organism: Dasyprocta punctata (assembly GCA_004363535.1). Taxonomy (NCBI): domain Eukaryota; kingdom Metazoa; phylum Chordata; class Mammalia; order Rodentia; family Dasyproctidae; genus Dasyprocta; species Dasyprocta punctata. The sequence continues at coordinate 35,788 of RJWM01000616.1, read as the reverse complement.
CTACATATAGAGACCTTATCTCCAAAAAAAGAAAGAAAGAAAGAAAAAGAAAAAAAAAAGAAAGAAGAAATTGAGTTGCTATTTGAGGAGGGGACTTTGGAGACTCATTACAGGGCCCCTGTGCCCCTGGTGGCAACAGTACTGAGGCAGGAGGCCTGTTTGGCTGTCTTGGATCGTTCCCTTGATCCTTCATGCCCCCTTTTCTGGGCTCCAGTGTCTTTATTTGTGAGACTGGAATAAGGTGTCTATCCCTTTCATTGTTATGCTAGTTTTCCAAAAGCAGGCTATGCTTTTAGAAGTTGCAGGGGGAACAGAGAAGATAAACCAGAAATACAAATGGTTGAGTTCAGCAAACAGACATGGGGGTTGTGAGGGTGAAGGGTAGGACCTCCCTGTCTCAGCTGACACCTCCAGTCAGCGTGAACTCAGGACCAAGGCAGAGGGGCCCTTGGATTGCAGTTATCCTGAGACATGCTGGAGTCCTCTTCTGTCCAAGGGGATGGCCAGTCCCGACGTACCCATCTCGGTGAGCCTCACATCAAGAATGGGGCTGGAGGGTTGGCTGGACCTGGGGGTGCACCTGCTTCATCCACCTCTCACCTGAATGACAGCCTCTGTCTCCTGCCTGAGACTCAACACCTGCCCTGGACCCTGCCCCAAGCTCCTCAGGCTGCCTGTGGGATCTCCCCTGACTCAAATTTGACTGTGTCCATGTCCCCATGGAAGGTGTGGGCTTCTAAGCCAGGCAGTGACAAGCCCAGCCTGGACAATCTGCTGACAGCACAGGCTGCAGACCAGAGAGGAGGGCAAAGGGCAAGTGGATTGGGAAGGAGCATCTGTGGCCTGGGGGGCTGGGAGAAAACAGAAAGCTGTGAAACCCTGTAGTAAGATTAAACCAAGGAGTCAGTTACTCTGAGCTCCAAATCCCTTTGCCCCAGGGTCTTCCAGTCTTTCAGTTTTCCACTCAGAGACAGCTCTTCTAAAACAGCACGTGCATGTGCCAAGAAAGGGTTTGCGAGCACCTGCCACCTTCATTAGGAACTGGGACGACTCAATCCCGCTGAGCTGCCCAAGCACCCAAATGGCTGGGACACGAGCAGACCTTTCTTCTGGGAAGGAGGGACCTCCTGACTCCCCAGTGCCTACTCCTGGGCAACAATTAATATTCTAGGAAAGGTGTAGAGCCAGCTCTCCCGAGCTCTAGATCTAGTGCCCTGGAGGATCCCAGGCAGGAAGGCAGGGTTGGCAGTCAGAGTAGACAACACCTGGATCTTCCCTGCACCTTAGGCAGCCAGGCCTTTTTTGCTCATTGTGCAACATAAATATTTATGCAGGAATGCGGGTGCAGGTTTATGCACTGGCAGTGGCCTGTGTGTACACACTTCCTACCATACCTGACTGTTAACAATAAAAGCAGTTAATATCATTATTTACTATATACAGGAAAGTCTGTTTAATCCTCATTACAAGGCAGATTTTCACTGTCCCTGTGTGATAGAAGAGGAAACTGATGCAGGGGGAGGTTAAGCAGCATGCTCAAGGTCACAGGCAGGCCTGGATTTGAACCTAGCTAACATGAATCCAGAGTCTTGGCTCCTAACCTTGACCTACCCCAGCCCCTCCTAGAGCCCACATCAGTCTCCTGGACTGGCTTGTATGTCCACATGAGAATGAGAAAGAACAAGATCTGATCTCTGCTGTTCCTCTGCTTATGGTAAGGGGTCCAGAGATAAGGACCAGTGAGATCATCCTGAGATACTTCTCAGAGTTTTCCCATTGCTACTCACCCATCCTGCACCCTAGGGTCTGGGCTTCTCTAGCTGAGGCCAAGACCTCCAATTCTGGATTTGGGGACAGGGAGGAGAGAGTGTTACGCCTGGCTTCCATCACATCTCCAGGCCCAGGGTTTCCCACTTCCTGGGGTCAGGCCCTGTAACTCCAAGAGCTTTACAAGGGTGTCCCCAAGAGATACCTCCTGGTATTTCTGCTCAACAGCATTTGCTGTAAAATATGTCAAAGCATTTTGGCTTCAGTTTTCAGCTCAGAATATGCCAATGTTTTCATTTAGAAGCGGAAGTGTTTCTGTTGATGTGGTAAGAAGATAAAATAAGACATTCTTCACCAAGTTACACTGTCTCAAAGTCAATCACTTGGCTTGGGGACAGGGATTCATCTTGAGATCACCGAAGCCTAGCACACAGGATGGCATAAGAGCAAGCAGGGGCAAGGTTTGCTGAATGACTGAATGAGAGATTATGTGAAGGGCCTAGAACAACAAATGGCATGTGGTCAATAATACAGATTTTGAAAGGATACCAGAGGTTCTACTTCTGACAGATGTTCTCAGTCTGTTTCTGTTTCTCTGTATTCAATGACCTGTTCCAAGTCTCTGTCCACAGGACAACTAATAGTCTCCTAGCTATCTTCCCTGCTTCTATACTTGCCCTTCATCCCATTCTGCCACAGCTACCAAAGATATCTTTGTAAAAGATAAGCTGGGTTGTGTCATCCTCTGCCTAAAATCTTCCAGCAGTTGTCCATTGTTATTGGCATGGCATTCGAGGTCTCACATAGCGTGAGTCCCACCGGCTGCCCCTGACTCTTCTGGGGCTGCTCTCCAGCCGCACTGGCCTCCTTGGTTGCTGGATGAGCCAATTTTCTTCCATCTCGATTTCTCAGCATAGCAGCTGCCTCTGCCTGGTGTGCTTTTCTCTGGCACCAATCAATTTAGGGCTCAGTTCAAATGTGTCAGCTCTTCACAGCGGCCTTCTCTGGTACCCTTAGTAAAGCAGCCTGTCCCTTCTCTATATAGAGCATCTACCAGGTATCAAGGTGCTAAGGAAGCAGCAGTGAACCACAGGGGAAGCCCAGTCCTTCTTGCACACCTTCAGAGTTTTTGCCAATCCTCATGAGCTTGTTGGAGACTTGCTAATCTTCCTGATCAGGTGTCAGGAGGGCCAGGGCCCTCTAGTTCACTGTGTTCACCTCAGTACTGAACAAATAAAAATGGATGGAAGGCAGGCAGGCGGGAATGCAGAGCAGCTGGGTCATGTCCCACCTAGCTCTTGACTGGTGAGATCTTATCATCCTCAATTGAAGCTTTCTTCAAAGAAGTCCTGCTGTTGGCCCCTTAGGAGAGCCTTTTGCCCCTAAGCACTGCTGCAGCAAGTCCTGCCCCACCCTGCATCAGCCTCTGCAGCAGACTAAATGTTTGGGTCCCCCAATCTCTAAATCCTATGCCACAACTCAGATTGCAATATGATGGTATGAGGAAGTGGGGCCTTGGAAAGTGAGTAGTTCATGAAGGTGGAGCCCTTGTGAATGGCATTAGTGCCCATTGTATAAGCAATGTGAGAAATGTTTGTTATTTAAGCCATTCAGTCTATGGATGCTGTCACTGTATCTAGAACTGATTAAGACAACCCGCTGACTATGGTCACGTTGGCAAAGACAAGTAACATAGCAGAGGGGTAAATAGTATCTGTTTACCAAAGGGAGGCCCTACCCACCACCTCAGTAACCCTTTTTGTTGTTACTCAGGCTCCATGCCCCACAGAACTCCAATATCAACCAGCCACAGGCTCACCCAAGGGAGTCCCTGCCGGCCCAATGACCCCTCACTGGAGCTGATAGCTATCCAGCAGTCTGGCAGACACACATGTTCTCTTTTTCCTTTAGTCCAGCTGCCTTTCCTCCTCCTTGCTGGGTGACTTCGGCTGCTCTTACTCCTGCTGGGACTTTCATCTTGTCTCTAACCTGCAACATAGGCTGAACACACAGGTCCCTAGTCGAAGCCCATGGACAGGACATTACCACCTCAATGTAACTATCCTGCAGACAAAGGCAGCCCTACCACCAACCTTCACTTGCCTGTTTCATGAAGGCAGCCTGCAAAGCTGGCAGCCCTGAATACCCTGAAACCTGACTCCAAAACAGCACAAACCCAAGGCCAAAAGGAAGTACAAGGTTCTTTGCTGAAGGTTTCTCCTCTTATGGGCTTGGGCTGGGGCCCTGCACTCAATCCCCATCCAGTCCCCCTAGGGTCTACCCGTTCTGACACCTCTCAGTCTTCTTATTTCCAGGACTAGTAAGAATCCCCAAATCACCAAGGTCATCATCAAGATAGGCTGAGACTGGTGGGAGGAGCTGGCAGCTATGCCTTAAATGGATTTGGGTGCAAAGGTTTTTTCCACGAACCATGCGGCTAAGTTCCATGGCCACCCCAAATGTAACATATACCCTGGGACCCCCTCCTTTTTCAACAGCTGTGCCCTCCACTAGGGAGGTTTTCCAACCCCAGTTGAGGCCTATGAGGGGTCTAGTCATTCCTGGCATCCAGTTGGATCCGGAGGAGCCTGAGGGAGGAATGTGCATCTGGTATGGGTACACATTCCTCTCCCTTGCTCCAACCAACCCTCATCCCCAGGGCACTTACAGGCCTCGGAGGCTGGGGAGGGTCTCGTCCTGGGTTTCCATCTCCGTCCGGACAGTGCTCCCAACCAGGAGAGGCGGCATGATCTGGGCAGCCGGTCCAGGCCAAGGGTTATAGATCGTGGAAGGGAAGGGGACAGAGCAGTTAAAACCCTACTCCAAGTAACCATCGAAGACATCGAGCTCTGAATCGGCATCATAGAGGCCAGAGCCGGGGTCGGAGAGCACGCCAAGGTCCACAAGCGCCTGGTCCAAGTCCTCGGGCAGAAAGACTAGGCCCACATTGAGGACGATGTACTCCATAAGGAAGGCGTAGTACAGAATCAGCACATTGACGAAGAACAGGCCCACGTAGAACATAGAGGGCAGCAGCGGAGGCTGCACGTAGGAGGCCAGGGGGCCCAGAGAGTCCAAGTGGGCTGCGACCCGGGCACCGGGCATGCAGGTGGCGGTGAGGGCGGCGGCGGCCCGGCGATCCCAGCGACCTCAGCCGCTGCGGCGCCTGGGCGGCCGACGACAAGGCAGTTCAGCCATCCAGGGCCACCCCGGGGCTCGACCGAGGCGGCGTTGGTCGCCAGGTGGTCTCCAATGAGGTATGGCGGCCTCAGCACCCCCGGACGTGCGCGTGTGGCCTTCTTGACCCTCTGGGCTGCTAGGCGGGACCCTGTAAAGTTGCCAGCTGCTGCTCAGCTCTTTGGGTGCGCTGCGCTTCAGCTCACTGGCCCTCGCGGCGCCAGAGGGCCCCCCACCGAGGCTCAGCGTCGAGGGTCAGTCCAGGCTGCTGTCTCTCGTGCCCTCCTTGGCTGTCCCCCAAGGTCCCTCGGCGTCCCCGCAGGCCCAGCATCCATAGCTGCGGCCACCGCAACGATCCCCTGGTCTCGCTCAGAGTACCACCTCCCGAGCGGCCCAGCGCTCATTGGACCGCAGCCTCTCGCCCACGATCATTGGCCGGCTCAACGCCAACCCCTATTGGTCCAGGAGTCAGGAGGGCGGGTACTCCTCAGTTCCGCCCTTCCGCGCGCTAGCTTTAGAGTAGCGCTCCTGGATGCGGTTTGAGTTTTGGTCTCAAGCTGGCTTCGTTCTCCGTGTTCAGAGAGTAGGGGGAGAGAAAAGAAATTGAACGCAATTCCACTTTAGAGGGATCGCAAGGCCATCAAAACTGGAGGAAACCGCGTGCTTTTTTTGCACCTTGCTGGGCCATTTGGGTTTTGTGCGGTGTCTCTTTGGGGCTATTTCCCAAATGGCCCCAAGGGTGGTAGGGTGGGGAGGGGTGGCGGGCAGTTCCACAGAAAGTCTTGATCATTGCCAAAGCACCAGTGTTTTTGTTTTTCTATGGTGGGATAAGAAATATCAGTCAGTGTCCCCTTCATGTCCCCAGATTCTACTGCTGGGAGGTGCATTCATGGAAGATGGGAAAGGCGGAATAGACATTACAGGATTTAGGAACACTTGGGTGAAGAAAGGTCAAATTCTTAGCTTGTAAGGTTGCTCGTTTCTTTTTACTTTGTAAATAATATTTAAAAACAGTAGTAATGCACATGGCTAGCAGTTAAATAAGTACATGGCAGTCTCTCTTCCATGAATTTACCTGCTCGCGGGCAACCCTTATACATCCTTTAGAAGACTGATCTAGAGTGCCTTTCAAAGCAGTTTGACAAATCTTTAAATCTAAGGCCATACTGAGCTGGGTCTTGCTGTACATTACTTAATTGCAGCCAGACAAGGGAGAGTAGTATGTTGTCCTTTTTTACAGATGAGGAAACAGCCCTGGAGAAATGGAGGGATTCTGAAAGCTACTGGGCCTGGGTGTGGTTCTTTGGAGGTCAGAACCTGTTCTTTTTCTTGTATGACTTGGCCTCTCTAGATAAATTACTGAGCACTGAACCATTAACCCTGCACTGGTCTCCACTTTTTCTGTTCCTGAAGAGAAGACAAACCATTTACTCTGTTAGTATTTACTGAATGCATTCTATGTGCTAAAACTGCTAGGCATGAGAGAGAACACTGGCCCCAGGCCCAATTCTTTTCTGAGCACAGGTAATGGGACATCATAATCATTACATAACTATGAGTAGAAATGAATGAATAAATGGATAGTGAACAAGGAAGTCTTGCCTCCCACTTCCAATCTAGGGGAAAATTTAGATAGAAAGCTGGTTGTTTCCTTTTTTTTCTTATTGTGGTAGTGTGAGAAATGGCATGGGGTTTGGGCAAGACCAGAGATATCCTCTAAAAATACCAGATGTTCAGTTTTGATACATTGTTGCTTGGAGACCTTTGCAATATATGCTTTTAAAAAGTGAAGTGGGAAAAAAAAGAGGTTCTGAGGACAAACAAGGTTATTACTGTTTTTGTGCAGTTTTGACTTTTTAGGGAAAAAAATAAGGATACCTAGATTTGAACTCTGGTTCTGCTCCTTTTCGATTGCCTGACTGGACAAGTCAACCTTTTTGTGACTCAGCTTCCTGAATGATAAAATGGCAATAATAACAGCATCCACTTCGTAGTGTTGTTATAAGAGTTACTTTAATATACCTAATGTGCTTAAGACAGTGGCATAAAGTATGCGCCATGAAAGCGCTAACACGTCTTATCATGATGCTAATAATTATTAATATTGTATATCTAAAATGTATCAATAAAATCTGATTAAAAAATACTGCAGCTATTTCTTTTTACTCGTCTTAAGAAAGTCTTTCAGGACCCCGCCCACTGAGGGGTTGTGCGGCAGCCTCTCCTCCTCTCGCCCCGCCTCTTCGGGAATGCCGCGTGATGCATGCCAGGCCTTGTAGTCCATTCACTGAGTCTTGTTGCGAAGAGCCTCCCAGGAGAACTACATTTCCCAGAGTTCTTCTTGGCAACGGCCGTAAAGCGCGGCGGTCGAACGGCCGGTTCCGGCTGAATGTCAGTGCTGGGCTGTGGGCCGGGGAGGAAGGTGGTTGGCGATCTCAGTATCACCTCCACGGTTGCCTCCGCTTGTGCTGCCGCAGCGAGCGCTGGGACGCTCGACCGGTGAGGCATGAGACCGTGAGGCGAGCGACGGGCCGTGGCCGCCGACATGTTTGGCCGCTCGCGGAGCTGGGTGGGCGGGGGCCATGGCAAGTCCTCCCGTAACATCCACTCCTTGGACCACCTCAAGTGAGTGAGCAGGGGTAAAGGGGGAGGCCGCGGGTCTGGGGGCGCAGAGCTCGGGTTGGGGGACGCTAGTTGTTGAGAGCGGAAAGGGTGGCCGGGAAAGACTGTGTGGTGGTTACGAGCGAGGGTTCTGGAGTCAGCGCCTGGGTTCGAACCCTGGGCCATCGTTTTTGGCTGTCTGTGTGACCTTGGACAAGTCGCTTAGCTTCTCAAAGTCTTAGTATCTCCACCTGTAAACTAAGGGAACACGGTTTAGGTTTGTGGACGAGAGCTTCGTTCTTGCCGGTGCGGTCCAGGGCCACCAGGCTTTCCAGAGTGATACTACTTAGCCTGTGCAACTTAGGGGTTAAAGGCTTGGATCTTGGGGTCGGGCATAAATCTGGGTTCGAATATACGTGTACGCATTTAGGCCTCAGTTTCCTCAGTTGCAAAATGAATGAATGGTGACAGGGTCTGCTTCCTGGGGTTATTTTGAGAGTTGGTTGGATAAGGAATGAACAAAAAGCTCAGAACATGCACAAGTGCTCAATAAAGGACAGTAATTAAAAGAATTAAAAGTATTTCTTTGGGAAAATAAAGCGCAGATAGGTGGCAAACAGTCTTGGGGGAGCAGTCATATACAGAGATTAAAAGACCTGTGACCAAATCCTGACTTAGTGACTGTGTGACCTTGGACAAAGTACTTCGTGTCTCTGAGTTTCCAGTCCCTATCAGTAAATGAGGATGATGAACCTTGTAGGAGGATTCAGTAATGTCTTGCATGGAAAGTGATTGACCCAGTACTAGTCCACAGTGTGTGGTTAGTTCTTGGTAATTGTGTTTATTAGCCCAGCAAGGCCTTCCTAGACCACCCTATCTAAAGTGCTCCCCCACCCCAATTCCTTTCTGTCAGATCTTTTTCTTGATTTCATTTCTTGCATACCTGCTATCTTCCACTACCCTGTTTATTTTTACTTGGTTTTCCATCTCTTATTAAACTGGATCTTCTAGCGGGGTAGAGACTACTTGGTTTGTTCACAGTTGCATTCTCAGTATCAAGCACTGCACCCTGCACACAGTAGGAACTCACTGGATACTTGCAGAATGAAAAACCTGAGTGAATAATTTGGGGAAAAGTGTAGAGCATGCTGGTCAAGACCAAGGATTTAGGGGACAGACAGAAGGAGTGATAGAAAATAGAGAATTTTGAGAGGGGAGTACTTCTGGGAGGACTATGTGTTTGGGTGAGTCAGAATGGTTTTGGAGGTGGCGGGAGAGAAGACAAGGAGAGGAAAGAGGTCAAGGACCAAGATGGGGGTTGGTAGGGAAGCGGGATTCTTACATGGGAGGGCAGCTGGCCTGGAAAGGGAGTGGTTTAAGGATTTCAGGAATTTATCGAGTGGGTGGGTGTGACTGAGAAGGGGAGGATGGTTAGCCAGAAGGGTTGGGCCTTTGGCTGGCACCAGGTACCAGGTACCTAACTCTGGCTGACTGTAGCCCTTTTTAATTAATTTAGTATTTATTGAGTGTTTTATTCTGTGCCAGATAAGTGGTGAAAACTTCCTCTGTGTTATTTCCTCAGTCCTCATAAGTCTATAAGTTACAAGAACTTTTATAGTTCATTTTATAGAAGGAAAAAATAAGATTCAGTTAGCTTAAGTCACTTGCCCCAAAGGTGATAGCAACCAGAATATGAGAACCAGCACTTGACCTTAGAGCTTGTACTTGTTACACTGTCTTTCTTGATAAAACTTCCCTCTAAGTCAGTCTTGGGAAACTTTGAACTTGTCCATGCTTTATAACTGGTAGGGTATCTCTGCTGGCTGTCTAGCCAGCACACACAAATGTAAAGGGTCTCAGGTTTCTTTGAAGTATCCTGGGAACTGCCCACGTTCATAGTTTACATTGCTGGAAACTGGAGCTGCCTGCCCTGGATCAGGTCAATCTGCTTAATCCATATTATACCCTGGAGAACCTGGTTATTTGTGTATTGGTATGAGGCTCAGAATATCCCAAGGTGGCTTGGAAGAAGGTGCCATAATCAGCAAATGCCCACCCCCATGCTCACACTGCACTTCATTTAGCTTTGATAGTAAACATCTTGTGTCTTGGGTATAGAACAGCTCATTTCCTGGGGGTGTCTGCAGACTGGTGGGGAGAAGCCAAAGAAACAGTGACGGTACAGTGTGGCAAGTGATGGGACTGCAGGAGGCCCAGTGTTCTGTGAGATCCCTTCTTGGGCACTTTGCGAGGAGGCAAGTTTAGGTTGGAGTCTCCAAGGGTGAGTAGGAGTCCCCACATAGGCTCAGCCCAGGTGTGTGTGTGTGGTGGCTGTGGGGTTTGTGACATGTCAAGATGGGTGATGTTAGTTGTAGGAAACAAGTCTAGAGGTACCAAGGGCTGTGAGTTTTATCTAATACAGAGTGATCAACTCTCCTGATTTGCCTGTAACTGAGGGGTCCCTTGAATATGAGACTTTCACTGCTAAAAATAGGAAAGTCTTGAGCAAAGCAGTACAAATTAGTCACTTTACCATTGAGAGTTCCTAATACACTCTTGCCCTGACCTAGAGCGGTATGAGTGGAGAAGAAAGGTTAAGATATTTAAAAGCATTTAGAATAGTTTTTTAAGGTGTGTGTGTGTTTTGGCACACACAGCAATCTGGAAACTTTTTTTAAAAAATACGTTTTCACAGCATTCTCAAAAAATTTTCCTGTTTTAGATGGAGTTTTACTTTTGCTGAATACTGAAAAACTGTGTACCTGTGGTCTTTGTCTAACAAATTAAGTTACTGATTTAGTTGAGTCAAATTGAAATAGTCAAGAGGTTATGTGCTATCCGTCATTGGTGGTTTATTGCTCAAACTAGTGGGCAACTGACAAATGCCTACCACCAAGCAGAACCTCAACCGATGAAGTCATTTTTGCTACTGTAATATCATCTTTATGGGGGAATTGAGTCCACAAAGTGACAGAACTTGGTTGTTCTGTTGTTGCCTTAATTCTGGTCATATTTTGAGGGGAGAGGACCCAGAGTCTTGGTTGCAAGTGACAAACCCATCTGAATTGCCTTATGCCCCAAATGAAATTGATTGGCTTTTGTTACTGAATTGTCTGACTTGGTTGAACCCCAGCAGAGACCAGATATGTAGATGAAGCTGTCAGGAACCTGCCTCTTGCTATCTCCTGGCTCTTCCTACTCATGTTGTGACCATTTTCTGGAGGCTCTGGTCTCACAGTATATGAGCTTAGCAATCCCTGGGAAAAAGGGAATCTTTTTTCTTAATATTGCTGCAGAAGTCCAGAATTAAGTTTTGCCAGACTCTCTGGGGATTCATGCCATCCCTGAGCTAGTTACTGGGGCCTAGTGTGAGGTGCTCTAAGTGGCCAAGCCTTTCTCACAGGTCTTTCCCTAGGACCAGGAGTGGAACCAGCTATAGCCATTCTAGTGGACAGACAATGAAAGACGGGTGATTTCCCAAAGAAGGTGGGGAATGTACACTCAGCAGGCAGACACTCAGCCTTAGCCAAGATGGTACCAAGAGCTTGATGTACAGACTGATTTTCTTGAAATACCGTATTCAGTGTATCACACCTATTGGGCCCTAGGTACCACTGTGTCAAGTCTAAATTCTTGTGGGCCTCAGAACTTTCAGTCTGTGTTCCCACCCTTCTAATTTGGGAGCATAGGGCATTAGGAGCATAGTGGTCAGAAGATACTTATTTAAATGCAGACCTAAAAGATCTAAAGGATAAGTAATTGTTATCAGGCAGGAGGGAGTGGGGATGGGGGAGACTTAAAGGTAGAAGAAACAAAGTTCGAGAAAACTTGGGGCAGAGGGAGCCATACAAAGTGGTAGAACTCTGATTGCTTAGTAAGGGAGTACATAGGCAAAGGGGAGGTGTAAAACTTGTATGATATACAGAGGCCAGATCCTCCTGGGACTTGTAAGTCACGTTAAGGATCCTAGTATGTGTCACATTGATGGTCTTCCTCTCCCTCACTGACATAAGCTTCACATACCCATTTGACTGCTCCTTTGTTCTCTCTATGGGTTTCCCTCTTTTCTTCCTGCCCATCCACATCCCTAGCTGTAGTCTTAAAACATCAGTTCTTCCATAAAAAACTACTCTGGTGACTTCAGCCAACAAGAGTTTTACCATCTTTTCTAACTTCTCTTGTGTTTGTTCTCACTGTCTCACTCAATGAACATGTTAGTATATACTGTCTCTCATCTCCAAGGACAGACCAACTTTGGTCCTATAGGTTTTTACCTTGAGTTAGAGCCCCAGGAACCTCAGGCTTGTTGTTTTGCCATCATAAATTGTCTTAGTTTATATGTATGTATGTGTCTATATGTGCAAACACTCATTTGTCTCTCCTAGTGTGAGCATAAAGGCGGGGACCTGCGTGACTTGTGTGCTAGCACAGAGACTGGCACATAAATAACCAACAAATACTTGCTACAGGATGAGCAGAAAGGCAAGTTCTGGCCAACCTTGTCTTAACAACTAAACAACTGCCTGCTCTTGCCAGTTTGGTCACAGAGCCTGTGCGGGAGCTATGGCCTTCTCCAGACTGAGTGCCCTGCCTACACCCTCCCCATGTATCCCAGGCCCAGCCTCACTCGATGACCTGGTTTGACATCCTTAAGGGGTGACTCACCAGAAGCACCACCTTTCCCTAATCCTGTAGTGTGATTTCACCCTGATGGAGCATCTCCTGATTCTGCTGGCCAGAAGACTGGATACTGAACAAAAGGTGCTCTCAAGGCACAGAGAACTGCTCGGGGGATGTCTGCAGCATCTCTCCTCTGGTTCTGAGCAGGCCAAGTCAACACAGGATTTGTGTCCCCCACCTTTTACTCATGCTCAGAGCACTATTATTTGGAGGTGTGTGTGAATTGGAGGGTGAATTTGTAGTCCCTCAGGCAGGCCTCATGTCACTTTGCTTGTTCTTTCTCTTGCTCCAGTCTGCAGATCAGTTTCAGTATCTTCCAGTAGAAGCACCTTAAGAGGCATACTAAGGTATATGTTGTAAAATTTGCAGCTATCCTCAAAAAATGCTGTCAGTGAAGAGAAGGTAGATCTAGTATCTTTGTCTCTGAAATGGACATGATGATTGATTTCCTTGGGGTGTGGGGCTTCATTAACTGTCATGGTTTAACTTGTGAAATAAGTGACTCTCTTGAGAAGGCAGGGTCTACTGAGGCGGGATTTGTTTATGCCTGCAGTCCTTGGTGATGAACCTCTAGTGTGCAGGTTGCATGTTGGCAGTAGCCTGCAGTTTTTGGTCTCCAGGCATTGCAAACCCAAGCTTGTTCATCAGTATAGAGTTTGGTAATTTGCAGAGGTCTGATATTTTGCGAAGAACTCCACATCTGCAGAGTTTCTATTGGAGATGTGATAACGCCAGCTCTTTTCCAAAGATGTGGAGTATGGGTCAGTTGTAAGGACTTCCCTTACAACATGAGATGTATTTTCATACCTTTTTGGTTTGTTGTTTATCTGTTTGGTTTTCTTGTATATTAAGCACTCATAACTTCATGTAAATACTTGGCCAATAGAGCTGTTGTTTACTCCATTGTTTGTGTTTTCTATACTAGAATGATTTTAAGCTCGAGGTCTGGGGTCTGACTACCTAGTTGTAATTACTGGTTGTAATCTTGGCTTTATCTTTGCTATATTGGGACCTTGGGCCAAGCCTCAGCTCCTCAGAGATCAACCCCGTAGGGTTGTTGTGGATTTTAAGTGAGACAATACAACTGAAGCATTCAGAACAGACCCTGGCAATAGTGTGCTTCGGTTATTTTGTTGATAAAGGTCAAAATGCACACACAGAACCCAAGAGAAAATGTTAATATCATAGGTCATTGTCATTATAAGAGAAAAATCTTCATTTGCTGTAGTTAAATGTCCAAGACAAATCATTCTGTCTTCTGAAATGTATCTGGGATAGGGACTCAGCTTTGTGCAGAGTCACTGCAACATAGTTGAGCATACAAGCACTTAGCCATCTTCATCCCCCGCCACCAAGAGTAGTCAAAGGAGTTGTTGCCCTGCTTTTTCTCTCAGTGGCATACTGTGTAGCCATTACAGTTGTCTGTAGCAAAAGTGAGACAACTTTTTATGTTCAAATGAGAAAAAAATGGGCATGGAAATGAATGTAAGTGAACCTCAACTACATAAATCTTAGTAAAGAAAAAGTTCCTAGGAAGTAGATTGTGACTACAGCACTGTTCATCTCTGGGCAGTGGCATCTCTCTCTAAGTCTCTGTCTCTCTCTCCCTCTCCCTACCACCACATTGTCATTGTACTCAAAATTTCCAGTATGTTTAAATGAATGTTACATTTCTAATCAGAAGGTTATTAAACTGTTTACAGTGTGCGATATCTTACTTAACCTCTCAAAGTGCTGGAATTAGGTGCTGCATTAAAATACTAAATCTTAATCCATTTGGCTCCCCCATGCTCCATTATATTCAAGTAAATGTATATCAAGGGTGTCTTTGTAACACATTACTTATAACAGTGTAGTAGGCTATTGTGGGAACAAAAAGATGAGCAGGGTACAGGTATAACTACCATACTTTAGAGCTTGAAATTTAGGTATTTCTATGTACCAGCAATAGACATGTACAAAGTGGACATGTTAAACAATGCCATTGACACTTCCATCAAGAAATATAAACTACCTTGGATTCTAACAGAAAGTAAGCAAGACCCTTATCCAGTAAACATGGAGAGAAAGCCTATAAATATATTGTCACACTGTTGTAAAGATGTCAGTTCTCTAAATTTAGCTATAGATTTGGGACAATCTCAAAGTAAATCTTAGCAGGTATTTTTTTGGAAATTGAGATGATTTTTAAATATATATGGAAATGTAAAGTGTCTAGATAGCCAATATAATGTCAAAAAAGCACAAGAAAAGGAGTTGGAGGCCATACATTATCACATGGTAAGATTTATTATAAAGCTGCAGTAACCAGACAGCATGGTACTGGCCTAATGGGAATATCTATGAAATTAGAGCATCCAGAAAGAGACTCCCACATGTAGTCACCTGATTAGTGATAAAGGTAACACAATTACAGTAGAAAAATTAGAGCCTTTCAGTAAATGGTACGAGATCACTTAGATCTTCATATAAAAAATAATTAATTGTGGTTGATTGATACCTTATATGGTAGTATATACAAAAATCGGTTCCAGATGTACTTTAAGGCAAAATGTGACAGGTAAAGCAATAACTTTGTTAGAAGAAAATAGCATTTCTTCAGGACTTGGGGTAGGTAAGAATTTCTTAATAATGATACAAAAAACTTTACCCAAGAGAAATAGTGATAAATTGGACTTCATTAAGATGAAGAACCCCTGTTCATCAAAAGTTCATTATAAAGAGATAAAAGGTAAACCATAGTCAGGAAATACTTTTAATGTGTTTATCAAGTAAAGGACTTATGCTCAGAATATGTGAACAGGGAACTTTGGCTCAGTGGTAGAACACTTACCTAGTATAGACAGGGTTTCATCCTTAGCACTGCAAAAAAGTAAAAAGAAAAAAGAAAAAGGAAAAGAAAGGGCATATAAAGAACTCCATCACACAAATAAGAAAAGCCACTTAGGCTAATAAAAAGCAAAAGACTTGTACTGGCTCTTTCCAAAAGAGGTCATTCAAACAGTCCATAAACATACAAGAAAAGGTGCTGAGTTGCATGGGTCTTCCTGCAGTAAAATCACATTGCGATACAACCATATACCTAGTAGAATGGTTGCATTGATAAAAGACAAGGAACACCAAGTGCTGGAGAAACCGGAAAGTAGAACTCTCAGACCGTGCTCCCCAGCTATGGGATTAGGTGAGCCACTGACTGTCCTCAAGCTGCAGGTGCAGTCTTGGCCCGCACGGTGCTAACAGGGTGCTACAGTCTGAGGGTCATGTGATGCTCTTGCTCTTTGCCAGGCTCAGGAAGCTCTTAGAACCTTCAGCACTTACTGCCCTTTCCTTTCTCTGTGTGTAAAGACTTCCTAGTAATTATTAGGATTTTTTCCAGAGTTTATTTAATGAAAGCAGCAACAGCAGTGACTAGCCCTTGTATTATACAAAGTAACTTTCAGTTTTATTCTCTGTCCCCTTGTTTATTTGTTGCTCATAATGACATCGTAGCAGATAGGTGCTAAAGTATTTAGATGCTATTGCTCCCATTTTACAGTTGTGATAACTGACGTGCACAGAGGTAAAGCAACTTGCTCAAGATCACACAGTTAATAAGTGATGAACATGTGCTCAATTTGGAGTATGCCAGTAGCAGTGTCTGTAATTAACCTGGATACTCTGTTATTACTCCAGAAATGACCTGGACTTTTCACTTCCTCGTCTGGTTTCTCTCAACCTTCCCATCACAATGTACCCCTTGAGGGTCTCTTTTCCTGACTGTTTCTCCCAGCCTGTTTTCCTTGCTCTAAGGCCTTGGAATATTACTTGTATAATTACTAAGGATGTTAATAATGGCCCCCATCATAATAACCACAATTTAATAATAATAATAATAGCTAATCCTGCTTCTGTGGAGTGCTCACTGCTTGCCAAGTGCCAATGGCTCTTTCTATGAATTATCATATGGAATCACTGGAACAACCCAGTGAAAAGGCTTTGACTGTTACCCCTGTTTTATGGCATCTAAGCTGTAGGGAGGTAAGGTGAAGGCTGGTGTTTAGGGCCACAGTTAGGAACTGACAGGGCCAGGGTTCAAGCCTGAGTCTGTTGTCTTCCAAATGCTGAACTTCACCACAGCTCTGTGCTGGTTTTTAAAATTTATTTTTAAGTTTTTTGCTGTATCTGCATTTGAACCCCTGGCTATGTTTTGTCTTATATGCTGTGATCCACCTTACATTAATGAAAACTATGCCCTACCCCATTCATAATTTATTGAGTATCTAATGTCTACCTAATATTTTGGGGTCACCAAGATCAGCAATAACCTTGTGCAACTCCTGTCAAGTAAGTGAGACAAATCATTGTGAATCAAGGTGATCAATGCAGTAGTAAATGCACATGGGTACCAAGGTACGAGTGAAGAGGGAACAAAAAAATGCTTGGGGAACCAGGAGTGAAGTGGGGAAAACTTCTTTAAGGAAGGCTTCATCAGTGATGCATGAGCTGAGCTTTGAAATATAAGTGTGATAGCAGTGCAGTTCATAATAGCCAGATCTTGGAAACAACCTAAATGCCCATCGACTGAGGAATGGACGAAAAAGATGTGGTATTTCTATATAATGGAATACTACTCAGCTATAAAGAATGATAAACTGGACACCTTCATACTTAAATGGATGCACCTTGAGAATGTATTTATCAGTGAAATAAATAAGTCACACGTATGTAAGCATCATATCATTGCACTTGTGTGACAAACTGAAGGAAAAACTATATATGTTTATGTATATGTATATAAAAATAGTTGATAGTTAAAGAAAAAAGAATTCACTGAGATTTTGCTAGATATTGAGTTGAATCTATAGATAAGTTTAGGGAGAATAAATGTTTTGATATTTGTTCAGTTCACATACATCATCTCTTTTCACTTATTTAGGTTGTATTCGAGTACTTTTGATCAGTTTTTATAGTTTTTAGGATACAGATAATGAATAATTTTGGTAGATTTATACAGTAATGTTACTTTAAACTTTTTTGTGATGTTGTAATTTGTGCCTTTACAATTTTACTTTCGAATTGTTCGTTGCTTGTATATAGGCCAACACTAGATTTCTGTATATGGCTTTGTGACCTTGCACCATGACCTTGCTAAACCTGCTTGTCTGTTTTATTGGGCTTTTTTATTTTTTGTAGATTCTTTGTAAATTAAAAAAAAAGAAAAGGAAAAGAAATACGAGTAAGAGTTTGCTGGTTGTTGAGGACAACCAGGGTGTTTGAGGTAGAAAACCCAGTCAATTGAAGTCAGACCTAATCCTAAAGATTTTAAACTTGTTGGCACATTCAGAGCAGATGCAGTCACCAGGTCACTGCCTTCCTTTGAGCAAGGAGTGCGATACATAATGCTGATGGAAATACTCCATCCTCCACACAGAAGAAAATTCCAGAATGGGGAGAATCTACCCCTCTCCTTCACTCCCAACAGTGTCTTGTCACAGGCGAGGTGTCAGGCATCCTGTAAACTGCATGGAGAGTGTCACTGATAGCTACCATGATGTGGTAAAGTGGCTGTCAAACATTTGTGGGGGCTGGCGATGTAGTTGAGTGGGAAAGTACATGCTTAATATGTACGAGGCCCTGCGTTTGATTCCCTACACTGTCAAAACAAACAAAGCAACTTTAGTAGACTAAACCCTGTACCTAAGAACCTGATTCAGTGGGACTGGGAGAGGGAACAATTTAAACAGATGTGTCAGATGCAGGATGCCTATGAATCACAGTTCACAAATCTGTTCTTTGAGCCTCTTATAGTACAGGCACTGAGACAAGATAGAGACATACAGATTAATGAGCAGGTCCCCCACAATTCCTCCCAGAATGGTTCAAGTGCTGTGGGGTTGTTATCCCAGAGGACAACTGGCCTTGTACCTCCGCAATGGCTTTGCTGGTAGGTTTGGGCATAAATAATTAATGCAATATATATATATATATATATATATATATATTTTTTTTTTTTTTCCCCCCCTGGCACTGGGGATCAAACTTACAACCTCATGCCTGCCAGGCAGGCACTTAAGCCACTAAGCCAAACTCCCAGCCCTGGTTTTTTTGAAGCAGGGTCACACTATGTAGCTCAGGCTGGCCTTGCACTCACGTTGTAGCCCAAGCCAGCCTCAAACTCACAATGCTCCTCCTACCTCAGCCTCCCGAGTGCTGGGATTAAAGGTATGCGCCACCACGCCCGGCTCGATTTATATTTTTGAAGAGCTGTACTACTGGTATGTTAAAAGTTGCATGCAATTTCTAAATCAAATTAAATGCCTAGTAGACTATGTCTTTAACATACAACGGGCAACAACAATATTAATAAACTCCAGCTCCCTGAAAGCAGCAGGTTGGATCTTAGTTGTTCCGTCTGTAAGGTTTTACTCCCTGTCTTACTAGTTTCACAGATTGTAGACGAGACAATCCTCAGCCCCAGTCTGGAGGTAGCCACGAAAGAAATTAGGAGTGACTTTTCCTGAGTCATTTTCTCATCTGTCTGCTTTCCTTCCTGAGTCTGAGGCTCCTTTAACAGGTGCATTTACCTGGATCTGTGCGCACTAGGGCGATGCCTTAAAGGCATGCTGGGCAGCACTACCTGGTTATTGGGCCAGGCTGCTGATCCCTGTGCCATTCAAGCCTTGGTGGCTCTTTTGTTTTCCCTATCAGCAGAAAGGCTTCAAGGACTGGACAGCATCTTCCTGTCCAGCCCAGAAGCTGGCTTCCAGGCCTGTTTGGATGGTTGAGGTGCAGCACCATACCCTCTCAAGCCCATTAGCTGCAAGTTGAAATCTGTGCTCAGCAAGTAAGATCACTGTCCTTGGACTGCTAGCTGCCCGCTTCATTTAAATCTTATGTTCTGGTTAGTATACTGCACTTTAGGGGGTATGGCTTTCCAAAGGTAACCTGTTTTACACATTATTTTTGTCTTACCCATTGGCTTTGGGGTCTATCTTCCCTAAGCTTGACTCCATCTCTCTGAATCTCAGCATCAGTCTGCCTGCAGTTCCTTTGTTAGACATTCGGCCTGACCAGAAGTGCTGGAGGGGAACATATGAGATATTTGAAGCCTCCTCTCCCCTTAGGTCTACAGAGTTCTCTCTGAATGTGCTCCAGGAGGTCCCCTTCATTAAGTTTTCCAGGTGATTCTTTTGCACATTGAAGTTTGGGAATGGCTGTCTCCAAGGGTTTGTTGATGTTCTTGCCTCAAGTTTGGGTGACGTATCTTTAGCATTTAATGTGTCAAGTATTGAGTACCATTTTTCTTGGATGGTGAGTCAAGTCTAGTATGAGTGGGAAATTGTGCTAACTGAATCTGAAGAAGCACTGCTTTGTCTCCCCCAAAATGTTGTTTATGGTCATTGTACCTGGACATGAATTTCAGGTCAGTAGGTAACGTTTTATTTTCTTCCCTTTTTCTCAGGTATTTGTACCACGTCTTGACCAAAAACACCACAGTCACAGAACAGAATCGGAACCTGCTGGTAGAGACCATTCGTTCCATCACCGAGATCCTAATTTGGGGAGATCAAAATGATAGCTCTGTATTCGAGTAAGGGTTGCCAGTACTTTTTGTTTTTTTATTGTTCTTCCTTTGAGTGTTTTTCTAAGTGTATACCATGAGTCATTCTTCATGATGTCAGGACTTAGCACAAATTTGGTCTTGCCTAAATATCTATCTGTATAAAATGTCCTTGAAACACTAGAAATGAAAGCCAAAAATGAGGAAGTTGTGGAAACGGGTATCTCTAGACACCCTGAAAATGTCATGGATAATTTTCTAAGCAGTGGCCTCAAAGAAAGGAGAAAATGTCCTGAGTGGTTTAGATTCTAAGTGAACTGGAAGGACCTTGCCCTGAGGAAGTCAGTGAGGGCCAGGCACAGTGCTGAGGTTTGAAGAGACAGTCTCCCACCCATCCAGGTGGAGGCCCTGTAATACCCCCATTTTTACTCACAGCTGGTAGGTGGTAAATAAATAAGTAGCTCATACCCAGAGCCCATAACGAGGTTCCTCCTTCCCACCCTATCCTTGTATTTCCTACATGAGCAGTCTTAGGCTAGGCTCTTCGTCTCCCTGAACCTCAGTTTCCTCCTCTTTCTTTCTTTCTGTCTTTCTGTCTTTCTTTCTGTCTTTCTGTCTTTCTTTCTTTCTTTCTTTTTGCGGCACCAGGGATTGAACTCACAACCTCGCACCTGCCAAACTCCCGGTCCTAGTTTTTTGAGACAGGCTTGCACTGTGTAGCTCAGACCGGCCTTGCGCTTGCATTGTAGCCCAAGCCAGCCTCAAACTCACAACGCTCAACCTACCTCAGCCTCCCAAGTGCTGGGATTAAAGGCGTGCACCACCACGCCCGGCTTTTCCTCATCTTTAAAGGAGAAAAAAAGTCTGTGTTCAGTGTTAGACCCAGAGCAGGCACTCTTAAATGATAGCAAATGATAAAAACCTACTAAGTGGTTAAACTGCAAAGTATATAAACTATGAACTACCTCCCCAACAAACCTGCTTCCAGGAGGATATGGGATTGGGTTATAACAGTGGTGGTGAACCTATGGCACACGTGTCATTGTGTTTTTCTTTTAAGACAAAAGATGTTAATGTGCAAGTTGTTTTTTCTAAACTAAACCCTCAGTACTCAGGTGTGATTGCAGTGTTGACACTTTGTGAAAGATAAGTGGGTTTTGGGTCACAGTTTGGCACTTGGTCTCTAAAAGGTTTGCCATCATTGTTTATAAAAACCACTAAACACAGATTCTGTGTGTGTGTGTCTCAGTTATAAATATTGAGACGATTTATAAAACATGTTAAAAAAATAAGGTGTTCCTTTTCTAACCTGGCTTCTTACTAGTTATTGTTAGTGCTGTACTTCCATCAATAAGGTTATCTAATAAAGCTTCTTATAGAAAACACAAACTCCGTACAATGCAAATCTGTTCAAAGATTTGCCTTGTTAGAAATTAGAAAGTGTTCCCTTTTCTAGAATGAGCTTTTTTAGTCCATTTTAGAAAAACTGCTGAACTCTTAAAGTCTCATTGACTCACCAAATTACTGCCCAACAGAGTCCTCAAGAAAAAAAAAAATTTTTTTTTTTTTGAGACAGAATCTCACTCAGGCAGGAGGATCACCATGAGTTCAAGGCTAGCCTGACCTACGTAGGGAGTTCAAGGCCAGTCCAAACTATATATAGCAAGATCCTGTCTGAAGAAAAAGAAACCAAAAAAAATTTTTTTTTGTAACTTTTAATTCATTTTCAAATTTTGGGATAAATTTTTATTTATAAAAGAGTTGTAAAGATATTACAGAGAGTTCCTGTATACCACCCCCAACCAGGTTTCCCCCATTACTAACATATCATTAGGGAACATTTCTCACAACTGAGGAACTGACATTAGCACCTTACTATTAAGAAAATTTCAAACTTGGCTTGGCTTTTGCCAGTTTTTGCATTAATGTTTTCTTAATGCTCCAGGATGCCATCCAGGCTTCTAAGTTGTATGTCGTTGATATGGCTTCCTCTGATCTGTGAGGTTTCTTAGTCTTCTCTTGTTTTTTATGATCTTGATAGTTTTGAAGAGTTCTGCCCAGGTCTTCCATAGGCTATTTTCCCACCTGAGTTTGTCTGATGTTTTTCTCATGATTTGACAGAGGTTTGTGGGAAGGAGAGGTGAAGCGCCCTTCTTCACACATCAGAGCAGGATGTCCATGATGAGTACAGGACATCCCAGTCACGTGACCACCATTGCTCAGCTGAGGTGGTGTCTGCCATGTTCCCGAGAAGTTACTATGTCCTCTTTCCCTGTGTTTTCTTTAGAAGAATCACTAAGTCTAGTCCATCTTTCAAGATGAGAGAGTAGGAAGCTCTACCTTCTAGAGGTATTATATATTATTAAAATGCTTCCAGATAGAAGATTTGTCTTTATTGATTCATTTGATTGTTTATATTGATATAGACTCATGGATATTTGCGTTATACATTGGATTATAATCCAATGCTTTGTTTTTATAGTTTTTATTATACTTAAGGTTATAATCCAATACTTTGTTACAATGTCCCAGCTCCTGCTGTTGGAACCTCTTTCAGATTAGTTCCTGTGTCCCTCTGAAACATTCTCAAACTTTTGTTTCTTTGAGCATTTTCTTACTCCTAGTACTATAAGATATTACAGGCCCATCTTATATTTTTCCTGCTCTAGTCTCAGAATCAGCTATTTTTCCAAGAAAAGCCTTGGGAAATTTCCAAAAATTCAAGCTGAAGGTTTCATGCTAGACCTTCTGAATCAACTCCTGGGGCAAGATCTAGGTACACGCATTTTGACAAATCCTCAAGTTGGTCACTGTAGCAGTGAGAGTGCTGGTAATACCTAGGAATCCCTGATTTATACTATCTAAAGTGAAGGTAGACAAAATAGATCAAATGACAGAAATACTCTGGAGGTCAACCTGAATGGCATTTACAACAGACAAGCTTCCCAAATCAGTGTTGGAAAAGATTTTAGTTGTTTTTTTTTTAAGGTCATATTTATCCATTCATTTGCCCTTTCATGGGTTCAAACAGAAATTACACAGCACTGAGCAAATGCCAGATCCCTGATGCCACCACTGTGGAGCTATGGTCAAGAGCAAGAAGACATGTGACTGCAGGGATTTCTGGTGACTGTTCCAAATGACATAGCTTGAGATCACATGATACAACTAGAAGCATTATTTTCTTACTTTAAAGAAAGGCATCATGGGGTTCTAAAATCCCCAAAAGCCAGTGCACCAGGCAGAATTCAGAGAAGCATCCTGTCCAGACTGAGATAGGCAGAAATAGATGTAGGGACAGGTTAGTGTCCCTCCAGTATGTCAGTAGGTTTGGTGTTCTTTTCCCCAGATGTGAAACCTTGACAACTTAGAAACCAAAGCTCTTTTATTATTCAGCATTATTTTATGCAGGGAATTCCTACTGTGTTTTCCTAACACTCAAAGGTAAGGAAAGTAAAGGAAAGAGGCTTAGTAAGGAAAACAGAGGATATGAAGTATGATGGGAAATGCTGCTTGTTAGGCTTATAAGCATAGATTACAGTGTGATCACTTAGTCGGTAAAGATCATTCCCATTCTGTCAGCAATCTAGCTCACTGTTTCCTGGAATCAGCACTGTTCCTACATTCTGGGAAGGGAGTTGAAAGGTTACATGTTGACCTTGATGGAAGACGACATCATGGGAACCAGATATATGGGAACCAAGGCCATATGGGTGGCATGTTCTGGTGTCCTTGCTGATATTCTTGCAGGGACAGGGCTAACATATGTCCTGTGAATGTAACCAGAGGATGATTTTAATGTCTGTGTCAGAGTAAATCACTGACTCTGTCCCATTCTCTCCCCAGCTTCTTCCTGGAGAAGAACATGTTTGTCTTCTTCTTGAACATCCTGAGGCAGAAATCAGGCCGCTATGTGTGTGTTCAGCTGCTGCAGACCTTGAACATCCTCTTTGAAAATATCAGTCACGAGACGTCGCTTTGTAAGGACATTCCTTGACACTTGCCTGTGGATACTGGGGCATCAGTGGGGTGTAGTTTGGCGGGGTTTTTGTGTGTTTCTGCTTATCTCATATGTTAGTCTGTTAGGCTACCCTAATAGCATTGCAGACTGAGTGGCTTAAGCAGTAGATGTTTGTTTTCTCACAGTTCTGGAGGATAGAAGTACAAATTGAAGCTGTTATCAGCATTGATTAGACTCTTCCTGGCTTGCAGACAGCCAACAGCTTAAGTCTGTTTTCTGTTGCTGTAACAAAATACCCAAGACTGAGTATTTTGTAAATTAAAAAGGTTTATTTTGGCACATGATTCTGGAGGTTGAAAAATCCAGGACTTGCACATGAAACCTTGTACTGTTTCGATTCATGACAGAAAGCACGAGGACTTGTGGAAAAGCGGCAGAGCACTAATTTTAAAATAATCTGTTCTTGGGGTAACTAATCCAGTTCCATGAAAGTGAAAACTTGTATAAGAAAGGCATTAGTTACTCTGTTCTTGAGGGCTCCACCCCTATGATATAAACACCTCCTATCTCACCAGGGCCCTGCATTCCAACGCTGTGATTCTGAAACATGAATCTTTGGGGTGCACACTCAGACCATACCAGTCACCTTCTCATTACGTATGACCTTTCCTCTGTGTATGCGTGTGTGTTTGTGTGACAAAGCAAGTGTGAGAGTGAGGTTGACAAAGAGAAGGAGCAAAGGAGGGAGTCTGCCCTGGTGTCCCTTCCTCCTGTTACAGGGACACTAATTCATCAGACTACCATAGGTCCTGACCTTTAATGATCTCATTTAGCCTTAATTGCCTCCTGAAAGCCCTATATCCAAATATGATCACATTGAGGATGGAGATCTCAATATATGAATTTGTTGGGGATACATTTCAGTCAATAACAGTGTTATCGCTGTGTGGTAAGGTACTGTGAAGAGCTAAGAGAGGGTTCCCCTCTTCTGAACAATCCTGGGAATATTTGCATTCTCTCTTTACGACTTGCTATTAAGAAGTTGGTTGCTGAATAACCAGCCCATGGATTAAGTATTGGAGGAGACAAGGTGAGGAAGAACCAGTCAAAGAGCCTGCAGGGGCGTGGGCTGTGGCCCCTAACCCAGCTAGTTATCATGGGACTCTGCGCACATCATCTGCCCTCCCCAAACCATTTCTTCACCTGTAACAAGCATGCCTGTGAGACAGGGCTTATCGGTGTCCTCATTTTAACACCAGGAGAGTTTGAGTAATGGACCCAAAAAAGCCAGAGTGGAGAAGGGGTTTCATCATTAGCTCAGTGTTCCTTAGGTGGGGTGTTGGTGTCTCTCAGGGGGCACTGACAGTGTCTGGAGATATTTTGGTAGTCATAGTCCAGTTGCAGAGGGACTGCTACTGGCATCTAGTGGGTAGAGACCAAGGTTGTGCAGACACCCCGTAGTGCACAGGACAACCCTGCCATGGAGAATACCCAGCCCAGACTGTCCACAGTGCAGAGGCTGAGCGACCTGGTTTAGTTCCTGATCCTCCATGCTTGATTGCTAGTTTTATTATTCCATGGTGGCAGCATATCCCAGGTCCTGGATGCAAGCAGTGGGAAAGAGAAAACAAGTGGCTGAAAGTCTGTATCAGAGCAGTTGGTCAGTCTCTGAGACATTTTGGAGAAAAGTGCTGTGGGCCGAAGGAGGAAGACTTGGTGGCCTTTCTCCTGGGATCAAGAGAGCTGCTGTATGGCGGTTCTCAGCATCAACCACTAGGTGGTGCTGCTGCCCCGGAGATGTTTCTTACATTGAGGCAACTGTAAGGCAACAAATGTCAGTTGATTTATGTCTCCCTGCGTGATTTCCCATTATCAGCTTGTGTTTCTCTGGATATGAAACAAGTGCACTTTCTGAACTCTGAGAGGGGAAGGATCCAGCACGGTGACACAGGCCTAGGACTCTGTCTGAACCAGGACAGGGGCTGACTCAGCTACTTGCTCCCTTCCTGTGTTTGAGTTCTCTCCAGCTGCAGATTGTACATCTAGCCAGTGGAGATAACAGCAGCTGGTGGAGATGTGGGTTAAGGGGCAAGTGTGAACTTAGCCTGGGCACCAGGGGCCGAGAAGTGGCTGTAATACTGGTGTATTATTTAGTGAAGCAGTCCCTCTAGTCTTGTCTCCAGTAACCCTTTCCAAGCCCAGCAAGGCATAGAAGTATGGGATTAAGGACAGGGCCTTTATAAATTCTGGCTTTTTATTGTGTAAGGTATCCAATGTGATGATTTGATTTAAATGTATATTGAAATGACAACCACAGTCAAGCTAATTAACATATTACCTCATGTGGTTGCCTTTTGGGGTATGATAAGAACACCTTTTTAGCAAATTTCAAGTGTATAGTACAGTATCATTAACTATAGTCACCATCTATCTTTCCCTTACATCTTGTGAATTTAGCCATCTTGCAAGACTTTATATGCTTTAACTGACATCTCCCCATTTCCCCTGCGCCCCAACCCTGGTAACCACCTTTCTCCTCTCTGCTTCTATGAGTTTGGCTATTTTAGATTCCACACATAAGCAAAGTCATGCAGTATGCATGGCTTTTCTTAGAGTGGGACCAAAGAGGGTACCTTGCTGCGAGAAATCCAGACAGATGCATCTTGCTTTATGGATAGCTCACCAGAATGCTTTTATGAGCCCTGCAAAAACAACAGAAGTCCCTGCCTGTTTGTAAAATGTTCATTTGCAAGGGATGAAGAGAGGTGACCTTTGGTTTTATTTTCTAATCATAGAACTTGTCTTGTGACAAAATAAAACACTGAACATTATAAAAATAGAGAAAGTTGAGTTTCTATAGCATCTCACTGTAACAGTGCAGTCTGCACTAGCCATTTTGCTTTGCACCCTCCCATCTCACCAGTGTGACTCGGATCTTCTCATTGTAAACTGCCTCCTGCCTTGGTTAAAGAACAGCATAGTGCTGTGC
Organism: Dasyprocta punctata; assembly: GCA_004363535.1. Taxonomy (NCBI): domain Eukaryota; kingdom Metazoa; phylum Chordata; class Mammalia; order Rodentia; family Dasyproctidae; genus Dasyprocta; species Dasyprocta punctata. Next base: position 9,073 of record RJWM01000616.1, on the reverse strand, counting down.
TATAATGTGTTTAACCTACAGTGGGTATTTAGGTGGTTTCCAATTTTTTGCTGTTACCGGCAGCCATTTCATACATGGATCTGTTGCCAATTAGGTTTGGTGACCTATGTGACAGAAGCCTGAGAGACTGAGATTATATACAGACTCTTGGGCTTATAAAAGGATACCACAGAAAGTCAGCTGCCCCATGGTGGTCACCAAATACCATGGAGTCATCTCTTGGAGGCCCTGGAAAAGTCCCTGTGGGAAGGGGTCAGGGCCTGTGGCTGTTCCACGTCTAGAATACAGCCTGGAGACCCTCAGTTGTGTATCTGCAGCTGCCAACTTAGGCATCTGTGCTGCTAACGGCCCAGAAGCCACCAGTCAGTCACAACAGGGCTCATAAAACACCAAATATTCCCTTCTTCTGTCAGCTCATTCTCCTCCCTGTTGTTTCTAGCCACAACCAGAATGACACAATGGGGGAGAAAAAAAGCACTCCAGGTATCAGAATCACCTTGGGTTGCATGTTACATTTTAGAGTCTAGCTGGATAAATCTGTGGATTGGTCAAAGAATGGAATACTATATAGCAAAAAAAGGGAGGCAGGAAATGAACCACCACACACAGCGACATGTATGACTGTCAGATGTGGCAGTGAACAAAAAGGGGCCAGGCGCAGGCAGAGTGCTCCATTTATAACAAGGGGTTCAAGAATAGGCCCAACCTGTGCATGGAGGTAGGAGTCAGAATGGGGCCCGCCTTTGGGGGGCACATACTGGCGAGGAGGGTTGCGAGGGAGCCTCTGAACGGTGGGGAGGTCGTAGGTCTTACCTTGGTGGTGCTTATGTGGTGTGCAGGTATGCAAAATTAATCAGCTGGACACCTAAATCTTGTGATGTATAAATACATGTATCCATATATTTAAGGTATATACATCTGTGTATCAAGCTGTATCCTTAGCATTTGCGACATATGTATGTCTTTTTTAGAAACATTTAAGATTCCTAGGCCCCCACCCCAGACCCCTGGAGCAGGCCCTGAGAGCTGCCTCAGGAATGGTTATGATCAGGAGACTTGGGAAGCTTCTTTTGAGACCACAGTCTGCATGACCTGCCTGCAGAGCCTGCTCAGAAATGTGCAGTGACCTTCCCAGAGAATTGGCTTCTGAGCAGGACAGGGCCAGGACAGGGCACAGGTAGGATTTGGACAGAGGCACTGTAGATCTGAGTTCTCCCTTTGACTCAGTGTCGCACAAACCTGAGCTTGCACAGGAAACCTTGTGGGCATCTTCCACCCATCGTGTTGTTTCCACCCCAGGGACTCTGGCCTGCTGGTCAGGCTGGCCACAGCCTCTGTGTGTCTGATACTCTTCAGTTGATGCTTTGAGGAGCCAGGCTCTGAACCACACTGCTCTCCTGCCTCACCTGTAGGTGTTCTGCCCTTTACCATCTGTGGGGAGGCAGGGGAGCTAGAGCAGTGCTCACCTCTAGCAGCCCAAAGGACAGACAATGGGGACAGCAGCACCTGCTTTGCAGTGGCTGGTGAGGACACAGTGGAGCATGTCGAGCAGGGGTCCAGCACTAAGATTTCAGACCTTGGGCCACAAGCTGAAGCTGTTTGTGCTGGTTGGCACAACTTTTAAAACTGGTTGATGTTATAGCCAGCATTTCAAGATCAAGAACTTTGGCCTTACAGTCTGTTCTTTCCAGCTTCACTTCCTCAGGTGGAAGCTCCTATCGTGCTAGACTTGTGCTTCCACAGGGATCAGGAGCCTAGAGATAGGGTGGGGAAGGGGGGCTGTTCTCCATTTAGCTCCAGTGCTTGCAGTACCAGTCTTCACTGTCAACCCCTAATAGTGCAAGGCAAACCCCGGCCTTCTTCAGGCTGGAACTGGAATCCTTCCTCTGACTTGGTGACTGTGTCCGCAGGCCAGTAATCAACCTCTCTAAACCATTTTTTCTCATCTGCAACGTGGAAAGAATGAACCCTGCTCTGGGAATCATTTAGCCTGGTGTTTGGCATTTTTGTGGGGATTCAGCATAACATGACCTTTATGAAATCACATTGCTGTATAAGAAGAAAAAAAGAAATGTGTAACCCTCTGTGGCATTCAAGGATGACGACGTAACTTTGGATGACAGAATGGAGCAAGTTTTTATAGAGCACAGTGCCTTTTACCTTCATTCGTAGGTGGTTTGTGAAAATGCTCACACCCCACCTCATCTTCCCCACCCTGCTCTATGTTGGTCTCTACTAGCAATGAAAAAGAAAAAGTTCAAGTGTTGGTTCCTTTTGGTATGCACAGGGTAACAGGGAAGGCTTTCCTCTGGCATTTCCTTTAAATGTTCCAGTGGCCATGTGTAGTATATGATTTCTTTCAGGTTAAAAGTTAAGTTAAATTGTTTAATCCCAGCAACCCAGAAGCTTAGCAGGTCCAGGTACATTTTCATGGTCATCTGCTTGTTACCCAACCTCCTTTGCTTGTCTTTTCTCTATTGTAAATTAACTTTTTTTTTTCCTTCTCTCTAGATTATTTGCTGTCTAACAACTATGTAAATTCTATCATTGTCCATAAATTTGACTTTTCTGATGAGGAGATTATGGCGTATTATATATCATTCCTGAAAACTCTTTCATTAAAGCTCAACAACCACACTGTCCATTTCTTTTACAATGAGGTAAGTCAGTGGTCGCCAGAGGAGTGCATTTGGGGGTAGAGCTAGACCTGTCACAGCAGCACCGTGGAGCTATGTAGTGATGGTCTGTTTACAATACACTCGGATGCTTGCTCTCACAATTGTCTCAGTGGCACTGTTTGACTTGGGCATGATTTAAAAAGTTGATTCAAAAAATTAGTGTTTTATTTTTTATACAAAATTCAGTTTGTGCTGAGAGTGTTATGCTTAGTAGAGGGAAGTGTCTAGTTGTCTTGGAATAGTGATGCCCTGTAGGAAAAACAGGAACTGCCGTCAGGCCTGCTTTGCCACTTCCTTGCAGTGTGATCTCAGGGAACTTCCAGTCCTGCTTTAAGCCTCGATTTCCTCATCTGAGAAATCAGAGTGAAGTGTATACTGTGCAGATTTTTCAGGTGTTGAATTAAATGATACCTTCAAAGCACATAGTATGCATATGGCTCTCTAAAATTGTAGACATTGCTTTTTTATACAAGCTAATATTCCTGTAGAACTATTAACAACTGAAATAAATTGCTGCTGCTGTCACAATTACAGGGAGCCTGAACAAGAAGGTCACTTTATCACAGGTACATGCAAATGCCAGCTGTGCTGAAACTGGCTCACCCACATCTTCAAGTACCCTGATTTTTCCATCTTTCTGCTTTCTTGACTGTGCAGTTGGCATCTGTTCTCAGGTTCAACTGCTCAGGGTCACAGGATGGCTGCAGCAGCTCCAACCATCCTGTACTCACACCCTGAAATTTCTGATGAATTCACCTCCCTTCTTGTGACTTCTAAAAACCTTTCTCAGAACTTTCTCACCAGACTTCCTCTCCTATCTCACAGGTCAAAATTTCTCCCCCAGTGTGTCTTGTCTGGAATTTGACTCAGTTTGGAGAGGTGACATGAGAACATGAACATAGGAGGTGGAGATCTTTAGCAACCAGCTTGGAGTGTGGCTCCCAGGGTCATGTGCTGCTGGTGTTTCAGGTGTCTTCTGATTGGTGGTCATGTACACTCAGAACCTGTATCTGAAGTTAACCAGGGTCCCAAATATATTTTCTAAGTTTGGGCCAAATTCATGCAGCTGTCTCCATATCATGTGGCATCAGCAGCCTGAACTTGGACTTTCTTTGGTGGTGAGAAGAGCTGATCTCCAAGGGAGAAGATACTAGCTATCTACAACAAAACGTGACTGTGTGAAAAGTTAATGTCAGGGGACCCTATGCCTGGCACATAGTAGGAGGTGCTCAGTGAACACATCTAGAGGGCAGGTGGAGGATGGTAGCCTTTCCCAGAGACTCCCAGGTGGAAGAAAATCTGCCTGTGACGTTTAGGCCAGAGTGAGGGGCAGATTCACCCTCCACTCAGGTGCAGCTGGGCTTCTGTGCACAGGGCTGGGAGGGCAAAATTCCTAACCCAGGGGCCAGAGTGCTGCTTCTAGAAGAAATTCTTCCTGGTTATCACAGGAGCAGTAGGTAGGAATCTCATTTTTTGAGGTGAACTTGATGTCTGCAGTATGAGACAGTATAGTAGTTGCCACTTGTTAGGCGCGTACTTGGTCTCTAGTTCTCAAAGCAGTGTTGTCCTTATTGGATATTTGTCACTTTGAGGCTCCACCTCCTCACAGCCAACCCAGGCTTCTGGGATTCACTCTTGGGCTATTGTGGGTGCCTTTGCAGCTAGGTCAAAGAGGTGTAGGGAAACATTGTCCACCAGAGGGCCACAGAGCACACCACTGTGGCTTCTGGCCCATGTTCCAATGTGCTCTCTTCTGAGGGGAACAGTGGCTTTCTGTAGTTTTGAACCATTTGACTTTTCATACACACACGCACACACACACACACACACACACACACACCCATACCCATGCACACATGCATTTTCCCCCCTGGTGCAGGAAATGAGGCCCAGGGCCACGGGCATGCTAAGCATGCACCCTATCATTGAGCTGTACTCTAGGCCTTCATTGTGTTTTTTCAACAGTAGAGGACTCCTGGGAGCCTCTTTATCCTTGCTAATGTTTACACTTTTAGTATTTCCAAATGAAGAAAAATATAGTGACCAATAGACACTCCAAACTTAGTAAAACTTTATTCTTCAGTTACTTGCAGCAGTGTGTAATAATAACTAATATTACTATTGGATGCTTATTAGGTGTCAGGTGCTGAGTTAAACACTAGACTAGAAATGATCTCATTTAATTCCAGCAAATATGAAGTGGGTACTGCTATCAACATCTTGTAGATGGAGAAACAAAGGCTTAGAAATATTTCCTCACACAGCTAAGAAGTGGTAGGACGGGTAATGAACCCAAGCCTGACGTTATTTGAATCTTTTGTGTTTCTTTTGTGGCCTTCTTTTCTGGCCTCCCCGTCCCGTCCCATATTCGCCATTGGGAATGAACCAGTGGATTGAGAATCATGGCGGCAATTTTTATTTTTTTGTATTTTATTGTAATTTTCTTTTTTGTCATTTGTTTATGTAGTCTTTCATTCTGATGGGTTTCAGAAAGCTAGTGGGGAGACAGGTTGTCTTATAGGTTTGTAACTTTCTGGTACTTCTTTTGCTTTAGCACACCAATGACTTTGCCCTATACACAGAAGCCATCAAATTTTTCAATCACCCTGAAAGCATGGTTAGAATTGCTGTAAGAACCATAACTTTGAATGTCTATAAAGGTAAGTTTCCTTATGAGCTTATTCCTGGGCCGATTTCTAATTCAGCAGCAAGAGCTTGCTCTCGTGTTTTCTGCCTCCAGTTCTGTGAGAATAATGGGGGAGCCCATTTAGTGTAAGCTGGGGCTGTGTATCTTGTGGAAGGCTTGGCAGTCACTGGGCTCTTAACTCATCCCTCACACAGCTCTCTACCACTCTGCCTTCTCCCTGTGTGTTACAGCCTTGCTCAGGAGTAGGGCATCCTAAGAGAGACACAAGTGGAATCCAGAGAAATAAGTCAGATAAAGCAAAGTTGTCTATTAAATGTTAGATTTAAATATTTTTGTGTTTTGGGCTTATAGAACATTCTTCATTACAGCTAGATTGATAAATAAGAGCATTTCACTTCTTGAACAGCAGGGGGCAATATTGTATTTCCATCTGGCTGCAAAGCCCAGCAGGGACAAATTCCTTTCTTTCAAGATGTATTTAATGTTCCAAACATTGCATCTGGGAGAAAGCCCTTCCAAAAGCTGGCTGTCCCCAAGTTTCTGGAGCTGAGATTGCCCCTTCAAGGAACTGCCTTGGAAGTTTTCTGCCTAATGCCCGGGTTAATTCCCTTGTGGACACTGCAGGGAGCTGGGTGTCCCTTTTCTCAGTGATTAAAGAGGACTTTAACATTCAGGAGTCAAGATGTTATTACTTGAGACATCCCTTAATTGGTGGCATAGGAGGCTCTGCAAGTAGTCATGTGGTTTGCATAGTTCTGGGTCTGCATTAAGTTTAAGAGCCTTTTAGAATCCCAGTTGGGCCCACCCAGAGATCGCAAACTGAGGGCCTGCAGGCAAAATCTAGCCCTTAGACATGTATTAATTGGCTTAGATATTTTTTTGAAAAAATATATAGTTGCCAGTATTTTAAAATGGAGAGATATTGCATAACACTGTGTTTTCCGACTTGAAGGTGTAAGTTTTGCCGCAGTCCTGCAGGGGAGGGGTCAGCTGCTACTGAGAAGCAGCATCTTCTTTTGGGGCTGAGGCCTGGGCTCCTTCATTTATGTACTGGGCTTTCTGGCTTCACTCCTGGTCTGTCAACCAACCTGGCAGCTCCTGAGTTTGCGACCCTGGTCCAAACTGTGGTTGGGTCATGTTGCCTTCTGTTCTGTTTTCTCTTGTTCTCTGCTAACCCGTATCTTTTGGTTTAGATGCCTCCTTCCCCAGCTATCTGTCCCTCTAGGCAGCTGTCTCACTTTCCCAGTTCCTAACCCTGTTAACTGTTGTCTGTTTTTTGCCTTTCCTTCAATGACGATTCCTGTTCCTTATTCCAGTGTCATGTAAGTTATTAACCTCTGGTTTTCCACTTTCTTAACTTATCCTTACATGTAAATGTAGGATGCTTACTTAAGAATGGTGTACTTCTCTTAGCAGTTTAGCTAAATTCATGCTGATAAGTAAGCTGTCTAGTGCACTAAAACTGCTTAACCCCACTTATTTATTTCATTAATTTAAGAATAGTGTAAGAACTGCCATGACAAGCATAGTTTTGTAAATAAGATAAACATTTTCAAGTATTTCCAGGAAGGACAGATAATGTCGGGTTATTACAGAGAGCTTTTTCATTGTAGCTTTTGGGTTTCTTTGCTTTTATTTTTTAAAACCCCCCCCCAAGTTATTTTTGGTAGCTTGACTTTTTTTTTTCTTTTGTGAATTTTCTCAGTGGACAACCAGGCCATGCTGCACTATATCAGAGATAAAACTGCCGTCCCTTACTTCTCCAATTTGGTCTGGTTCATTGGGAGCCATGTGATTGAACTTGACACCTGTGTACAGACTGATGAGGAGTAAGTGAAGCCCCCAGGGTGTGTAGTGGGTAGTCTTGGTGGTTAAAGGAGAATTCAGTGTCCGTTGTGGAAAGATAAAGACAAGAACAACAGTTGGCTACCATGGCGTAGGTGAGTGTGGACTTCTACATTGTTCAAGGTTCTCCCTACATGTTTGAAAAGGTGGAAACAACTCCCATACCTTTCAAAGGGGGAGAGGGAAAATAGACTCGTGGATGGGGTTGCCAGGAAGCTGGTGAGAAGATTAAGATGATTTGTTAACTGATGAGTGAATCATCAAAATGTGGTCTCTCGATACAAAAGACTAGTACTCAGCAATAAAAGAGAATGAAGTACTAATACAAGTTATAACATGGATGAACTTCAGTGACATTGTGCTCAGTGAAGGAAGCAGACACAAAGCAGCATTTATCATATGATTTCATTTACATGAAATGCCTAGAATAGGAAAATCTACAGACAAAGAGCAGATTACTGGTTTCCCAGGCCTGGGTATGGCAGGAAGGGAGTATTGTTAGGGAGAAATGGGAAGCCGTTGCTAGTGAATATAGGACTTTTTGCAGAGGGGATAAAAATGTTCTCAAATTGATTGTGATTATGATTGGAATACTCTGAAATGCTAAAAGCCATTGAGGCTGGGGACATAGCTCCATGCAGGAGTGCTTGCCTAGTATACATAAGACATTGGGGTCAATCCCCAACACTGAAAAACAACTAATAAATGAATAAATTAATTAAAAAAAACCATTAAGTTGTGTGTTTTTAAGCGGATGAGTTTTATGGTGTGTGAGTCATATTTCAACAACTGAATGAGTTTTAAAAACAGTTTAAGGTGGTGATTTTGTCCTCACAATGGTGAAATAGGACTTGCATAGTGGGATTTCTCTCACTTGGCACCACAAACCTTTTAAACAGCTACTCCATTGCTGGGAAGATGCCCTGTGGCTTGTAAGTTGTTCAGTAGCACCCACTAGATGGCCTCCACCACTAGATGCCAGAAGCTTCCCTTCCTCAGTTGTGTTAGCCAAAAATGTCTCCAGATTTAGCCCTTTAAGGCAGAATCACTGCCCAGCAGTGATAGCTTTGCCCAGGCCGGATGAGGGACAGGGGGATGGGTTAGGATGCTGAGGGACCCAGGAAGGAGTTCTCCTGAGGAGGGGAGCTAGACAGGTAGAATATTAGTTCTGATACTGGGAAAGAAACAAGGATAGGTAGATGGCAGGTCTGACTGAGCATCTGGAAAAATAAAGAATCTGTGTGGACGTGATAGTCACAGATGTGAGACATAACGAAGCACTTTCTTCCAGAAAGAACAGAGTTACACAGAGAAGGAAATGAACTCATAGTCCTCTACTGGGGTCTGCAGTGAACAGTCATGATAATGTCAACACCCATTACTGGTGACTCCTTTCAGGGGAGGGGGTGATAACATGAAGAGTTCTGTCATAGCAGGAGACCGGTAGATACTATCTAAAAGGGTCCATCAAAACTAGAAGTCTACACAACTTTTATAGTATGAGAGGAACTCTCTGGAGAAACAACCAGAAGTTAAAAACTGCCTTCTCTGAGGGGAGGAAGCTAGGACAAGAGCTTCTATTTTTTGTTGTCAACTGATTAATACCATTTTGAATCTATTTGTATACATTATTTTGATAAAATATGTTTTAAACTAAAGTATTAAAGGGTGAAATTTGTTAAACAGTTTACTTAAGAAAATTTTCCAGCTAGGCATGGTGGCGTGCACTTTAATCCAAGCTACTTGGAGGGTGAGGCAAGAGGGTCAAAAATTCAAGACCAGCCTTGAGCAACTTAGTGAGACCCTGTCTGAAATGAAAAATGTAAAGGAGGGCTGGGGATTTAGCTCAGCGGCATAAGAGCCTGCCTAGCAAGCGCGAGGTCATGAGTTCGATCCCTGGTAC